>KZ505750.1:614795-673680 GCA_002844005.1 Limosa lapponica baueri | reverse complement strand
TCCTCTGTGTCAAAACTGCATGGAGAGGCTGTTGCAAAAACTCAGAATCCAACAATTTTGGAGAAGATCAGCTTGCATTTCCTAACTACTCATCTCTAAGGCAGCAGGGAAACTTAATCTCATTCTTTGGAAAAGGACAATAGGGTTCTAAAGTGGGAAGAAAGCAGTTACCAGGTACTGTAGTTCTTGAAGATGTGCTGTGGCTGTGCACATTCACCCTGAAGGTGCTCTGCACTCAAGCACTTTGGAAGACAAAGATGGTGAGAAGTGAAACATGTACGAATAAGATAAGAGTTTTGGTTAGTGGTAATTTTCTTTTCTATATTTAAGCTATTAACCATTTGCAAACATGGTATTATGGATGAATTCCATAGAGCAACCTACTTTCCCCCCAAATCACAACTGTCTAGAGGTGGATCTTGGTGTCCTGTATGCTCTTGTAACAGCTTCATCATTCTGAAAGCTTCTGCGATATATAGTGCCCACCCAGGTGAAGGTGTATACAAGCTGCATATGACAATTGGGCAGATGTCAGCAACGGAGGCTTTTCTTAGAGAAACCAACACCACAGAGTGAATTCTGATGGAACATGCTGCTGTCATGGAAGGCAGCTTTGCCTTGGCTGTTCTAGTAGGCTGTACTGTAACTGCCAAAATAAAATATCCATACAAAGTCAGATTAGAAGACCATCTAGCCCACCTCTCGTCTCTGACAGTGATCAACAGCACAAGCCTGACAGACAAGCTAAAAATTGGAAAAGCCCATTGTGATACTTCCCCAGAATAGTCCCTTAAAAGTCTTCGAAACTTCCTGCTTGTTTTTTAAATATTTAATATGCCCTAACAGATCACTCATCCATGGGTTTGTCTACTTGTCTTTTCAAACCACATATGCTTTTTTGTATCCACAACATCTTGTGACAAGGAGTTCCATAGGTGAATTACATACTGTGAACAATAGTCGCACATGTGCCCCCTTTTTTCCCCCACTTTGAACCTGGTATCTTTTAGTTTCACCTGATGCTCCTACTTCTTTTAGCAGGCAAGACTGTGAACAATTACTCCCTTTTCACCCTTACAATCCTCCACGCCCACCTCTTTTCCAATTAACTGCTTTCTGTTTGAAGAGAACTGTGATTGTTAAGTTTTGTGCTCTTGGTGTAACCAATGTCAAGGACTGTTTGACTGATCTGATTCTGTAAAGATAAAATAAGGTCCTCCTGATGTTTGGCATAAACAATGATGTCTTATGTCTAGAAACAGGAGGTTCTAGAAAGAAGAAAAGGAAGTCAAGTCCCAGGTTTAAGTAAAGCTCAGAAGCTTCTTTTGGAAGAAACTAATGATAGATCCACAGGAATAACGTGTCCAAAAAGGTAACACTATGAAGAGGATCAATCAGGCAGTTACTTACTGCAACTAAAAAAATCCAACTATTTAAACACCAGCAAATAACCATCCAGATTCAAACAGTGAGTCCAGGATTATCATGAGCAGCAAATGTAGGACTGACCGATGAAAAAAGCCCTTGAAAGTTTGATCAAGTAAACCTTAAGAAAAGTAACTCAGGAGCCGGACTACTTTTGTTTCCAGCAAATAATCCAAAATGACAGGAATTGTATTAGTACAAGGTACAGGCCTGAAAGAATGCAAGCTGAGAATCCAATCTGTTCTGTAAACTCATCTATAAGTCGATGATCTCCTTTACAGGCGAAGAAGAGGAATGGTCCAGCACTGCCAGCCATTCAACTCCATGCACACGGAGACTATCCATACTCCCGTATGAAGAAGAGGCACAGCATTGAGATTCTTACCAATAAACAAAGATCTTGATACCAAACCTCCTGCCGCAGTGTGGAACCAGTATCAGAGAGATGTATGTCCACCTTCCAGGCATCATAATGAGGAACGTTTTCAACAAACCATGATTGTCCAAAAGCATATCTAGTCTTGAGAATGGAAATTTCAATATGTCTCATTGGCGACTAAGTGGTCTATCTAGTGTCACAACATGATCTCCCACTGACGGCACTCACATAACTTGTGAGGCTGTTTAAAAGGCCAAGATGAACTATGTAAAAGTTAATTTAATAATTCATGTACAGAGTACAAGTCAGCTGCTTCTCGAAAGGAGAGAATCCAATATCCCTCTCTTGATCTTTACGTTGTGGTATGCTCATCACCTAAACACAGCACAGAATGCCTGTATGAACTCTGCATTGCTGCAGCCTCTAGGACTGCTTACTAGGACACCTTACTCCTTTCAAGACTAACAAGCCTGATTCTCTGTCATTGGAACAGGCTCCTTAACTTAGAAGTGATGCAAACATCACAGAGTAGAAGAGGAGGACTCCTTGGTTGCATTATCCAATCTCACCACTGAAGCAGATGTTGAATCATTGTTGGGGCTTTCTTATTGGTAATTTTCTTTTCTCACAGTAAACAAAGGCTCTTTCGATGAAACTCGTTGATGAATACGTGGAAGTAAATGTCATAAAGTCAGACAAACTAATTGCCACTTGAGGAACATGTATATGATTGTACTCCCCTCACGTGCAAGTATAAATCCAAAATGGTTTGCTGTTCTCCTTTCCCTTGCACTAGAAAACACTTCCTGTAAAATGCCCTCTCTCCAAGATGTGTGGGAAACAGTTCCATGTCTCCCCATTGAATCTCTTAACTGAAGCACTCTCTGAGAGGTTTTTGAAAACGGACAGACATGGAGGTAACAGAGCTGCAAAGAGACAAAATACGTACATACAGTACATAGTATCCATCATGCACAAAGACACACACGGACTCCAGGCTGAGAAGTACGTGGAGACGGAAAAAAGTATGAGGCTAGAGTCCCAGGATTTGTTCCTGATTCTCTACTGCACACGCTCCCAAGGCAACAGCATTTGTGCTCAGATCAGCAGGTGCCCAAGGCAAAGGAATACTGCTATTTCCTTTGATGCTCTGGCTGCCCTAACACATCCTGAGGCTGAACAGGAGCTCAAGTTCTAGGTGTTTCGCTTGAGGTAAAAGGACCAGTCTTGATATCCCTGGTGTTTGGTTTATTTTATTTGTTAGAGGCAGAATAAAAATTTTCCAGGGACAAAGGATGCAAGACTTCACTGCTGCTGAAGCTGACAAAATTAATCCCTTTGAAATGAGAGCCTTAGACTGCAATGTGCATTTCTCTGAATATTTCAGAGACAAGATGTCTGATATACTGCTACTAAGTCATCACTGTTACAGATGTGGTGTTGACTACATCTAACAAGCCTTGCAAAGTTCAGAAAACATGCTGGCTATAACTGAGTACAGATCATTATCCCAAAATGAGTGGGTGGGGGGCTGGCAAAGCTGACAAAACAATTAACCTATGTTCGTAATAAGCTAGCATTAGTTGGTAATTTGCCAGACAAGTAAGAATGCTGTTTCTGCCAAAGATCCTCTGAGGACTATCGGCCTTCCTAGGCTAACTGTACATTTAGATCTCCATCTTCTCTGTAGTTTTCAGTGCTGGCTGTAACAACATGAACGAAGAAACTAGAGAACAAAAACAGAGATGAGGGTTCCATGAGGACGTATATCCTATAGCTACTCGATCCTGCACATGAAATCCAGTGGAATAAGGATAACTCAGATCCCTTAGGAGGAAGCAAGGAATGGCATCTGTTATTTACTGAAGCTAAACGTTATAGGGAAATAGCCCCTCCAACAGTTCAGGAACAGAGCTGGTGGCTATAGCCAATACCACACGTAGCAGAGCAGGCTATGAGAAGACAGACCCATGGTCTTGACACCCACAGCTGCTGAGAATGTGCAGAAGTTTCAAGTAACTACTTCTGCAACTAAATTTTCACTAATAATGAGCTGACAACTTGATGCAGCAGTAGAAACATCTGTCTCAGAGATCCATGGGTGGAATTCAATGATTACAGATAGAAGGGACATGATCTGAAAGTAACTTCACAAGATTTTACAAATCTCTTGGTCACCGATGATATGTGATGGCAGCAAAGGCAGCAGACAAATGCTGTGGAGATTCTTGAGGAGCACAGCTGAAAAATGCAAAGAAAGTGAACAGAATGATGACTGTCTAAAAAATTAAAGATAAGCAAATGAAGTAAGAAAGAGAACACCTACATCAGAGAACTGCATTTTGGACAAACGAACACATTCAATGTCTGTCATATGCATGAGTGGAACAGAAATAGAAAAATGCGTGTTCTGTCCTATGAATTCATGCCTGGAGCAAGTGATAGTGAAACTAATGGGGTATGAACATAATTATTTCATCTTCTTACAATTTATCTGGTCTTGAATGACAGAAAATATGCACAATCCAAGACTGAACATGAACACAATCATTTCAAGATAAAACACTTTCCCCCTCTGACATTGTTTCTTCTGTCAGACATTTGGGTTGATCATTATCTACTTGCCAACACATGAGAATGATCTCTTAACACTGACTATACAGGCTAGAAATGACAGGGGAGCTGTGGAATAAGAAAACAGATGAAACAGGCTGTTAGAATCCAATCTCTGAGGGCTTTGATACAAACAACAGGAGATTTTGTCCCCTTTGAGAATTACAGTCATACCACTTGCTGTTTGACAAGGCAGAATTTGCAGAATACTGAGTTTTCCTTTAACCTGGCACTAACAAAGAGCCAGAGCTGAAGCTGCTTCCTGTTCATTTTAAGGATGGGTGGATCTTCTCTCCAATACATTTTCCAGCTGCTGACGTTGTTTTCTAACACAAGCAAATTAATTTTCATAGCATTAGGCAAATTTTAACTGGAGTGCTTCACCAAGCCACTATTGCAATTGATAGGAGCCACCTGGGCCTTAGGGTTCAAGCTTGGGTCTGAAAACATCAGCCAATTTAAAAAGTTTATGAAGCCTAAACAAACAGAAATCAAAATATAAAAATAAGCCACACAGACGGTGAAACAAAGACAGATTTAAAATCCTATCCAATATAATGACAGAAAATATTTTGGGCGTGTGAATTAATAATGAAATTATAACCAAAACAGACAAATGAAATTACTTTATTCAAACCAATCCTTTCTACGGCTCTGTGCCAAAATTCAAGACGGCAACCAACATGGATGTCTCCAGTCATATGTTCTAATATTTTTCTCTGCTGATGGTTGCCATGTGATGACAGCAGAGAATCTTGGCTGATACCAGACTAGGACAGACTGAAATGGCTGAGCATATGAGATTTTATGTTCAAACTTGGACCTTAGGAAGAGCAATACAGACAGCTGGAGGACCTCTGTCTTATAGAAAGATCTCATGGTTAGTGATCAGGAAGAGGTGGGAGGAAGGGCCCTCAGGATTCAGCAGCAGAAGCTCTCAGAGGGAATAATTCACCTCAGCTTGCAGGTGCATCACAAGCTTCCACAGACGTTCATGTACTCTCCTCAGTGGGTTGTCCTCTCACCGGGGCCTCCTCTTTGCTTTTTCCAGGGTGTTATGGGAGTGTGGTGGTACGAAGTCACTGCTGCTTTTTCCTTTGCCCCACGTTTGAAGCAACACCCTGGATTCCTCACCTGGTGGTTCAGTGTTCGTCCTTCTCTGTGAGCAGAGGCTGGAAAAAGCACAAAGCAAAGATTTTGAGTAATCACAAGGGACTGTTTCATGGGAAAAACTGCTGGGCTGCTCTGCAAATCTCAGCCATCACCACACATCTGGATCTCCCTGTCACACAACCACTCTCTACAGTAACAGATGAGATCACAGATCAGCATGACAAAACCTAACTTAATAAGCTACTGTGTGAAAAAGTACTCTTGGCATTCCTCTTAAACCCCAGAATACCTTCTCCACTCTTCACCTCTGACTCATCTTTCCACATGCTCCTCCAGTAGCTCTAAATCCTTCTCCCTTATCAGCATGCTTTGTCTCTTTCTTTGTGTCTTTTACTCATTTGCTTGCATGAGAGTCTACTTCCCCACTTCAAAAGATGTTGAGGACCGTGGTGCAGGAGAGATGGGGGTGTGAAAAGGTTGATCTTTAAAAGAAACGAAATGGGGATAAAGAAAAATATTTTTTTTTCTTCCCATTATTAGAGATTTTAATTCTACATACTGCAACATTTTCCTAGTTAGGCATGTTATGGGAAAAAGTCAATGTCGTCTTCACTTCTCTTACTTAAAAATTCTTAAGACAGTCCTTTAAAAAGAAAAATCCAAAATACTTAGAAATGCACCAAGTTTATTTTGGACAGTTTGCATTTTACAGCTAATCTAGTAGGTAAGGCTTGTCCTGTGTATTTAGCACATCAGCTTGCTCCTAAATGTAAGTGACATTTGTTGAGAGCTGTTTATTAAAAATATTGCTATATTTAAAAAAATACACTCTCCTTGAAAGCCCAACATAGAGCCAAACATCGCACAGCACAGAGGATCTGGAAAGACATTTAGAAAGCAGGATTGCCAGCTATGTCACTGCACAGAAAGTTTGGAACCTGAATTAGGAACCAAACTGTCAACCACATGTATTAAGATAGGATACCAGTCCAGAAACCTATCCCTTGGCAATATACTGAAACTAAGGAAACAAAGGCACATGAGAGAGGCAGCCAACTTCAACCTCATCTTCCTGTTTTGAAGAGACTTTTGAGCCTTTCCTTTCCTACAGAAATGCACAGTACAGTTTGTCTTTTCTCACAAACTGAATTAAAATCACTTTGAGTGAGTTCCTCTTGTATGGCTACCTTGAGGAGTAAACAGAGAGGGGCGTTCGTACGTCTACACGTACATATGTAGGTTCCTACCATGAGTGCAGCTCATGGCCAATTCAATCATTTCATAAACATTAATGTATATAATTCTATTAAGTTTTATCATCTCAAAGCTAGTCATGAGCATTCCATCTCTTTCTGAGTTGAGTAGGTTGAGGTTCTGGTTGAGCAGGGGGGACAGGAAAAAACCTCATTCATGACAGCAGCCATCATTAAGGGTCGATTCTCCCTTGCGATAAGAGTCATTGCAGCGCATCACCACGTACAACAGAATGTATCTCCTTTATTTTTTGCCTGCCAGGAAGTGTTAAAGTATCTGCCTGTACGTCTGTCCACATATTTACATACTATTATGTCATCCATGACTGCACATCAAAAACTTTAACACTTTTGTACTTAGAACAGTTACAAAGGGGGAAGAAAAGTGTTACTTTCATTTTACGGATATGATTGAGTCACAAGGAAATCACAGGAGTTATGTAAAGTCATTTATGGGATACCTGCACACTGAATTTCAGCACTATATAGACTTTCCCAGCACAGACTTACACAGCCTTCGTCAGACACCAGCACCTAATCCACTCTGCTTCCAAACTCCAGGAATAAGTCAGGGCAGAGCACTAGGCGAGGTGACAGTGCTGGGTCAGGGAACCACGCTAACATTTTCTAAGAGCTAGTTTGGGCTGTTTCATCATACCCACAGCAAACTTGGGTATTCTGCCCACCCACAGTGGCAGAATTAAGAATCATGTCGAAGCATCCTGAACTTAGTGTTGAAAACAGGAACTTCCTTTCTCCCTGAAAAGCTCTGATAATCCTACAAATTCAGATTTTTTTTATCCCAGAGTAGAGGGAATTTCTAATCCTAGAGTGATGCCCAGCATTCTCTTGATAATATATAGTGCAACTAAGAAAGGCAATAAATAAATGGGGTTTATTTATATCCATGGGTGACTGACACTAGCAAGCCAGGACAGCTGACAACAGAAGGCGAGCCTTCCCTCCCCCATCTTTTGGGCACAATTTCAAGCTGGCTTGCTGGACTGGGCAGGCAAGGGAGAGCAGCAGTCCCAAGTCATGAAAATTTACTTAGAGGGAGTGGGGGTGCGTGACACAATCAGTACACACAATTGTATTTGAGTGGTCTCCCTGCACAAAGAGAGCAGCTTCATCAACAAGTGGAGAAATAGCAGTGGAAGCCAACACGAGCCGTCCTGCTCCCCATGTTAGAGAAGACACTGGGAGGGCTCCCTAACTGCTAATGCCCTTCTGTACTTGACAGTCTTCATTCTGATTTCTCTTATTCAGCTCCCTACTCCCCGGTTTGTTGTGGCTCTCTCTTCTCTGGCTCTTCCCCACATTTCATTTCATAACTTCAGACACTCCTTTTACCCTATTCACACACATTTTTGGCTTCTATTTTTAGTCTCAATAAAATAATGCCAGATTAAAGCAAAATCCAATTTGGATGGGCAGAGTCATCCTCTCTATAGGTCGCTGAATGCCAAAGGGCCAGATGTGAGACAGAAGTAGCCAAGATATTATATAAACTCTCCCCAGTCTTTGCACACCTGATCTTGAAGGACATTTCCAACACCGCAAGGAAATACAGGCAGCTCGCCATCATCTAACTACCGAGAACAAGCAACCCTCAGCCTCCAGGCAGGCAAAAACGCCAACTGCCTGAAGTCATTACTTATCCTGCTCTGGAGTTTTCTTTGAGTCTGTCAGAAGTGAAGGCTCCTAGAATTCAAGATGGGTTCGAGTTCTTAAACAGCAAAGCTAATTTCTAGAGACTGTCCTTTCCTTTTTCTCCTGCCTTCCCAGTGATCCTGAGACTTAGAATGTCCTTTCGGTGGCATGAGACCAGCAGCAACAGGAAAAAGCTCCTTCTTTTCATAAAAGAAAGGCAGAAGGTTGACTAAAGGTGTGAGGGACAGGCTGCTCTCACAAGTTAAGGAACAGATGTTATTTCTGATCATTAAAAGTGAACACTGACCCTCAGCTCTAGCTGAGACCTAGACTTGGACATCACCTCCTTCACATCATCTGAGAAGGCCCTGGAATGCTGCTTTTGGCAGAGGTTTACACTCTGCTGGGATTTAATGAAACTTATTCTCCGTTTTCTGATAACTGGGTATACTCGAACACAGTCATGCCCTGTTGATAATTTATATCTATTATAAAGGTACTGGTTAGACATATCAATATTTGCTTATTGCTATTCATAAGGTTCCCTGCTCCTTCAAAGATTACCAAGGAACGGGGTAAGAAGAAGGTCTTTCTTTACCCTTCTCCTTTCCCTTCTGGTCTCTCTGCTACTACAGGCTTGTCTGTCATAATCTGATCCGGGACAGATGCAACAACTGTAGCAGGGAGAGAAATTATCTTTTCCTCCTTCCTGTTTGCCCTCTTTATGAATCTGTGGAAGTCAGCAGGGGAGAGAGAGAGAAGATCCAGGACGTTTTTGTCATGCGAGAAACAACAATGGTTTTATGAAGATAATTCTAAGAATAAATGTGAAACCAAATATCCTCCATTTTAACTGATTCTTTGCCCTCCAAAAAAGGGAGGCACAATAGTAGGATTCACCTCAAGCTCCACTGATTTCCAAAATATGATAAAACAGGCTGGTTCCGTTTCTCAATAACCCTTTCTCTTCATGGAGACGGCACTACAAAGAGAGAGATGCTGACTGAATGTTATTACTGCTGTTGACAAAGGACATATGCAGGGTGAGAGGCTGCACTGGAAAAATCTGATGCAAGGTGCTGGACATCACACTGCTATTCCCTTTCAGTGGCCCATCCAGACCTTCTCAGCCAGACAGGTGGTCCTGGAAGGATTTATGAGGAAGAGCTCATCATTATTCCATTCCTGGACTAGGATACGTAATGAGGTGACATCAAAAGTTGCTATTTTATGTCGTAAGATATCTTGCGCCTAAGTAGCCAACATAGTCTGAGGTAGAGGTTACTTGAGGTGCCCATTTGAAGGTCACCTTTCAAAGTCAAGACCACTTGTGCAGTCAGTCACAGCAACAAGAGAGAATCAGGAGGGTGGCAAATGAAGACTGGAATTAACAGGATTAGGGTGAGGGAGGAGGCGTACCAGCAATGTGCTGTGCAGAAACCTGAGTGATTTCTTTTCCCAGCTGCTCCTGATGAAGGATTTGGACAGTGTGGTGAGACCAGCTGAAATCATAGCCAAGGTTCCTCTTGGGAATGTGGTAACAACATAAAAATAAATACATTAGTGTTCAACAATTGACTGCCTTCCGAGGCTGCAGGGAAGCCTAGCAGAAGCTGAGGAAGCCTGGACAAGGCTGGGCAGCTGGGAATTCCACCCTACTGTAGCAAATGGCTGGGAGGCTGACACAGGCCGTGCGCGGTGGCAACAGTACATACCCTATCCCACTCCTACCCTTTGCGCACCAAGAGAGTTGAGAGACACTGACTGATAAAAGAATCTCCAAATCCCGGGCATTTTCTTTGTTTAGATCTGGCAAACAATACGAAGTGGTTGTATGCATCTCGTTCTTTTGCATACCCGCTAAAAGAATCTCGGCTTTTCTTTTTTTAAGCTTGTATAAAGAGGCTGCATTTCAGGAATACTGTTAATTCAAACAGAGGGTAGACAACAACCAGTCACAGCTTAGCACATCCAACATTAACTCTAATTTCAGGCCTCATAACAAGACACACATGACCTTCTTATGAAGGTACACACAATAATGTTGGATATAAAAAAAACTTTAGAAATACACAGTCTACCTGTAGATTTCCTGTAAAATAAAAAAAATCTAGAGCATGCTAGATACAGAGAAGAGTAAGAGCAAAAGTGCTCCTTACTATCACTAGTGTGCAAGCAGGCTACATTCATTGCTCTGTACCGGACCACACTGCTTGCACATTCATCTTATTTGGATGGCATTCAGACACTGCTCTCCACCTTGGCCTAAAGAAGGAAATCACTAGAGAACTAAGAACAGCAGCCTGCCTTCTACACGGATTAGATCCAAAGCAGTTTATTAATCCCCATATTCTTCAGCTAGTCTCTTGGCAGTTCAGGATACAGTTTTAAGCCCTTACAGATGATGATACACTTTATTTCAAAGGGTTGCATACCTTCAGGACTTGGCATTCATGCAGATATGGGGGGCAGGTGAATGTCTAAAGTAAACAGACAACTGTATATCATCCTTCAACTAGGCTCAGATACAGACCTGGGAATCACAGGGAATAAACCCAAGTCTATACCACCTAGCTCAAGAAGTTTCCTCCCTACCTTCCATCGGACCAGGTGGAGATCTGAGACTTTGTATGAATTAGCAGTCTTCACTGCTGTCAAACTCAGACAGCATATTACTAACTTTTACCTCCCCTAATCAGTAACTCTAATACTTTTTTCTTCTCCCAGCACACATAGTGGAAAAACCATGTGGACACTAGTAATATAAACATCAGCACAATAAAACTACATCACTCTTAATCAGTCTGAGTATGAAAAGGTGAAAGTCCTCTCAAGTCTGGAGCCAGGCAGTAGTCTTGTCCAGTTTTACTCATGATTCGTATTTGTTTGTAATTATATAGGTTATTAGCACATCATATTTTTGCCATAGCAAAACAGAACCGCAGAGGTTACGTATTCTGAAGCTTTTAAAATAAAAATTTCACAAACTCTCAAGGAGTTGTAGCAAACAAAAGAAAGAAGCACAAAGACAGAAGACAGATTTCACTCATAGTCGCTGTTATCATTACAAATCAAACCAAACCAAATAAAATCAGCTCAGGTCATCACCTGTGCATCCACTCCACAACTGCACTGAGAGACTGCCTGGGACAATGTTGTTATATTTTCATGAAGTGCCCTTCATACTATATTCTTCCTAAAACCTGCTTTGTGGTAGCATTTTCAAAAAGGAAGAATAATACCTATAATAAATTTCTAACTATGAGGTCTTCCGTGTAGCTACAGAACTTCCTTGATGTTTCTTGCCAGTGGTTCAAAAGCAAAATTCTAGTGGCAAAATGACATCTTTTTTACCTAGAACTTCATTTTTTTGAGAAAAAGGATTCATGCATTATTCACTTAATGTCACTAGAGAGGAACAGAAAATAAAACAGCAAAATATGGCAAAATGTCTCCATATACCTTACACTGTTAATATATACGATTAAAAAAAAAATAGACGAGCCTGTAGGTTTCTTCCTTCATCATCTGAACTTGCCATATTAAACATGGCCTCATAAAGACAACCTGGAACTGAACAACCCACCATATTACTTAGATTAGCTGCTACTCAGCAAGCTATATTCTGAAGAAGACCTGGAAAAGGGAATTGATTTCTTAGTTCACAATCACCCTATTTCACTAATACTGACTGAATAGCTGAATTCCAAGAAGCAGGAATCAGTGTAATGCTGAGGGATCTCCAAAGTAACACAGAATAAAAAAAGCAACGTGATGATGGCTGTATTTTCAGAATAACTGACAACCCACTAGTGGCTGGGTGTTCAATTTCAGTGAAAAATCAGGTCAGAAACATTTTGAACGTTCCCCAGAGGTAGTAATTCTTAGTATTTCTTTAATAGAATAAATCCTGTTAAACTTCCACGAACTTTGATAGGAAACTGTCTGTTCAGACACTACAAATAACCCCCAAATGATAGCTTGCAGATTTAGCTTCCTGTCTGTAGATACTCATGAGAATCTCTGCCTTCTCTCTCGTTGCACCAGTGGCACACAGCTCACACAACTTCTGCCTTTCCATAAAATGAGGATGAGGCCATAGGGATGAGAGGCTACCACGCTTTCATTGTAGTCGTGGCCTATTTTAGAATCTTGAGCTGCTTTGCAGAAATTCTGACTTTCATTCTCCCTTTTACTTCATCTCAAGAGCTTGATTTCACTACACAATATTATCTAGAACTGCTATGCTCCTACAGTTTAAGTACTAACCACCAGTGAACCGTTTTCTGGATAATCCGGTTAAAAGTTTCCACGCTGCCTGACTCTCACTTCCTTTGAGCATCATCCTTACTTTTGGTTAGATCATTTGTGACACCTTCATGCTGCTTCCCTGCAGAGCCCCACAGCTATCCTCAGATAGGCTGTTAGAGGAGAAGGCCTATTCAAGCTTCTCAGACATTTTTAACATTTGTTTGCATGTTTATACAGAGGTTCTGCCTGGTTCCTCTTTTATCTCTGCAACTTTTCACAGCCTTCTATCTTTACATGCTTGCAGTTTATTCTGTAATCTGCTTTATGACTTGTGTCTCCAACCCCTCTAGTTGGTATCTAGGATACTAAATACATGTGAAACAGTAACCCCAAATAAGCTGCTGATGAGGGAAATCAGGGCCCGAGTGTATGCAATCAATGGAGAGAGTGAAGAAGAAAAACAGCTGTTCTGCAGGAAGGACCAGAGTAGTTTCTGAGACACACAGACTGGGCACAGCAGCCTGTGACGCATACCAGTGGCTTGGTGCAAAGCTGAAGAAAATATCATTCCCCAGTTTCCAAGAACAAACATTTTGCTCCAGTTAGTTCCATCACCACAATGTTTAGTGCTGTTCTTGGAGCTGTATACCTCTTCTGGTGACAAGGAAGCTTTGAGTAACCCACTCGCCAGGGTTCTGCTAGCCTTGCCTTCCCCGAGCAAAACAAGGGTTCTAAGCTCTCATGCTCTTAGCTAAATGGCAGGGTTACCCTTTGTTTCAGCTTCCGAGAGGATAAGTTCAGCACAATGCCACTAGCCTAGTCCTGCAGAAGGAAACAGGAGCTGAAGTTCTCAGTTCTCGCTGGATTACAACTATTTCCAGAGAGGGTGACTACCCTGAACTTTGTAGTTGTTATCCAGCCTATATGATTCCTGCAGCCCTGGCAGTTGCCTTCCATCATTAATATTATCAACAATCCTCACACGTGCTCTGCGTAAGTATTCACAGGAACAGGGAAGGATAATAAAATGCTACCTACAGACCACAGACACACGTAACAACAACAGTATCCAGAGGAGATGGACAGAATCTCTTGCAGAGGTTAAAATTACAGGGCAGCAATCATGACAGTGCTCTTAAAACTGTGACAAAGGCAGCAGAATTCAGCACACAAACACCTTCACGTAAGTCCTTTCAGCAAACCAGTTTGGTAAACATATTGAGAGCTAAATTTTTACATTTAGTTGTAAATTTCTGTGTAACCTTGCCTTATATAATGTATAAAAACTCAGCTTGAATTATACAGTAGACCAGAATTTTTGCCTCAACTATATATATATACTACAGTGTTGACATAATTTTATCTATTTTGATAATCCCATTATAATCCATTCCTACACTGTCATGTTCCAATGTGCTGTAGGGTCTTTTTTATTGACTGTGGCTATTCAGCCAATAAAATTTCTGGTAAGATAACTGGAGTTTTTGGCAGGTGGTAAAGCATGGGAGGGAGTTTGGAACTGCATGATAAGTGCATTAGCTGAATGTTTGTGCTAGAGAATCAGCAATAAAATCACTAACACTAATAATGGAAATGTCATCTTTAAGTTTCACAGTTAAATATCCAATAGATGAATTAGGTAGTTCACCCCTAAGCAAACTTTTCTTCCAGCCTGTGAAAACACGGAGATCACTGCATTAGTGATACTCAAGTCATGTTTTCAGGGTTTTCACAGCAAAACAAAAGGTGACAAACATCTTTTCTAAAAGCATTCTAGACCATAATTTGCCCGTATATTCCATTACTGCACCATCACAAATTACTGTGGGCTGTGGGTAAAGTGGGTTCATCGAGAGTACACAACCTTCTAATAGGTTTGCATCAATGAAAAATGGATTGGGTCCTCATTCACTGAGACTTTAACAGCAGATAAACCTGTTTTAATTAATTAGCCACTAGGGAATGATGAAGATTTGATTCTATAAGTTTCAGTGATTTTCCTTTGGGAACTTTCACCTCTCCCGATTGACTTCACTATGCAGCTGATTCACAAGTCTTAACTATGTCTTTCTGAACTAAGGGTCTTTTCTGCAAGACCGAAGAAAAATGTAAAGAATGTCCTGGCCCTTTATTACAGGCCAAGCTTAAACAACAGAGCATCTTTGAGCCAAAGCCTAAAGCAAAGGGGAGCCATTTTAGCCAAGTTTTGTTTTTTTTTTTTCCAGCCACATTTTTAGGGATCTTCCTCTTCCAACTTTATGAAACTCAGCCTTTGCTCCCTTCTGTTTAGTCTTTTTAATCCCAGGAGGAATAAATTCCCTGCACAGCTGAACCCAGAACTGTTACCTAGGAACCACTACATGCAGGGTAGGCAGCTGTGTTTCTTCTTCTTGCTGAGAAAGTTTTTTCCTGCCAGTTCTTGAGAAAGATGAAAGCATCTCAGCATGCCCACCCCTACTTTCCTGGTCTTCAGCACTGGCACTCACCTGTGGAATTTGTCCCTGGCTCACAGGATGCAGCACTGTGAAGGCTGTTCTGGAATCCTTTCAGTTGCCTTTCAGTGGAGGTCACCATAACAGGTAAAAGCATCAAATTAGACAGAAAAGAAGGGATACACCAATGAAGAATAGAAGTCTCAAACAAAAAATTGAAATTCTCCTTGTTTGCATAATCTCACTGGGATTGTAGCTATGAAGCTGTGCATGACCATGGTACAAAAAAAGCAGTGACAGCAACCGACTCCAAAAAAGGCAGAGGAAGACAGATGAACACTCAAGCCACCAGCAAGATTTTGACGTGCCTAAAATGCTTAATTGTCCCACATGCCTTGGAAGCTGATTCTGGAGGATAAAGGAGATAGTAAGTGGTATTGGACCACCAAAACACAGCTCAACTAGTAACGCTGTGGTAACCTTATCCCAGTGATTTGAAGTAAAATGATTAAGCAACCTTCTTAGAACAAAAATGCACGTTGGCAAAAAAATGCTACATTCAAAAGTTAAGTTCTTGCATCTTGTCTCAGCAGAGACAGCTCATTTAGGCAAGATTTCTCACTTGTCTTGGAAACCAAGAGCCACAGAATGCAATTAATCTCCTGTAGTCCAGTGCCAGCCCTCAAACAGATACTTTATGCAAATCCTCTTGCATTTATCTCAGCATTTGAGCTGCAGCAAAACTATATTCTGTGGAGTACAACTGCGCTTCCTTTAACTGTTAGAAAGATTCAGTTTGCTGAGACCATACCCTCCTACACAAAACAATGCATCTACTCACAAGACGAGGTCAAGCTATAAAGTCGCAATGGTCTATTCTGCTCTTAAATACAATTGATCCATCTATTCCTGGTTTGTCCTCTCTTCCTCTGTCTCTCCTTGCCTTTCTTCCAACCCACCCAACTCTATTCAGATCACTCCAGGCTTCTGTGTGTACCCTCGTGTCCCTCTGCCAGAGTCCTTCATTCATTCAGCTCTGCAGCGTTACAGTTACTGGGGGCTCTTCCCCGAAGAGCACCATAATCTCCAAGCCCCATGTGATGCCCTGATGACTAACAGACCCAGGCACACATGCAGTTTTTAAAGTTTTGTCTGAAACCTTTTGCTTTCAGATTTCAAAGTCAGCAAGTTGCCAGTAATCCAGGTGCTCCTGGCAGCTGAAAGGCCAGTGAGGGACTCCTGTACTTTATCTCAGTTGGATTTTAGCAAAATAAATTGGAGTCCATACAGGAAGGGAGAGGGATGTAGATATGACATTTGCAAAACAGAACCCCTTAGTTCAGTCGGCCATAATTTGAAATCCTATTGTCAAATGAGGTGCTTGTTTCTATATTTATTGTCTCTTGGAGAGAGTTTTGGATCTGTATTTATGGTTTCTTTTGCTGCTGATATTGCATAGTCCTCCTGGGAACTGAGAATCCAGATGGAGCTTTATGCTTCTTACACAGAGACTTCATGCTCATAATTAGCTTGTCCGCTTTGTTAATGCAGCACAACTACTAGCCAAATTCAGCTCCCCCTTCCATAGGTAGAATGCAAGACTAGTGGTTGAAAATGTCACCAAGAATGCCAGCAAGTACAACAACAACAACAAAAAAACAAAACAGGGAACAGTCACACTTCTACCTTAAAGTCTGGTTTATGTTTAGAGAATCTCTTTCTCTCTACAAACTTGCCCTTTTTCTTTTCTGGTTACCCACAGTGTACCTTGACTCTTGCAGTTTCAACTCTCACCTCCATACAGCTCATTCTCAGATCTGCTTCTGGGTCACTGATCTCCCACCACACTACGTTCACCCCTCAAGTTCTCTCTGCTGTCCTGATGGAAGCTCCAGTGCCAGAACATACTCACTGCTTAAACTGAGTTAATCCCTTTCCACTTTCTTCCTCCTTGGGTTGGCTGAAACCCTACTGCCTTTCTCAGTTTCCTGCTTTTAATGTCTGTGTTGTTTTTTCTACCACTTCTTCAATGCAATCCATTGTTGTGTTCTCCATTTCTTCCTCTTCTTCAATACTGACAAAAACACCGTCCAAATATCTGTCATTGTCCTTTTCTATCTCTTAGGCAGCTAACCCTTCCTTGAAACTGATACTGACTTCATTTAGGCAGTAAACCAGCCCTATGCTGCCCAGCCTGGGACTGCAAATTTGGAGGATGTTCTTGTTCCACAGGTGACAAAGAAAGACTTTCTTGACTAAGTTTTGAACACCTTTGTTTTAACAACTTATTCCCGGGATGCTATGAACACATCTAATGGTCCAGGGGGAGCAAAACTGACAATTACAAATTCACATCACAAAAAGCCCAGGTTTGACAAGAGGACAGCAACAGATGTGAAGACCCAGAGCCAGGGAGGCTTGTTCCTCTTTGTTGCTCTTGGACAGGGTATCTCTGTGTGCATATCTGTGTGTATGATCTGAGGCTAGCCAAGGGCTAAGAGCTACAGGCCTAGAGAGCCCAGCTGTGTCAGGGTGTTAAATCAAGGCATGTCTCTCAGATGCACTGCTTTTACTGCCAAAAATGTCTAAGGGTCAGGCAGCCTGACTAACCCAGATGCTCAGGAGCTAAAAAAACAAGCGTGCCGCAGTACAGCAGTAGCAAAAAAGCAAAAGGCATTCAAGTAACAGTTATGTGCTTGCTCTCCTGCCGCCTGTCCTCTTTTCAGTGGGCACTCCATTTGTATGTGTGATGTACCCCACTCGCTTAAGACACTTCACACATGCCTATGAATAAGCACACATGAGTAAGACAGGATACAAACCAGAACCATAGCGTTTTACAGGGCTCGCTCTGTGGCCATCATTCTACTTTTGGCACATTTGCCAGGCTTGGCCAGCCTGTCCCAGAACAGCTGGCTACTGCCGTATCCAATTGCAGTCAGGACTCCACCCTGCCGTGGGATGGATTTCCTGAACCCTGGAGAAACGCACCACCTCTACCCTATTTCTGTACTAGTTACAATAGAGCAGAACTTTGGCTCTTCTGCTGCTGGCACCATGCAAAACAAATATACAAAAGAAGAAACAAGGTAGAAAGATTTTGTGCTGGGATGTTGGGATTTGAAGGGGGTATTTGCTTTGAAAGGCTTCCTGAATAGAGTTGTTGAGAATGACACTTACAGAGAAGTTCAGTACAAGAAATTATGCCACATTGATCAACATCCCCAATAGTTTGTGATGTTCTGGTCTATTGCTGATAAACCTGGTGATCTTCTTGGGCTCTCTCTCTCCCTGATAACATCTTAAACTATATGCTCCTTTTCTCTACGTGGCATTTCCTCTTGTTACATAAAGTGGTCTAACACTGACAGCTGGATTTTTCTGAGATCTTTTCTTTGACTGATAGTTCTGTTCACAGGCTGTTCAAGGCCTTGTTCTACTTGATGCTGTCACAGTTAGAAAGCAGATTTCTGAAAAGTTACTATAGTAATAATAGCACAGAATTTTGTATTTATTGTGACTTAATCATCACTAAAAGGAGAAAGACTTTCTGTCTACCACCTGTATCAGTTCACTCTGGATTCTGACAGTTGAGCTAATATATTTTTCTACTTTGCATGCTGTCATCTGTAATGTGAAGATCCAATACACCAAATGCTGCTTCCATGGACATCTGCTTCATTCCACAGCTTACGAATACTGTATCTGTGATCGCTATCTTAAAATGTTGCTCTCTGCTATCAGCGGGTCTCTCGTGGTTCACAGACCTGCCAATAGTAGTGGCAGGACCCAGTCTGACTCTTGGAAAGAAAGAAGAGCTTGTTGTGTTAGCTGTGCAAAAACTATCTTGCTACTTGCGATATGAGCACATTTAATCAAAACTATGGAGCCCCATGAGACCATTTTATGAGGCTACATTCAGCATAGAGCTACATATTAAACCATTTCTACCAGTTAGTCTTCTTCCATACTTTAATATGGGTCTTGATTTTCCACTCTGTTAGCTTAAGCAAGGAGTCTGCTTTGGACACAATTCATTATAAAGTCAACCTACCACCTTTTACAAGTTGAGAGACTGAGAAAACAAGAGAGGCCAAGAACTGACGAGACAAGACTGAGTTGTCTGGCTGTTGTATTACTTTTTTCCTTTATGTTTTAACCAGGGAAGTGTCCAAGTTACAAGATTGAATTGAATTAGTCAGTAAAGTTCATCTTTAGCATCTCATTCTGTTTGTAGTTGAGTTTTCTACCACTTATTCTTTTCTTCCTCTTCTGGAAGCCACGTGTGCTGGCTGGGAGAGAATTGATAACGCATGCAAGAAAGAGATAGGTCAAAGAGACAAAGTTGATTTTAGTTTGTCTTCACAGTCCAGTCTCTGGAGAAATTCTACAAACAACTTTAAAAAGATGATCTTTATTAAGATGTTAAACAAAAGCCAGGTGGTGCAAGAGCAGACAGAGAAATCAGGTCTGAGTTACTGAAATATATGAAGAAAAGGAGACACGAGAGCTTTAACAACAGAGTGGGATCAGTTTCAGTGAGTCTTGTGGAAATAATACATAGCACTGAGATCTTCTTTGAGGAAAGAGATCAGGAAAACAGCCAACAAGTATTGGGGGTGAGAGTAGGGAGCAAATTCAAAATGACCCAACCAAGAAATGAAGCAGCCAAAAAGCCAAAATTAGATTAGATGCTACGGAGAGGGGTATTTGCAATATCATAACCTAAGGATATGGTAGTCCCACACTGGAAAAGTACAGTTCTGGGTGCCACAATGCAAGTACTGACAAACTGAAGAAAATACAGTAAATTCAAGACAATTAAGGACTTGGCAGGTGGAACTAATATCTTAAGTTAACAAAACCTCAACAAGTCTAAGCAACATTAGGAAACGCCAAGCATCAGAAGGATATTCAAAAGATGGAAAATATTTGCAAGGGAAAGTGTTTAGGGTAGTTCAGGAAAGAGGAACAAGGTACAACAGGATGAAACAAATGAAAAATTCAGATTGCACACCAGGAGAAGCTTTTTGATAATAAGTTTGTCTGGATTCTTAAATAGTCTCCTATAGCACATGGTGGGGTTTCTGCCACTGGAGTTTTTGAAAGCAGACTAAACACAGTGTCCAAGAATACTTTGTACAGAATAACCAAGGACTGTAAAGAACAGGCTGGAGCATGCAAGACATCCTTCTCTTTTCTAATCTATATTCCTTTGACACAGAGGCTTCTCTCCATCACTTTCCTCTGTTGATGCATCTCTGCTCTTTTCCTGACAACTATGAATGGATTAAATTAGACAGATGGAGCAGTTTTTAAATGACCAGCTCTTAGTATGCTGGAAATATAGCTGGGCACTGCTGTTTTCCATGTAAGTGAAAAAATGTTACTGCAAGATCCCATGAATGGCAAGAATGGGTTTGGAGTCTCATGCTAGAGACTGAAAGGCAACTTGGAAAGTATTTCCGGAGTGGCTCCTTGCAGCCTTCAATACTTGGATTAGTTTTCTAAAATTCTGAAGGAATCTTTTGCTTTTTTTCCCCCTTCTCTGCATTTTTGGTACTGAACTTTTTCCGGTTTTCCCACACTCCTGCCTGTCACAGAGCAGAAACCACAAAAATGCAGCAAAGTAAAGTCTGTCCAAGGAGCTGCAATTCCATCTCACAAGGATAAACATTTCCTCTGCCAAGAAGTGAGCACAGCACACCGGCATCTTCAAATACACATCCCCGCTGCCCAGCAGAGAAACCCACTGACATAGCCTGTCACCTGCACTAACATGAGCTACCCAACATAAAAGAAATCAGATAGTAAACCCACCACAGTGTGTACCTGCCAGACCTGATGCTCACATCTGTATTTGCTGAGTTGACAAACTCTACTAACATCTTGTTTTCTTTTTAAATAGTTTTGGGGGATTAATTCAGTGTGCTATCTCTTAAGATAGCAAGAGTACAGGCAGGAAATACACAAGCTTCCCCAAAGCAGTTCTGTCCAAGCTCCTTAAATGCGCCTTGCAGCTCCAGATTTGATCCACACACACTGACAGTGTCCTACCATCTTCATAAGTTGTCTTTCATCAGTAATCTTTTACTAAAACTTCTCTCTTTGAACAGAAAGCAAACACAGAATCAGGAAACCTCACAGGAACCTGCTCTGAAAGCTTTACAACTCTTCTGGCTGTAGAGTAAGTATAAGGAAGGAATTTGTGACTGCAATTTTTGCCCTTCAGTATTCAGGGATGAAACAGTCTGAGGATATGAGGAAAAACACAATGAAGGATTTTAGTCTACAGCAGTTTAAGAGGAGATAAACAGAGAGCTGAGGAAGCTACCAACAAAGGTAAAGGATAGGAAGAAAACCCAGAAGTCTTGCTCACATTCTCTCATAATACACAAAAGAGAAGACACACCAAGAAATGGAAAGGAAGGAAACTTGCAATCAGTAAGCAACATTTCTAATGATTTTTGTTTGTTGGTTTTTAAGATAACATCTGCCAAATCCATCTACCTTAGAGTGGAAAGCACTATGTAACTAAAAAAAGTTAAAAGAAGGATTTCTACAGATAATGAGGAAAGGCTATTGTTACACTAGGCACAATATAAACACCTTGAATGAAATAAGCACTTGTGCATGAAGGTATGAGTCAATTATTGTGTGTTAAATTTATGGGGAAACTTGGCTCAAGGGCAGATTAGCTTGTTAAGGATATTGAGTGGTTTAGGGTTTTTTTGGCAGCCTCTTCTGACCCACCAGATTCTAGCCCCCATCAACGATTAAGCCTGGAGGGAGTGACTCAAGTGCCTAAACAAAGTACCATACTTGGTACTCTCAAGTTATTTGAGACATCTGCATGGAACTGGCACATACAACATGAGATCTACAGAAGATTTGTGCTCATCTGGAGCAGCAGCTGAAGGTCAGATGGAATAGCCCTTTGGATCTAAAATGTCAATAGCAACCTGTATTTATGTAACTGAATCCCATCCTCGATCAAATACTTCTCTGATTCAGTCTGGCAGCCCCTACATCATTATGTTTGTATGATGTTATAGTCTCACCTACCTTACCATTGTGAAACATGAAACTGCAACATAGTGCACACCTATTTCAGTACCCACAGCTCAGGTTACTCTGAAATTTATCTGGGACAGCATAGCCAAAAAGATCTATGTCAGAGTCACATGTAGACAGGTTCTTCTCCGATATTCCTTCTCGGGGGAACCAGTGCCAACTGCCTGTTGTGGATGGGAAGAGATAAAACTTACTTGGAAATCCTCTGGGCTGCAGCCTTTCTGACCGCTGCTTGCCTGTGGTTTGCTGGAGGCTTTGGAACCAGCTGAGAAGGCGTACTCTGGGATGGCATCACTTTCTGCAAACTGGCTGCCTTCTGGATACTAGAAGCGGCACTTGATGTCTTGCGGGCATCAGAGCCAGCTGGCATAGATAAATGGCTGGTGCTGGATTGTGAGTAGTTGGCAAAGAGAGCCTGGTAAAAAAAAAACAAAAACCCCACAGTAATTGGTGATTACCTCTCTGAATATTGCTGAGATGGAGGTGGGTGACATTTTTGTGAGGGATAATACCTGCCTGGTGAAGGGAACCCCAGGGCTCCAGGGACAGTCCCACACATAAAAAGAAGAATTAAGTGGTCAAGTGAGTGAAATAGTTTTTAGAGCTGAATTTTATACCCTTGGAAGCTGGGACTAGCTTCTAGGAAGGCAGACAAGCTCATTACTGCCACAGAATGATACTATTCTGGATTAAAAACCAAAAGGTCCTATCCTCAGTCTAATCTTGCAGTGGGCTCCCATCCACAAAGGAGTAAAGCTTTTATTGCTTCGACTGACTTTCTGCATTTATCTTGCTGAATTATTCTTTGTGTGGGAGATGGGATTGAGACACTAGTTCTTCAATCTAACCCTGTAAGTGCTTGGAATAACAGAAAGGCTCTAGGGTACCTTCTCTGAAAAAGGGACTTTAGGTCAGCAGCTGACAAAAAGGAAATCCCCAGCAATACCAAGAAACACAAAATATTTCTACTCCTATAGCAGGTGGGAGAGTAAATGCGTTGGAGATTTGTCAGAGGGAGCAAAAGCATCTGCATGTTATGAGACAGTGGAGAACTGAGCAGTGGACCAGCAAAGCGGGCAGTGGACCGGCAAAGTGGGGAGTGGGGAATGGTTCCCTATGGGAGCTCTGCAGACTGCTCAGCCCTTCAGAAAGGAGCAACCTGCTGCAAGCTCTGCCTTGTCTTTCCTCGAAGTCCATCAGACTCCCAGGGCAAAGAGGCAATACCGTAACCCTGTAGTTTGGCAGCTAGAGGTCAGCGACAGGAGCCGAGGGGAATAGCTGAGCACTCGCCAGTCACCTCAGCATGACCCTGGGAGCACTGCCCTTCACTGCATCTGTCCTCAGTTTCTTCTCTGGTGAAAAACACACAAAGCCACAGTGAGTGGGCTCCAGGCTCCAGAGAAAACCACAGTCTGAGGGTTGGCTGAGTCTCAGCACACAGACAGGAAAAGCCCCTCTCCCCCGCAATTCTCTGGCAAATGGCAGGGCAGTGGTGTGTGGGAAGGCGTTTCTGACAGGGAGAGCTCTAGGGAGAAAAGGAAGTGCAGGAGCCAAAACAGGCCTGTTTCCTAACTAGAGCTCACTGACAAGATGCCCTTGAGCTCCCAATCCTTCTTAACCTCTCCCTTCCCTGAAGTTCTACCTTGATTGCAGCTTTCACATTTTGAATAAGTAGCTGGTACAAGGGCAAAAGTCTGGAAAATAGCAGTCACACCCTACCTCCCCCCAGCAAAACAAACTAAAATGGAACTTGGTTTAGTCTCTTGCATCTGAGTCTGACACATCATGGGGCTGGGATGGAGACTGTCAAGCCACTGCACCCCATTCTTATTCAGAGGTGACATTTCATTGTGTTCAGTTTGATATTATGCATATTTCCTGTGAGTTCTTCTTATTAAAATCACTAAGATCTTGGGAGTCCACAAAGCATAGTCTTAACGCCTTCCCTTGTTAACATGCATCGGCAAGGAGGTCCATGACTCTGAAGAAACAACAAGCATGGATGCTCTAACAAGTCTGATCAGCAAAAGCTGGGCTGAGACCTGCCTAAAGAAAGGTCATGGATGTTTTTCTTGGGGGTAACAGACTTCCAAAAAGGCCTTTGTCTCCATGCTGTGCTGAGACTCTGGCTGCCTTCCAGGCAAGGATGGGGAGACTGGAAGCTGACACGGACCATGGCTTCTGGATTCAGCTACAAAGCATACTGCCCTGCTGTGAACTCCACGGGGACAGGACAGGAAACCAGGAGAAGCTACTGTGCAAATAAAGAGGGCAGCTGGGAGAGCAGAGCCTGACCACACAAAGGAAGGGTTGGGAAGAGATTTCAGCACATCCAAAAAGTAGGAGACAGACCTCATCTCTCAGGATTCGGAAGGCTCAGGATCTAGAGAGAGCAGAAGCCTAGACAAACCCTGACAGAGGCACTCCTGAAGCAGGTAGCACCCTACAACTACTACTGCTGCAAGTAAAAAACTCTGAACCACGCTACCAGGCTGGCAGATTTAATGAAGTTGAGGAGACAATCACTTCCCTGACAAGTTCTTAGGGCTACAAATCTGAAAAATATCTAGAACACTATGAGACTTTTTAGCTAAAAATCATGTAAAGCATTAGTGAGTTAATTCTCTTGCACAATTCTCTGGGGAGGTAGGACAGCATTAACCCTGTCTTGCACATGAAGAATGTTAGCACTGACAGAAAAAGTGATTTTCCTTAAGCCAGACTAAAGCAATATGAAAAGCCAGGTTGAGAGATCAGAGAAGATCCTGACTCCCAATCCCATATTTGCCTTATTAGATCACACCTCTCCTTGCTTCCACATCTACACTTGAACACCATACACAAAGTGTTATCTGTCCAAAAAGAATACTTTTTAATTAGACAATCTCAACATTCACAGCTTATCAGTAAGGACGATGCACATCTAAGAGTACTAGCCAGTAGCAGCTGAGCTCTGGCTGCTCATGATTAAAAGCAGGGAGGTACTGTAGTACTTTGAAGAAAAGCAGATTCATTAATGATCTTCAAAAACAGAAAGAATGTTCCTGGCACTTACCATCCCTGTATCTAACACCCATCCCTAGCACAGTAACGGAACAAATGTTGCAAGCAAAAACATGTTCATTCTGTGACCAGAGGAGGTAATGAAGCTCATTTCCTGTGAATCTGTCTTGGGGATGAATCTTACAGTATCTAATATAAAGCATGCCCCAAATTATGCCTCCCTTCATGAGTTTGGGGCACTATTATGTTGATTTTTTGATGTCTAACTAGGAGTGGCTTCATGCTACAGCCTTTGCCTCAGTGGGAACAGTAGTTGAATCCCCTTTCCAGATATATAGCCCTTTATTTTCATAAAATTTACATGAAACATAGCTTTGAAATTTCTGTCCCACAGTCATTCAGTTTAAATAGTATCAGCAAGTCTGAAAACAATGAGAGACTCAGCAGTTTATGAGAACCGACAGACAGATGCAGACACTTGTATCACGTAAGGATCTGTGCAGCTGGTTCCAAATCACCAGGTGCTGGAAACTGAGATATTTATAAGCAATAAACAATGATAAGGATTTAAGTTAAAAAAGGAAAGAAAAAAGAAAACCCAACAAAATAAACCCCACCACTTTTAGAAACACAATTGCATTTCAGATGACGTTGCAAAAATGTAGATAATTAAAAGGCTTGGAAGACCTTTGGAGTCATATAAATTGTTTAGGGGAGATTCTCTTGAACACATATTAATGCATTCAGTTAAATCAGTTTGGATGCTACAATCAGCTGAGCTGAAAATTCACAAAGTGGTGATAAAGAACAGGCTCAAAATGTACTATTAACTGCCATAGTGTTAAAGTGCAGTAAAAGGAGCATCTTGGGGTCATCAAGAAATTTAAAGAAGAGGAGCAAATTCATGGTATGCACAGATTGTCCTGAAGCATGTCTTCCTTGGTAAATTCTTAAGAATGAGACTAAAATATACTAAAATAAATTGACTTGGTGCCTTCTCCTTTGTCCCCCTTTTGTACTGGGAACTCTGTGGGGCAAGGATTGGGCCATATCATTGTATTGGAAAGATACTTAATACATCTGGGCATTACCATAATTCTAATAATAGTGACAGGATCAGAAACATGGGGACAAAATTTCAGCTGGTATAAATCAGCACAGACTACTGCTTTCAGAACAGTTGTTCTGCTTTGCTTAGACTGAGACTTTGACTCATCAGTATCACAAGACTCAAATAGGAAAAATGGCAGTTAGCTAATTTAGTGGGAAAACAATCTGAGGAAGAAAGCTGCAAAACAAGAATGAACAAGAGACTGAAGGGGAAGAGAGACTGCAAATCTGACACCAGTCCAATACATAATAGTTTATAAAACAGTTTAATGATGTTTAAGGCTGGATTCAAAGAGTCCCTGTGTCCTCAGGCAGGAATAGCATAGTTCTAGGAATACTATGAGTATTAGATTCTGAGTACTTAACATTCCCAGCCAGATCTAAATAAACTGTAAGGAATTCAGAAGAGAGTCACATACATTAAAAGAAAAAAATTTGCTGAACTTCATAAAATCAGGAATATTTCGAGAATATACCATTTTCAAATGACTGAAAGGAGAATTACCTAAGATTAACTTAGCCCAATGTTTTATAGCATAAAATCTGCTTAAACTTCTGATTGAAAATGTGATTGCAACTGACTACACAACTGATTAACATTATTTATGGCTTGCTTTACATGAGCTTTTTTGATATAAGCAGGACTGATGGGGATCATTTCACTATATGATTGTACTTTTCTTGTTTTAATTTAGTTTTTTTCCCCATGTGAAATGGTTGCCATAAAATTCTAAACCCAGTAGGTGCTCAGCTAAGCAGACAGAACATAGCCACACAGAGAAGGAGGAACCTCCCTAACAGCTACTGGCATCCTTCCAGTACAGGAAACAATTAGTGAATAAACAATGATGGTATATTAACTGCCTTGCCAACTGCAGCAGTGATATTAACATCTAGGTCATAACGTGTCACATGAAGACTCCTTCACACATTAAAAATACTGCTATAAGCCTGTTTTTCTTGTGTTTTAGTTTGATTTTGTAATTCTTGTTCCTTGATTTTGTTGATATCGGATTTAAGCTTCTTGTCTCCACTTTCAAACTCTGACCTGTTTTATTTTTTCCTCTTTTCTCAGGCTCTGTATTGTCTCTGGTCCTGGGCCCTATCACTGCATCTATTTGTTTGTTAGATTCTCATCAGTTTGGTGTTTTTCTTTTTGTCCAGGGAATGAAGTACCTATTCTGGGCATCAAAGATCTATTTCCACAATACTACACTGGGTGAACTAACTTCCACATACAATGAGTGAAAATTGTTGGTTATTATTCCTTTTCCTGCACCTAGACAGTATTTGCTACTCTGCAAATTGTTAAATGCCTGGAGGAGAAATCATCATTCTTAAGTGTCTGGAAAGTGCTCAACCAAGAGTGGGTGCTGCCACAAAGTGTGCAATAAGCCTCTGTGTTAAGATCCATCCACTGCATGGCAAATGGGGGTATTCTTACTACACAGATACTCAACTAGGAACTCCCATGCTTTCCAACGCATCCATCTCATCTCCAACATATTGGACTAGTTAATGGACAGGCAGAAGCATTTGCCTGAGTTATTAATCATGGTGCTTCTGTTACTTGTTCACATGGTACCCATATACATATGACTAGTCCATTTGTCACAGAGAGAAGGAAAGACTAGCATCCAGTCATGTTGTACGGTCACACTATAGTCATGGTATATATTAATAAATGCACTTCAGCTACTGACAAATGGCTAGCCTGCCTTCCAACCATAACAAGAACTCGAACAATCAGATGAAACAGGCCTGGAGATATCCTGCATACATCCCCCAAAGTAGAGCGATCATGACATTCTTTCAAGTGATAGGCCTTCTAATTTTGGGGATACATTTCTTCTGTTGAGAGGAGGCTGAGGAACTTGAATGTAGCAGGCAAGACAACAAAGGATGGAGTAGATCTCAGTATGTGGGAAGGAACAGAAGGGAAAGAGCAGGCAATGGGAGACAGGTGGCTGAGGTGACACAGACTAGGACTGTGGTAAAGCCACGCAAGCTAGGATAACCTGCATTAGCTGCGGGGTAAAAGAGAGGACAAATGATGGCCAGCAGGAAAAGGTAGAAGTCAAAGCAGTGTGAGTGGGAAGGAGATGTTGGGCAGAGAGCTTGTAAGCAGCAGAGAAGAGAAGGCAGTTCTTGGAAAGGCCAAGTCAAAGGACTGAAGTCTGAGAAGGAAGAGGTCAGTAAAAGGAAACTAGAGAGGGAGCAGGGGATAGACAGATGAAGATGAGGGTAGTGCTGTGACTGGGAGGGGCATCAGAGGATCAGTGCATCTGTGACTGGAAGGGGAGATCTGGCTGGCTTCATACAATGTCTAGTGGGAGAGGAAGTGTCCAAGACACAATTGTTTTATTAAGATGCAGTTCTTACTACAGAAAGTCTGAAAGCCCCCATATTCAGCAAATAAGTTTTTTCATTAATGGCAACTTCAGTGCAGCCTGAGCCCTGCGGCATGGCAATGGCCTCAATACTGCAAGTCAAACTGCTTGGCTGAGAAGGAGAAGGGAGGGAGAGAAAGGAGGGGGACAATGTGGGGGTGAGAGGATGTTTAACAAAGAATCACTTTAACAGAAACTCCTGAGTAATGGCTCTGCCCCAGGCCAAGAATAACATCAGCTCAATGTCAGCAATTAGAAGAGGGCTCAGCCAGGCCCCACGGCCAGCTCCAGCCTCCTCACAGGCAGAAGCCAGCTTACAGCCCTTTCCTGAGCTCATGAGCAGCCACAGCTGCCCACCCAGAGCCCCTTGGATGGAGATGAAAAGAAAACCTTCTGCTTAGACGGGGAGCAAGAAGACTGTAGGTGAGGAAATTTGAGGATGGAAACTGCATGGCTAAGTGAGGACCTTGAAAGGAGTGCAAGGAACAAAGGCAGAAGGGTCTCTCCAAAATGCTCCCAGAAAAGGATGAGGGCAATTTGCCTAAAACCTATTCTCAAGGACCATGACTACTGACTCATCTTCTTCACAGGAGGGAGAGTGGGTGTTCAGACCTCCACATGTTAGCTTTGTTCATGGTTTTGTTGGAGTCCAGTCCTGCCAGTCTGCCCAGCAAATACTCCTTCCTAATGGAGACCAATCTATTTGGAGTGAAGGTTTGTTCACCCAAAGACTTCCTTCCCTTTAGCAGGGAAGCCTTTTGGACATTACCCAGAAGAACAAACACACCTCTCTCTCCATAATAACAAAGAAAGGTAATGAGTGCATCAATGAATTATTTGTGACCTTGGAAGGTAACCCAGGCAGGATGGAAATGTTGTTCTGGACACAGTGGTCCACCCTTGGCATCTAGGTGTCATTCAGAATGCCAATAATAGAAGCCCTTTTTCATATTTCCTCTAGCTCTTGGACACCTAGCCCATCTTTTCTTCTTGCAATTGTAACAAAGGAGTCACATATCCATCAGATAGTTCTTGTGCAAAGCAGTAAAAGATGATCTTAAACGCAGTAATAACAAAATGTGTAGGAGGCCTGGAGAAGATTTTCAAGGTTGCAGAGAAAACTTGTATCGGGGTCAGTGGCTACACCAAATTCCCACTGAAGGCTCTTAAGAGAAATTAATACATTTCTTCAAAAGAATGAAGATTCTCCTAAATAATTTTTGAGTCCCCTTAATGTACTGCTCTTTTGATAACTGCATCATATGAGAAGACATCCAGGAGAAGGAGAATTTAGTCAAGATGAAGCCTTGATGGGGTCTGTTTGCCACAGAGGACACAGTTGCTGACACAATTTCAAGACCCTATATTTAAAAACACTGAAATACAACAGTGACCTGGCCTGAAGCATTTCCCAAGAACTCAAGTCAAAGCAGGAGCATATAATCAGTGACGAGATTAAGTGACAAAGAACTGTGGAGCCTGTAGACAGTTCTAAGGCTGTCTGAGGCACAATAAGGGGATGCCCTGAACTGGTGCAGAAAAGCAAGCAGCAGCATGCCAGTAGCCAAATGGAAGAGGATGCGAACGCAGCGGAAGAAGCCATTGAGAACTACAGCATCAAAATGCTATCAGAATCACCGCAGGTAATATTAGTTTTGTTGCAACCCACTTGACAAGCTACTTCCTTCACAAAAGCTGTGCCATATGTATTGACTCTGGGTTGGCTCTGCACATCTAAGACTCACTCAGCACTGCTACATCCCAGGCAGGATTTTTAATTAGTTACCTGGCGCCGGGCTTGGCTTTGCTCCAACAGCTGTCGTGACTGAAGTTTCTGCTGCCGAAGTTGCTGCACAGCAAAATGGAGCTGACAGTTGGGATGTGCCAGCGGGTTCTGTGCCACCTTGCTGCAGACACTGTCCTCCATCTCTCCTTCCCAGGCAAAATGATGATTCTCTGGAGCCCTGAGAAAAGAAGAGCCATCACGCTTTCACCACTCTGCATATAAGGACTCCTGATTACAAGGCACTGCTGCTTCCTAAAAATCCCTTAATACTTAGCCAGTTATGAATTTGTATTAAGCAGCTCCAGCAAGCACAACACCTGCTAGAGGTGCCATGTGCCAACTGTGGTCTTGCTAAGGAGTTCCTTAATTCCACGCTGGGACTGTCGCTAGCTGTAACACCATGTTTGAGGAGAACAAAGGAAAAGAGAAGAAAAACTCTAAACTGGAGCATATCTGTTGCTGATTAGCACTGAAGAAAGGCAGCAGGAAAAGAGCTAAGGATTCCCATCACAAATGAGATAATTATTTATTTGGATTTGTAGAGATTTTGTTAATACACTAACTCAAGACTTACACCAAGCACACACAGAGTGGAACGGAAGACAGACATGCAGTACAATATCCACAGAGAGGATAAAGGATTGGTGGGGTGAGGTAGCAACCAGGGCACATATTGACTCCACACAGTTACAATCCAAACGACCCGAGAGGACTGAAGATAGGCTCATTTCTTTCACCATCAGAGTAACACAAGCCTTTCCCAGAGAAGAAAAGGCCTCCTGCAAACAGGCAAGAACTCTTACAACCCCAGGCTTATACGGTGGGAGTTCAGCTGTGGCCTGCAACATGATAAGTACCAACAGGAGCTCACTGGCTTGCTTTGAAGTTCGTAAGCCTCGGCAAGAGACTTCTACACAAGGCTGAGGGGCTTTGCAGAGAGCAGGTGGCAGACTGACAGGACCACAAGGTGTCCTGAAGAGGCTACAATGGCCCAGCAACTCACACAGCCTGTGCTCACAATACAGGATGCCAGATGACCCACTGAATCCTGACACTGGCTAATAAAACCTCAATGCCTGAGCTTCCCAAGTTTCTGCTGATCTCTGTCATGTTTCTCTCAGCCACTCTTTCCAAATATTTCCTTTGATTCCCAGGGCAGAATTCCTTTATTTTTCCTATGTATGTCATAAGTAACTGGGATGTAAAAGATAATTGGTGTTTTTTACATTTAATGCCACGATTCGGAGCATAGGTCATGGTTTTTAGCAAGGGAGTTAACTGCAATTTCCTTTCTTCAGGATCCTATCAAAACTTAACAACCTAGATTCTTACAACCTTCTCTTGAACGTGTTGCACCTTCCCCCACAAGCTTCATCATCATAGCAAACCCTTAAAATATTCAGAAGGATATTTCAGCCAGAAGCAACTGCCAACCCTAAGTACTCTCCCTCAAAAATAACCTAATACACGCCTTTCAAAGCATATTGAGCTGTTCAAAACAATTATAAGTGATCTGGGAAAAAAAGACTGAACTAAAAAAAAAAAAGTCTGCTGCTGAAAAATTGAAAGTCAATGAGAAGTGTAAAAAAAAACAACCATCACTTTACTGAATGATCAGACATTAAATTGGTAAATTTGAAACCTGTGGCAAAGGATTAACTATTATAAAAATACAAATACTGAGGACTGATGGTCCAATTTTTAAAAATGCACTGGGATTGCTGCCTTGCTCTAACCTTTGTCCACTTCAACTCTCAAATGCTTTCATTTGGTTTCTAACCTGTTTTAATTCACTTTTTCTGTTTTAACCAATATACGAACTATAGCTCAAAATAAAGTCTTTAGGATATAACATTGCCCAGATAAGCTTGGTTTAAACTACCCAGGAAAACACGCTTGAAACTATGTTATTAAAGCTTTAGGAAGAACTAAATTTAAAAAAAACCCAACACTAAAACCACAAAAACTTTGGCTAACATTTTCTTGCAGCACAGACAGTCCTATACACAGCTCCCTGCAGTTCCAACACCTTCTCTCCACATGATACAGCACTTACTTTTTTTCTAGATACTATATTGAAAACACTGCTGATTTTACTCTGATGGCCTGCAGAATCCTTCTGGATTGAATATGCTCTGTTAGCTTCTATGGGTTTTGCTCCTTTATAGATGGAAATAAATATAAAGTCATTATACATAACTTCAACCTTTTACAATATTAGCATTAAGTATTTGACAACAGCAAGCCTGCAGATTTGCAAGTCTTAGGATCACTTCTGTAGAGAGAGGTTTAAACTGCAGTTTTGGAAAGCCCATAGAACACGTTACCAAGTTGCTGATACTACATCTAAGGCAAAGCTTGCCATGGTACGAGAGAACAGGGCTTAGGATCTGAGACTCAATATGCTGCTGCCAGAGACATGCTCCAGCTCTCAGTGTATCTGCCATGCTCACAGGAATGCATGACAGTGCAGGTCCTGTTCTCAGTCTCTGCCCATCAGATGATTTATTGAAGCAGGACAGCACCCTTGCACCCTTCCAGAAGTTAGCTCTTCTGCTTAAGGAACTGCTCAGAGCAGTAATGAAAGCTGGAAGAAAGCTGTAGAGGACCTCGCACCTTAATAGATACTATAGAGTTCATGTGGTATAGAGACTATATTAATACCCAAAACTGAAGGAACAGCTTTTTCATAACTCACACTGTTTTAGGCAAAGCCAAAAATAACCAGAAAAAAACCCTACGCCCCCAATGGAAATGATGATCGTAGAGTCAGTACTCACAGACCTGCTTGTTTTCAATTCAGGATTATTGCTTGAACACTAGCAATTGACTGAATGTTCATTTGCTCACGTGTACAGACAACAGATACAGGCACACATGCACACACATGCAAACGGGAAACAGAAATTCCTGCCTGTGCCACCAGAAGAGATTGGGTTTTGTTCTGTCAACCAGGCTGGTTGTGAGCAATCTTCTCACAGCTTGCTCAGGATTATTTATGAGTTGCTTAGTTTAGAGACCTGGCCAGGATTCAGGCTTTCACTATGTACAGGAAATCTCAGCCTTGGCATTATGGCCCATCCTTTGTAAGCAAGATTCTGTCCTTCCAGCAGCTCTTAGGGCTTCTCAGTATTTTTGGCAAGAAAAGCACTTTGTTCCTTTCTTTCAACTGTAGTTTTCATAAAGCCTGGGCCAGAATTCCCTCTTTGTCTTCACTGACAGCATAAGACCTCTCTGCTGCAGCTTTTTTGCATCACCAAAGATACAAGTTTCCTTGAGTTTCAACAGACCTCCATGCTATTATGATCACAACTCAGCCTAAAAGTACGAGAAGACCATGCATTCACCTCCAGGTTTTCTGGTTCCAAATCCCCTTTCTGCTCCAGTTCTCTTTTCCAACATAAGCACCTCTTATGCAATCAACTACATACACCTGTACTAGGAACTAATGCTAGTGTTCTAAAGTACTAAATACTAATAAACCACTAATACATTTGCTCATTGACTACGGAAAAAAAAAGTCTCAATGAAATCCAGCCTCCATGTGGTTACCAGCTCTTACAAGAAAGGAGAGAGCTGGCTTCTGTTCCGACTTCAAACAGATTTGAAGGGAATACCAAGGACCGAAGCTGTAGACAAGACCAGACCACAGAACACAAGTCACTGACAATCTTATAGCCGTGAAGAGCTACCTGACATACAGCAAGTCCATACTAAAAGGATGGTACTGGTAACTACTACTGATAGACCACACTTCTAGCGCCTACCATCCCCAAGTACCTCATTCAAACATCTGACAAAGCAACGTCTACTACAATACAACCACTGCTGGGATGAGTATTGCTGGACAATAAAAGAAAGCAGCAGAAGACAGGGCAAAGAAAAGTCTTTACTAAAGTGAAACTACACAGAAACAATCAAGGGAGAGGAAGGCAATGTAGGAGTAGAAGGGATTCAGAATATCATTTCTTAATACATAATTTGGATATAAATTGGGCTTAAAGCTTCCTGTGTTCCCAAAAAAAAACATTTAAGGATTTTTAAGTATCATAAATATTACACACAGGGCTTTCATTTATATTTCAACTGAAGCCCTCTTCCCATGGCACAGCTGGGCACTTGTTTGATACCAACTCCTGTATGGCAGGCAACAATACCAATTAATGAAGTACACTGGTGCTCCCCATATATCATTGACTAAGCAGGCACTTTTGAAACATTTGAAAAGTGCCAACATCCCATTGAAAGGCAATGCAAACTAGGCTCAAATTACTTGTGAAAATGAAGCTTCAGCATTCTTGAGGAATATTCCTCTATGTTTAACCCCACTTAGTTTGTGAGAACTGATAGGATCACAGCAGGAGTCAGTATAGCTGGAGGTCTAGCAAAATGAGAAAAGAATTATTCTCCTTTTAAATGAGGAAACAAACTGACAATGAAAGCATTTTGCATCCTTTCCTGTAAAGGCTGGATCTAAGGATGAACAAGGACCATTGCTGACAATAAGGGAACCCAGTGCATTTATAAATCTGTGCTCCCACCTTGCCATGGAATGCAAGACAATCTTGGGCAGCAGTTTCTTTCCTACAGGGCATTCAGGTGCTATGACAAGTCCAGGAAGCTTTCAGTACAAAGCCTTGGTGGGCACCAGCTGCTAGAAAGTAGTTGGCATAGTAACTAATGATTCTGTCTAGTGTGGCAGCTCCCAGCATCCTGCTGACTTATGCTCAGGCACTCAGAAAAACACAGAACATTTTCTTTGGCACGCTACATGCTTCTTCCATCCCTAACAATAGGCCCTAGATTGGGCTGGCTATGGAGCAATGATAAACATAGTGGGACAAAGCCCAGGACGCTGGGGGCCTGGCTGGGACGCAGGACTGTTGAGCCTCTCATAGCGCTGCTTGCCTCAAGGCCTTTCTTTGTCTTTCTCCCTCTTTCTCTACCCTCAGCTTCAAAAGCAATAAATTAAAAATTGAAAACCAGAACAAGTCTTTGAGAATGGTTTGCTTCTGGCCTCTGCTGTTATCAGGAGCGTCTACCAAAGAATGACTTTGGTCCAGTTTAGTCAGCAAGAGTCTGCATTTTAGCATGGTCTGTAGCTCTGCTGGAATATGCAAGCCCCTAAAACATGCAGCAGCAGCAGCGATGTTACAAAGGTAAAGAAAGGCAGCTTTCCAAAAAAACAGGGGTGAACAAAGCATTTTTCATACTCCTAAAAGAGCTCTGTCCGGGACTTTGGAGATGTCCTGAGGAACAGGGAGCTGTCCAGAACCGGCCACGGCGCAGGTACTTGGAGACAGGGCAGGGGCAGGAAGCAGCTGGCCTGTCTAAAATGAGGATGCCATCACCTGGCCTACAACCTGCTTTTGAGCTCTGCAAGAGAAGCCAAGGAAAAGCTTTTAAAGTTAATGAGCAGCCTGTCAAGGCTGCATTGGCACAATAAACATGTGGAAATGCATTTTGATTTCAAATTCAGTTCAAAGCGACAAATACCATCTCCCACGGTGAAGGTGTTGCAGAGATGTAGGAGAGTTTCTGTCCCAGACCATTAATCAAACTTTTTCTTCTTAGTGATGAAGCACAGATGCAGGCATCTTGTAATAGTTTGTCTTAGTTCTCCAGCTCCTCACTCCCCCAGCAGCTCAAGCTACTTTTACCTACACAAGAGGCTCTTACTGTCAATATCTTTGTGCCATGAGACAACAAAAAATGTACAAGGTCCATGTGAAAAGCCTTGAGACTGAGTTGGTTTAGGCAAAGAACATGAAAAGTTCTGTGGATTTAACTACAATTTCCAGATCCATTCACAGGTTAACTGTAATAGCTACCAAAGGCACAATTCAATCAACCCAGGACATTTTAATCTGCATCGTTACTAGCAAATGCCAGGAGTCCCCCTCTGCTATTCTCACAATTCCCCCTTTCAACTGAGAGAATTGATGTTGTTACAGGAATTTTATTCAAAAACAAAGACATAAACAAAAACATCCAACTCATCTCCTTGTGGTGCAGGATTAGCGCATGTTTCAGTGGCTGGATGAGTCCGTGTGTCGCATTCTCAGCTGTGCAACTCCACAGGCAGGTACACGTTCAGTGTCAAGAATTTTCCCTGAGATTTCCAACTAAACTTATATTTTCTCCTTTTTATTGCATGACCTTCCTCTTATTTCAGGTCTAAACCTTCACTACTAGAGCTCTGCCTCCTTCGAGCTTAGCCAGCCTTGGCACACTTAACTCCCTTCATCTTTTTCCTCGTCTCAGTCCCTTCTGGCCTTTGATTGTATATTGCTTTTCTCTGAACTTTTTCCACTTTATCAGTATTTGGGGCTAGGCAAGTGGTCAAAACTGAGCACATTATTCCAGCTGTACATGGCACAATAGCTATACAGGGAAAGCCCACTGCCTTCTTGCTCCTGCTCTTAATTCTACAAGTCCTATCAAAGTTCATGGACTTACTTTTTTTCTGGTATATGCTGCTCTATAATTTATATCCTGCTCCCTGGCTTCTGAAAATTATTCCTGTTATTTCCTTGCCATTGAGAAACCTGGGTTTTGGAGCAAAAATATTTTCTTTCAACAAAGGCAGTGTAGTGCCTACTCAGTTCTGCTGCAGATCAGAAATTAAGTGCATTTTAGGTCCTGGGTCTCCACATACAGGCAAGGTCATGAAAGCAGGTTAGAAATGAGGTGCACCAAAACAGCCTTGTGACAGTCCAGCAGGGGTAGGGCAGAATGAGATTATGGAGCACTGGAAAACCTCTGCAGGCAAGGCCTAATCTACCTCAACTATTCCTGAATTTACCTGGTATTATCAACCTCTCACTTTCAGGAGCACTAAACTTGCCACTCTTAGCAAATGAAATGAAATATTTACCCTTCAGTGCAGCCAATTTTTGTTGGGCCCCTAGTAGCATCCTTGGCTCCATGCCAGTTACAAAAATACTGTCAGCCTCTCTGATCTGGGGAATACTTGGGAGGTAAACAACACTGTATTTTTTCCTTCTCTTTACACGTAGCAGCTTTGAAATCCACTAGTAGAAAGGCTAAATCAAGAAAAAAACCTAACAGCCAGTTGGCTGCGAAGTTCAATGCCTTCATCCTATTGTGGCTCATCAGGTCACTGGAGAAGCAATGAAGGCAACTGAGCGTATCTCCTCCATGTGATCTAGATTAACAAAATCACACAGCCTTTCTACCCTCAATTAGTGCAAGCATGGGGTGAGCTTTACTGCATGGAAGATGGTTCTGCCTTTGTGTTCCCTGCACATACTTCCACACCTGCAAACACAGTCCGAGCCTGCAAAAATATTTTAACAGCAAGACATACATACAATAAGACTAAGACAGAAACCTGGTATCATTTTGCTCTCATGAAGAAGTCTTGGGGAAGATTATCTGCTTAAATCTGACATGCAATTGCCAGAACTGTGTTGTGTCATTCCCCCCTGCCTTTCCCCTAGTTTTAAAGTACCAATTAATGAAATTCAGACAGAGCTGGTGGACTCTGAGTGAAGTTAGCTCACTGTACTGTCTAGCTCCGCTTTGATTAAAGATAAATCATTCAGACTTAGACAACGTTTAAAGTGTCACCTTAAATTTGATCACTTGTCCTAGTTCAGGCAGAGTTTCTGGGGTGAATATATATATCCAGAGAATTCAAAGTACCAGAAACTTAGATGCAATACTGCACCACTTACAGAAATGGGAAAGGTGTTCCTCACTGCAGAGGTTCCACTGTAAAATCCTAGCATGGATCAACACAAAACATGACTTGTACCGACAATCTTCTACTTTTCCTCTATCAATGTAGGCAAGTTTATTGAAAACCAAACTGGAAAAGACTGACGGGTTCTATTTATTCTTAGCCATCTATTTTTTTTAGTGCTTTACCCAAGCAGATTTTGCATTTTATGGGTGGATAGCAGCAGTAGCACATGAGGATGAAAACAGTAAAAGGGCAGCGCTATCTGTCTAGAATATGTTTATGACTGGGTCTGTAATTAAAGACACTAACCTCTCCTGGAAACCCATATTCCCTACCTCTCTCCAGAGAGGCAAGGGTTAAGTCAGGACCAGTAAAGTTAGCCCTGCACCCTGTAACGCCTCCTTTGAAAAGCCGATCACACAGTTTACAGGGAAAGAGTGAGAGTGCAGCTGCTGTCCCAGCCAACATTTGGTTCCTATTACAGTGAATAAATCTCCCCCCTCCCCCTTTTCTTTCTTTTTTTTTTTCTTCCCCTTTTTATATTAAAAGTCCATCAAACACATTTTTTTCTCCTTAATATTTTCCATGAAGTTTCCTCCTGCGTAGGCTTTCCCAGAGTGTGGTGCTCTTTGCTATATGTGCTCAAGCAGCAGCTGCAAGATCCCACTGAATAAGAGAGTGAGGAATGAAGAAAGCAGCTCAGGCCCCTCGATCAAGTCTCAAGAGGCAAGTGAAAAGTTACGGTTGGGCTAAACTGGTGAAATCTAGAGCACTTGAGAAGAATAAACAAACAAACAAAACCCAGGCTGTTGAGTTTTGCAGGGTTAGGATTCATGAGATGAGGGAAGAGTAGGCAAAGCACTCCACCCCTGCCCAGAGCTAAATGCCCCTGACACCATCAGCTTCCCAAAAGACATAGCACAGGATGACATTACACTACAGGGCCTTAAGGGTTCCTCCAGGGTTGTGCTGTCCAGGTCTCATACCACTTGAGGCCCAAATGACTTTTTTAGTTGTGCCACATGACCATGGAGTAGAGATGTCATATGCTCTGAACTTCGGGTTTTTGTTATTTAAATATTAAATAGCGAGTGCACAAACCTCTAAAGAACACAAGACGACTCTAGATTGCACAAAATTTGCACTGAAGTGTGTGGAAGCAATCAACTTTGCCTGACATCCAGTACACCTCGTCTTGTTATGTGGTAAATGAAGGCATCTCTTAGAGAAGACTTGATAAACTTGACAGCTTAGATGGTCTGTCTATGGGGACAAAGCATGCTGAAGTATACAGTTCCCTGACATCATACCTATAAATTTCAAGGCCAAGAATTATAGCCAGAAAACAGAACTTCACAGAAGAAGCAACACTTCTACATTTATAATCTATATATCTAAAAGGAACGCCAGAATCTGTTCTGCACTTCCGGAACAAAGATGTGCAAATTCACCTAATCAAGGGTTGTGGAAAGAGTCACCTGAAAGCTATGACTGGGCCAGAGTTGTATTAGGAGAAATGCTCCAGGTAAAAGAGGCAGATCAGCAGCATGGCACCAGCAAGATGCATCTGCTGCTACCATCCAGTAACGTAACTAAAGGTGTATAACATTTAGCTGCTGAATACAGTAAAACAAGAAGAAATACAAACCAAGAGCTAAAGGTCACTTCTCTGAGTCCTTGCTGTGAGGCTGTATGCTTGTGGTTAAAAGCCTCTTGTTTTTGAATAATTCCCCAAGCATTGATACAAGGACAGAGTAAAGGTCCTCAAGAGACCTTTTCCCTTAACAACTGAAATCTATCAACCTAGCTCCAATGTAATGAAGCTAAAGGAGTTTCCCAATAAAAAAATGACTTACACAGTCCCCTAACCTGAATGGCATTTACATGCTAGCCACAGAGGTGTCTCTAACGTTCATATTTTCCCCGTGTTATAAACTTGATTTTGCATATAGTTTCTGCTCCCCTTGTCCCTCAAGTGGACTTAGATAAGGTAACAACGTATGACAAGAAATTTGAGAGTGATCTCCCCACCTGTTAACAGAACATTTTTCCTCCTCAGGTTCCTTTTGTAGTTCAGTTATGTTGGAGTTAAGGGACAAAATTTTTTACCTCCACTTCCTGTACAAAGATAACTCACCTGCTGTGGCTCCCTGAACATTTAACAATGGCTTAGAGAAAGAACAGGAAGAGGTGATTCTGTCAGCACATGCTTTCTAAAGTCTAAAACAAAATGATTACATAAAATATAATCGAGGGGTGGTGATGAAATACACTCAGATCCACAAAGAGAGAATACTAGCACGGGTTATTACCTATTGCAGAAGTTGACCCAGTAAGTGTATAGCTGCATAGACAAGACCATCCTATCACACAGATTGCAGAAAAGAGAAAAAAAAAAAAAGAAAGAGGAAAAGGGGTACTGATACAGAGATAGAGATCACAGATAGATACCACACACAAACCATGACATACACACTTCCAGCCATCTGAAAGAGCAGCTTGGCACATTGGCACCAAAGTGATCCCAGGGGTGTGGTGCTATCTGTTTTACAGCTGGCTTTTCTGGAAATCTGTTCTGGAATTCCTGTAAGCCTCATGATGGCCACACAAGGCTGTATTTGTACTGTAACAGGTAAGTGCTATTTTTCCCCTCACTCCACTGGTCACTCAACTTCCTTACAGGTAACGGAAGATACTTTCTGGAAGTGCTTGTTTCAACCAAAGCGGCACAAGTTCCTATCAAAGCTCTTAATCTAAAACTGTCAGAAGTTTTCCAGGTCTGTAATGATCCTTCTAAGAATCCTCCAGAGATACCCTACTTGCAGAAAACTACTTTTCAGAAAATACTTTTGCCCTAAAAATCCACAGGGTATTTTTCAAACAAATTTGCTGCATTTTGTTGATAGCTAAAATGCAGCCTAAAAAATAACTTCAGACCAGAATGGCAGGTTCAGTTTTGAATTACATGTTATCAATTTTTAACACAGAAAGAGAAAATATTTTAGAAAAATATATAGCCAGCACTGGAACAAAAACACCAGTGCAGCCCCTTCCCAAAACTTCCTAAGCATCTGCCCCCCTCTACTGCCTCCAGAAACTGGTGATGACATACCAGGACTGAATTATAAAGAACTGCAAGAAAAGAGCGGAAAGACTTTTATTTTTATAAAGCCTCACCTGGAAAAGCAAGCTCTTCAAGTACTGCAGAGCAAGAATCTCCTCAATTTTTGGCACTTTGTCCTCCAAGGATTAATACCACAGAAGCGTGTTGCCTTGCCAGGAGAGACTATTCCAGTTTACGACAATTTTGGCCTCCTTGCTGGTCTTTTGTTTTAAGCTATACAGAATACAGTCCCCATTCCACTCCTAATGTTGTTCCATAAATTCAAACCTCCTATTGGGATCGATCTACCTCTTCGCCTGAAAACAGAGCTCAGCCTGCAGCATTTCCAGTAACCCAATGTTTCAACAAGAAAAATCACGGAGGAGTTCACATTATCATAAAGATTCAATACTTAGTGGAATAAACTGAGTTATAGCATCTTGTTTCTGGCAGAGAAGAGTTAAGTGAGTAAAAGGGAAGGCCCCAGCTAACTGCCTCCAGCAGATACAGCAGTGAGTGCTCTCTGTTCCTGCTTTAACAGAAGCTTTATATGAAGCCTTGGTTTAGCTATATTTCTCTGTCTCTTTCGTTACAGGAAAGATGATCTCGTCCCTCTAGTTTCAGCAAGGAATTCTGGGGCGTCATGAATGTAAATCTCTGCCTATTTTATGTGGCCATTAGAGAACAAAAGATTGAAATTACTATGATTATTTTGGGAAGGGACATAAAGCAGAAGAGAGCTGAGGAAGCAGTAATTAGAAAGGCAAAGAAAACCAAAGTGAAATAAATTTATTACTCTAATAGACTCAAGCAAGTGCAAGGTGCTTCACTGACACGTGGCACAAGGCACTATAACTCAAAGGGTAAAATATAATAAAGCAACACTATTGCTAATGCCCACAGTCTTGCTTTAATTAATTTTCTTTTATTTCCCTCTCTCCATCCTGGCACTGTAAAGAAGAATGCAACACATGAAGGCTGGGGGCAGAAATGCTGCACAGGGCTGAGGCAGCATACCTGGCAGCTGCTAAAACAGAACTTCAAAGTCTCAGCTCCCTTTGAAAACCCATCAGGCAAGAACCACTCCTCCCCTTCAGCTTCTTTAGGAGCTGGTACACTTAACCACTTCAGCATGTTTGGCAGTTCTACAGCAACTTCCAAAGCAGGTGGTGAAGTGGAAAATTGTGGGAGAGCCCCAAATCATTCAGTTGTCTCCCTCTTTCCCCAGCAGGCAGCGACGCGCTGCTGACCAAGCAGACCACAATTAAGCACAGAGAACAGGGAATTTGTGATTACACCTCTGAAACTACAGAAAAGGCACAGGCTTACCTCAGTAAACTGGGCTGATGCTATCTTTCTCCAGAAAACTGCTAAGTCTGATGACATACAAAGTCTGTCATTAGAGGAAGATGAGTAAAAGGATGTTCAGATAATTATATTGTATAGTACAAAGAGCTGGCACACTCTAAAAGGCAGTTCCCAGACTTGTCTAGGATTCGTTGAAAGATCCCTCTCTGTCAGACCCTGTCTGCAAAAGATGTTCAAGTTGCACAAAACTTACTTGGATCACCTAGAGCTTGAAGTCTTTTACGTGGGATTACTGCCTCTGCCTACAACTGCAGGCTAGGAGGTAGAGACTGTAAGCACTGGTTTTATTTGCGGCACCTAGAAAAATAGCTTTTAGATTCTGTCATTTGAACAGGCACTCACATTTGTGATGTTTCGCCCTCCAGTGTGGGCAGAAGAGTCTATGATGCTGTTGTGCCAGCTCTAGTGGTCATCCCAAATGCATCCATCTCTTTGCCTCAGGGTTTGAGAAGAACAGGAATCTAGGGATGGCGCTGCTTCTTTAGGGATGCAACATTGCTTGATTCCTTAATGACTGATTTTTGTGTAGGCCTTTCAATTGCTAAGTCTTCTGGACTGTATATGGGCGTTGAATATTTCTAATGACTCTAGAAACCAAAAGCCAAGAGCAGGTATCTTCAGAGGAAGTGCAATAGCTTTCAGAGGAATTTGTGGTTAAAGATGAAAAAAAGTTATGCAGTGCTATATTCCAGTCCAACCCAATCCCTTTTTCTAGAGCCAAAATGGAATAGTTTCCTACAGCGTACAGAGAAAATTGTATAATTAGTCAGAAGCTCCCAGACTCAGGAACACAGATGGGAACCGTGGAATCACTACCTCAGGAATTTCACCAAGTGATTGCATGTAATGCTAAGCATGAGCACATCAAAGATGCAGCTGCAGATGCTAAACCCTTATAAGGACAGACTAAAATATCCTAGCCACTTAGTGGAATAATGTCCTTTCAAGAGTCCCCTCCTAGCAAAGATAAGGCACATCAAGAGAGTACAATAACAATAGTGTCCAGAGTCCAATCAAGAAATCTCCATTATACACCACTTCTTTATATTTGATGGCTTTTGTCATGTTTCAGCAAATGTTCTAAATAGACTTTTCTCACAAAGGCCACAACTGGTACATTTCACAGAAAATGAGTGTAACGACAAGTAAGAGCCCAGATGGCTTGAGCTGCACACAGTTAACATTTGCGAAGAGGTTAACCTTCCATGTTGTATACTGTGTTTATGGCTCTCTAGAGACTACCTGGAGTATAAGACAGTAAGCAAGCCCTCGCATAAAGGCGAATAACAGACATTAGAAAAAAAACTGAAAGTGACATGAGTAGTTGCTACATAGTTTTGCTACCTAACAATATACACCATAAACATCAGACTGAGATTTCGATACACAAGATGCAAAGCACCATGCGTTCTGTAGCAACAAGCAGAACAAGTCACAATCTATGAAGTTACGTGGTATTAAGAATTTCAGTAATTTCAGAGTGAGGCGTGCAAACAACAAATTATCCAACACCACAGTTCTCTTCCCTTTCACAGAAATGCTCCTCAGTAACACAGGTCTAATGTCTACATTCAGGTTCTGCAATGTTTTAGAGGTCGTAATAGGTTCAAAATTCTGTTCAGAAAATACCAATAAAGAAAACCACTGCACTACATGAATCATACTCTCTCCCCTATGCCTCAAAACCACCTAGAAATATGTGCTTAACTTTCATTCTCATTACGCAGATAGTATACTTTCATATTTAAATCATTTGGGTTAGCATCAGCAACAGGAACATGGAATTTCAGAAAAAAAAATGGAAACGTGACTGAGCTTCAAAAAAATCCAAAATCATTAACACAAACAACATCCTGAACAGAAGGACAAAATATTTAAATGACTAAAAATGGACTGGAACCAAGTTTCTTGAAATATACCTGAATAATCCAATTATTAAAACTGGACTTTCAAAATTATTTTACCAGTACTTACTAAGTTATTTTATTTAATAAATATTTTAAATGTATTATATGCATTTATTTATATAAATTAAAATAAAAAATTAAAATATTTGTGACCTTTAATAGGTAACAGAGACAGTTAATGTTTCTGTGGGTTTTTTAATGAAATTAATTCCATATTAAAAAAAGCTCCTTCTTGAGGGTTTTCAAATTTGAAGAAAGATTAGCAAGTTCTCAATATTCAAACCCAAACTCTATGAAAGGCAGCTGTTCCAAAAAAAAAAAAAAATCTTAATAGGCAGCCTTTGTTGGAACTTTTCATAAGGGATAAGCCGTAAACTTTCTTGATTTTTTTAAGGAATTTTGAAAATAGAAAACTAGGGGGATTGCTGTTAGTAGGAACCAAAATCTCTCTCTCTTGTGAGGAGATATCTTGGAGATATTATATGCAGTTCTTCATTAGAAAGAGATGTGTTTATCAATACACCTCATCTTAAGAGCAGGAAAGTCTCTGAAGAATTTACTTTTGGGGGTTCTCAGAGTTCCATGAGCCTGCCCTTAGATCTTCCACATACACTGTTTTCCTTGCTGATTTCTTCACAACAGATAAGATTGTGTTCTCTTTGCCACATTGACTGCCTGAGATGGAAAGCCTTCAACTGCTGTTCAAATTATCATCCACCGGAAGATATTTACAGAGAAGCCAAAATCTTTAGCATCATGAGACTGTCAAAGAATCTTAGACCCAAGTGTCTTCTAGTGGAGCTGGATCAGAAATATATTAAACAGAACACTCTAACAAGTTATTTCAAGTTTTTTTCTAACACCACAGTTCATGGAAACAGCCATGGGAAATAGAAGTCACTACACTGTAAGCAGTATTTTGTCTCTAACGGCTACTCAAAAGTTCTCATTTGAAATTCAGAATTATTGTTTATAAGTGATAGAAGCCATTAATCTTAGATACTTATTCATCAGTAGCATAAAAGACCAACATCAGTGTCGAACCTGAGCTTCTGACTTATGAAGAATATTATTCCAGTTGTGCTGCTCTGGGGCTAAAATCTCTGAAAAGAAAAATCCCTGAAAGTGCTAAAACAGTTGTAAAGAGAGATGTGGATCTGAAAGTTCAAACAGTTTCTAGTACTGTCAAGCCTTTGTTGGTACGACTGTTACCTCACTGCAGATCTATACTCAGTCACCAGCAGCAAGAAACAAAATTCTTAAACTTACTCAAGTCTCAGCATCCACAGCTTTTCAAAATGCTAAGTGAAGAGAAGCTGACACCTCTTTACTCATCAGCATCTTTATCCCAATATCCAAAAAGAAACAGATGGTCCAGACTTGAGGTTTCCTCCTCCTCGTCACATAGTCTACCAAACTGAAAGTTTTGAGCTGAATTTTGAAGAAAATTCAATTCAACACTGAAGACATTCACAGCCCAACTTGGCTGCATTCTTCACAGAGAAGATTATAATTTTTTTTTCCAGCACCAAGCAAATAAAGAATTCTTTATGCATACAAAAGGTTAAGACTACATAAGCCACGGCCCTTTTTCTCCAAAGGGTGACTCTTGCCCAGGCTGAGCATTCCTGACAGACAGCTGCCAAGCAGCATGTGCTGCGCTGCCAGATAACAATCTTTTTAGACGAACTTTTCAGGCAAGTCTCACGTGCCAGGCAGCAGAAAGACAGAAAGGGCAGTGGAAGACACTTACTGAGCCAGATGCAATCTGAAATTCAAGCAAAGGAGCCATGCAACATCATGGATACCAGCAGCTGGAACATAAACAGTGTCTTTGATAAGGCTTTCTCACTTCGAAACTCCTTTTATAAAAGGTGGTTGTTCAAGCCAGTTTTCAGTAGACTTGGATCAGCCAAGGCTGCCTTGGCCTCTCCCTACCTGGTTTGCTGTGGCCAGTAATTGGATGAGAAACATTAATAAAAGTTCAGTGAGTGCAACAGGAGAGTGGAAACTGTGGTACCTTTAAGCACTATTTAGCTTTTTTGCCCTCCCCCTTTTTTTTTTTTTTTTTAAAGAGGATATCCATCTTTCAGCTATTGTTACAGAATGAAACCCTAGAAATAACTGCTGTGATAAAGGACTCTGGATACATCGGTATTTCCATCCTGACATTGCAAAACCTACCTTTAATAGTGCGGTTAAAAATCTTTGTAATTGGCACTGGTTCTGGACAATCCAATAACCAACTTTCTTGAGCCACCAAAATGCTTTCTTCCTCTTTACCAACCCAATCCTCTTGCCCAGAGCATTCTGGTCAAACTACTCACTGGCTGATATTATACAGTGTTGGGTAAAGACTAAGAAAGTACTGCTAACCACAAATGTTACTCATTATTAGAATTCAAACTACTCCCTAAACAAAAAGCTGGCATTCCACACCAGAGTTCTGGTTGCCCCATCTTCTTCAGATTACGCAATATACGTGCACTTCAAAAAGCTATGAACTAGCGAACAGGATCACTAAGCAAAGCTGTCACCCCATGCATAGGGAAGCTGAAATACTTCCTACGTTTTTTATGCCTTCCCACCCCTCCCCTCTTTTTCAAAAGAGTTTTTTGTTGAATGCTGGATGGCTCACAAACAGTTGCTGCTTGATACCTGCAGCCCAGAGTACCCTGGAGAATAACAGGCTGTCATGGAGCCAAGAGCATACAGCTCACAAACTCTTGTGTCAGCTACAAAATTCCCCAGTCTGAGAGGTGGGAAAATTAGGTGACAAAGCAGGATCTTCATAGGAAAGGCTGACTAATGCTTTCAGGGGGTTTCTTTGTTCTTTTGGCAGGGAATTCCCATTTATGTCACAGGAAAAAACACCAAAAAGAATGCCACGCTCAACCTGAGCAAGCCAAGCTACAGCATGACCTTGGACTGGATGGAAAATGTGAATGTGCATTGGTGGTGGAAACTTCACTGTACAGTGGAAGGTAGCCCCAAAACAGAGCCTAGCAGGAAGGAAAACCGTTTGGCCCCTTTGCTACCTCCTGCTCTGGCATTCGTACTTGGTCACTGAAACCCTTGCCTCATCTGAGCTTGACTGCAGGCCCTTTGGCTGCTGACTTCGGAAAGTTGTCCAGGGACTGCCCCACATGAGGGCTGCCTTCTGGAAAGGCTTTCCACATGGATATCAGATCACACCCTGTGCTCCCAACACCTAACAGACTTACCGATCCTAATTCAGTTTGTCTTTCTCAGCTGTACAACACCATCCTCTTCAACACAGCTGCTCAAGACCTTTGCTCTCACCAGTAACCAAACTTCTTTTCTAACACTACCCTCTAGAGACCTCCATTTTCTTGAAGTGAAAAGGTATAGGGTAGACCTGGAAATCTCCAAAATATTTACAATGAGTTCAATTTCAGGACAGCCCCGGAGAGCACAAGGCAAATGAAGGAAAGGTTGCTAACCTGTCTTGTCCTTCATAGGCCTGGCTTACAAAGGGGATTTCCATTTTTACAAAGCAGCATTCTGTTGTGTGTCTGGTAGGGAGGATACAGAACACGCAGCTCTGAGATTTCAAAGTGCCTCACTGTGACCCACAGGAATAGCACAGTTCAAAGATGGGCCCAATTCAATCCCTCTGTTCTTAGGCCAGATGGACCTGCCCTAAGATCAAATGCCAGAAAGGACGCTCTTCTGGGAAACTTCCCAATGCCCTTCTCAGCACCACAACTGTGAACTAATTCAAGTGGCATGGCATGGTAGCACAGCTTTCATTTCTGCCTTGCTACCTGCAAGGCCAATTGATGGACAAAACTCGAGGTCCCTCTGTGGGGGAGAGCCAGGGACGGAGAAAAATATTGCTAAAAAAAATTAGGAAAGGGGAGAAACCAGACATTCGTGGGATTCCCTGACAGCTCCGTGCAGAAGGAAGGGCTGGGCTGGAAAAAACAGGGCCCCAGGTTCCTGCCAAGCTGTCTGAGGCCCGTCCTTTCCAAATAGCTCAAAGAAACAGCCAAGGCTCCCTTGTAACCCTTTCGGAACTCCTTGAGAGAGAAAGGCTGCTGTGCCCAGAGCTGATCCCACAGAGCACCAGACTGTAACTATGGGGTTCCTCTTATCCCTAGAAGGCTGTTAGCAGTAGATTCCGTCCCCCCTACAAAGTGAGAGCTACAGCCACATTAACTCTCTGAATACCACACTGGAAAGCTATTTAATGGTGATTGGGAGGTTTAAATAAATGCAAAGGAAAGGAAGATCCACTGGTCTTTGCAACATGAACTATCTACAACGTACACAGGGTATTTCAAAGAGAAGAGATCTAAGATCAGGGATGGCTGGGGGGAGGTTTGAGTCAAGTAGTGCAACACACGAAAAGATTTCAACTTGTTCTATATTGAATTAGATGCTTATTAGAATAGAAAACAGCATGTGACTTCCGTCACAAACAACAAAATCCTTTCAGCTGGTGGCAGCTGAAAGCAGGAAGAGGAGAGTTCACTGGTGAAGAGGGAGAAAAAGGAAAAAAAAAGAAAAATATAATTGTGTCAGCATTAACTGCATATACCTGTTGCTCAGTTTTACATTTACTGCAATAATCAAAGAAAAGCAATGGCATGTTAAAAGAAATTCAGTGTTTAGCATGGTCAGAAGCTAGCAAGATATTCGTATATGTAAGTTATGGTTAGAAAATAAAGATACAGCAGTGTTACTTACATAAAAACAATGTTTTACTCCTACTTGATGTACTGTTTTCATTTCTTGTCATCTCTATAAAGACAGCCAGACAATTATTAGAGGGCTGGGAAGATTTCCATTTAGAACTTGAAAAGAATGGCTCTGTTTAGTTTAGGAGAGACAAATAAGAAGGGAAATAATAGAAACATAGCAAATAAATAGTGCAGAAAATAAATCAAGCATTTCTGTTTGCCTTCATGTAATAAGAGTGCACAGACTTTTGGCAAATTTGGGGAGAAAGAAATTAAAAAAGGAAACTTTTGCATAATAGGTAATTCACCTGTGGAACTCACTGCTACAGCTCAGTGAGACTACAGATCTTCCAGAAAGTAAAAATACATGATTAATGACAACATCCACACTAGTCTATGTAGAACAGAAAGTATTGTGAGAACTACGAGCCAGCTGTTAGCAATTTGAGGGTAAAAGCAAGCTTTCTCCCCCCAAGACAGGGAATTTCACTGGTCCCCATCAGAACATTCTCTGAGCTTCTACTAAAGATGGTGGTGGTAGCTGCTCCAAAGCACAGGATGGGAGAACTAGACAGATTAGCAGCCCAGTCCAGGATGGCAAATCTTATGTTTACCCAAGGGTAAGATCAGTTTGTGAAGGCAGCTGAAATGAGAAAACCCAAAACCATTATGCAGTATTGGCTTGGGGAAAGGTATGAAACCCCTGTCACTCCCCTGCACCCACCAACACGGGCTGCTTGCTGGGAATAATGGGAAAGATCGTCATATCTTCTCTGAAAGGAAGTCACGCAGTCAAAGAGAAACCTGCCCCCTTCACATTTCGAGAGCTATTTGCAAAAACCATAACTGCCCAAGGCTAGCAGACACAGGTAACACAGACATCGTGTCCCCTGGGCTCAGCTAGAGCCAGGCCCCAGCAGAGCCTCCCAAAGCTGGGCGGAGAGGCCACACTCGCACAAGCCCACCGGTGCCCTGCTCTGCCCTGCTGCGAGGCCCCAGCTCTCGCCTCCAGCTCACGGCCCCACCGCTGGCTCTTACGGTCTCCCCGCACGCAGCCCAAACCCCCTTCGCCTCTGGAAAGGGTCCTGCGATTAATCTCACTTATTACCTCGGAAAAGTAACAGCGCGGCGGCTGCCAGCCAAGTCCGACTCAACAGCGTCTGGGGAGCCGAGGCTGCAGGGCCAGGCCTCAGACTGTCTGGGCAAGTCACGAGCTTTCCGCCTTTCCTCTCCCGGAGGCTCCAGACAGAGAGCGCCAAGGCCTAGCTGTGGGAAGCAGGGATCCTTCAGGACTGTGCCAACCCGTGGTGCTGAGGCTCAGGGCGATTTCCGAGCAGGATGGAGAGTAATTGGACCTGCCATCACAACTTTTCTTTAGTGTGACCAAAATATATATATATATATATAAAAAAAAAAAAAATACAAGGCAAGCCATGTATTTCTGAAGTTTAAGTCAGCCAGTTCACTTCCACAGTTAACAAGTTGTCACTGGTGACCCTGGGAGATATGTAAAAAAAAAACCAAAACAACAAAACCCCAAAAAGTAAGAGGTTGCTGGGGTAGGGGAAGGCTGTTACAGGCACAAATATGCATGGGTAGAGGAAGAACATGCATAAACTAGAGACAGGATGAGTTGCAAGAACGCACAGCGACCCGGGCAGTACTTTATTTTTCGCCCACCCTCCTCAAACCTCGTCTGAGCAGAAGGTAATAAGAGACAAAACCCCAAATTTGGAGCACTCAGAAATGCTGTTTCTGAAGGGCCGCAGGCAGAATCAGCGTGACAGAGCTGTCGAGGAGATGCAGACAGGGAATCAGTCATGGAAAAATCACTGTACCCACCCTCAATTACTCCTCTACTTCAAATAAAGAAATTGGATTAATTAAGGCATTAAGGCAAAGAGAAAAGAGAAGAGGACAAGCGGTATGAGGAGCAAGGAACAGACATGTGGCTATGCTAGCACAGGGCTGGACTCCGTGCTGCTGGTCTGCTGCTGCTCTGGCACTTCTGTACTGCTTAGCTGGGGAGGTGTTAAGGTCAGCGCAGTTTACTCAAAGGGAACTGAAGGCCTATTGTGTAGCCCTCAGCCCCTGCTTGCCTTCTCCATTTCCTCCAGAGGCATCGGTGCAGCACAGTCTCCAAGTTAGCTTGCACCCAGATGCTGTGCAAACAAATACGCTCCAACCACTTGGCAAGCACGGCACAGGACAGCAGCTGGGCAGCCTCTACCTTGCAAGAGACTGCAGGGAGCCTGAAACAAACTATCTGGAAGAGAATAAAGTCACTATCAACCCTTAAGATGCAGAAATACAAGGCAACACATAAATAACAAAGAGAAGTAGATTTATTCTTATTCTCTCCTCTTTACTTCTATCTGCAAGCCCATCCATAGTCAGCTCTTTCCCACAGCTCCTACTGCAACATCCGTGCTGCTTCTGCCACGCTAAGCCCACTCTGGCCTAGTTCACGAGTCTTGCAAAAAAGCAAGAGCGTCCCATCAACTGCTCACCCTTCTATCATTGTGAGAATCGCCTTGCACATAAGCACATCTCTTGGCTATTCTAGTATCACTCCTCTCATAGCCCTTCAGAGCCTGTCTAGTCAGGGTCCAAGCCCGATGTCTTATTTCACATTGCATACCTCCAAAATTTAAAATAAAACCTGAGGAAACGATGAAGCCATTTTCACCCTCCCTTTACGTCAATGCAGCAAGTTGCCCCTTGGACACAAAGGATCACAACCAGTGAACCACAATTAGCCTGTGATAGCTGTCTGGGGTCTTTCCAGCAAAACTCAACGTTTCAGTGGAAATAGAGAAGCCGCTTGCATCTGCACAACAAGCTCTCAAAAGAGATCAGAGAGTCTTCCACATCCTCACAAGTCCAAAAGATATATACTTGGTATGATCAGAGCAAAACATCTCAAGCCTAGAACACGCAGGACATGTACCCCTAGCCGTAAATGAAACTGGCATGAAGGAGCAGTGGGCACTAGGTGGGGAAGGGGGATATAAAAGTAGCCACTACCCAGCCGAGGCTAAGGAAGGCCAGTGATTAAAAAGAAGGTACTGGTTTGGGAGATTGGAAAAGCAGCATAAGCTTGTCAAGGGATGTGGCACAGGGGTATAAGTTTGTGAGCTGGGCTGCGCAAGAGGGTGGAGTGCACAATCATTTTTCTCTGTGGAATTTTTGGGACACAAATTAATACATATTTGCTATTAGAACAGGCTCAGGAAGCTAATGTGGTACTGGATTTCCTGCAGCCATACTGCACAGTTGATTTGTGTATGAGCAGTAAATATACACAATGTGACCCAGAAACACCTACTATGTGAATGCTCTAACTATGCTGTGAATGGGCATGAAGTCTGATGCCTTCAAAAAGCTGCAGGCTTACTGCGGATCAGATATTTCCAGACACGAGGCATACTGTTTGGGGTTCCTGAAAGTCTGAGATGCCAAATGTCTGGGCATCATCTTCTAGTTTCCCACCCCATTTGATACTTCCAGGCAGGGAAAAAATGAAAATGCACAATGCAGAGCCTCTTTGGGAACCTGGACATGCAGCAGGTATGTGCACACAGCCTGAGAAGCCCTGAGCAGCTGCCATTGTTACTACCACTGGGAATGACACCAGAGCAAATTAAATTTACAAACCCTTAGATCAGAAAATTGAAAGTCTTGTTTCATACAATTTAACCCAGATTAGAGAGCCTGCCAACAAAACATTTCTCCATGAACCTGAGCACCTTGGCTGAATTTATGAGCTAAGAAGTATTTTGGGCATGTCAAGCAATAAGAAGAGAAGAATCCGTTGTTTCTGACTGCAGTAGCCCTCCCAGGCTGTTGGTACAATTTGGACTGCCATTCTACACTCTGATTGATGACAGGAAAGCTTGCTTGCCTGCCTCTGCTAACCAAGCTAGATAAATCAGTCAGAAGATCCAAGGGAAAAATATGCCGAGTACTTTAGAAGAGCCAGGTTGATCTTGTCTTTAGGTTTGAGAACAATATTATGAAAGAACAAGAAGCAAGTGAAACAGAGGTCTGAGAAAACACTGACCATTTCACTGCTCAATTCTTGCCAACTGACTGCCCATACAAGTTCTAAGAGGTGAACCTGAGCAAGTATGGCTGCTGCTGAATGCAAGGTGCCCACTGAAAACATAGAAATCTGTACCAGTTAAAAAGAAATCTTTCTCACTAGCTTTGGTCCAGGCCTTGGAGATTTAATGACCTGCAGAGCCCAAGTTATTCTTTGACGAGAAATCCACTGTCTTTTTCAAAAAAACAAGTGACACAGCAGCTGCAGATTCCAGTGCAAGAAGCTTCTAGGAATGTCTACCATCCCCACCACTAGGGATTACACAACTATTTGCCAACCAGTAGTCAAAAATTGTTTTAGGTTCCGAATCAACAAGCTTCGTTCTCTTAAATACCTGATTTTTTACCTTTATTATGCAACTGAGAATCCTTAAAGAGAATGCTTTTTCAAGAGCAGTTCTGGTGAAGTCTTGGCTTCAATGACTAGAAATTAGCTTCACTGGACAATGAGGACTTTCATATTAGATGTCCTTAGATTACATTACTAAAATTGTGATAAAATTATATATGGGAATCTTAAATACTTCTACTACAAAACACATAACCACATTTAATGTCTTTACAGCAGAATGTGAAAGGGTGACAATCCTGCCTGATGGACAGAGTGATAAACTGAGATAGAACTGCAATAGGGTACCGAGACGGGACTAGGGCTAAAGAAGGAAAGAGCAGATTTGGCATAGCCTTAATGAGCTACAGAGGGCAACAAAGGCAGGACTGCAGCCAACGTGGCAGAGGGACAGCCACTTTACGGTCGTCAGAAGTAAGCCTCTGTACAACTTGGAATATCTCACCTCTTGTGTAGCCCCGCAGGCTTCTTTGTCTGGGGCACAGTGAAAGCCTAAGCCATCATTTGAGTGGGAATAGCATTGATGCTTATAGAAAGTGACAAAAAGAAATAATCTCAAAAGGCACAGCAGTGCAGATTCATGAAATGACAGTTTAACATATCCAGAACTCTTCTCTGTCTCTATATTACAAACTCAAGATCTTCTTTGCCTTTCAGTGAGCAGACTACTGATTCGGCAACTCATCTCATACAGCCAAAAGAATTCAACTAAAGAAGGGAGAACTTCTTTTGAGAAACATATACATAATTCAGTAGCAGGAGTAGGAATTCAAGAGAAAGAAGCTTTGTCAGTAAGAATAGCCTGAATCCTATAGATTGCAAGCATCAAAACAAAATTTTCAAACAAACCTCAGTAGCAATAAATTGCTTAGAATTACCATAGAGCCATACAAAAACTGTAAGGACTGAGTTTCAGAGGCAGATGTTTGAACTGGAGCCAAGTACAAGACAGATAAGAGACCCATTTACAAAATATTTCCATCCTTGCTGAATTCTACAACTGATAGACCAGAACCTTAATGGAACAAAACAGGAAGCTTTTCTTCAAACAGTCATCCAGCACTAAGCACAGGCTGACACCCGTCAGATGACCCTCTATGAACTGCTTGCTCCAATATAACAAATCAAGTAGCAAAAAAAGCATTTACAGTACAAGATAGCCATCTCCATATATCATGACCTTGATATTCCTTTTGGAATTCTCTCGTTAAAAGTTCACAGCCCAAGTAATCCAGCACAGCCTCAAGAATCCCTTTTTTTCATTTCCAGATTAACATAAAACTTTTAACTCCTGGTATTCTGGCCCTTTGATACAAGCAACCATGGAAATAAAATAATATAATAAAGGGTCTTCAGGCATCTTTCTGTCTCTTCCTCTGAGAATAAAAACAGAGCAAGTGAAGTACTGAAAGACCAAATGGTTCATAAAAGGTTTGAAGATAGAATCTTATACCAGCTGTGGCTGGACATTTCTGAAGGACTTTTGGATTGCTGTACAAAATAAAACAGAATTTCTGAAGACATTAGACTATGCATACAGTGCTAAATAAGGCACAGCCCTGGAAATCATTCAGAGTGGAGTTCTGGGCATTAAACATTGGGTTCTCAGATCTAGAGGTATCATATAGCTGAAATTATTTCAGAGCAATGTGGTAATTACAGTGACTTCTGCAGAGTTCTGCAATGGGAGATTTTGAGGATGAGTAATCCTTTTCCAGCCATGTCTGTGAGTCCAGGCAGAGGTGCAAGCAGAGTTGGGAAAAGGAACGGAAGCTCCAGAACAGCCTGCGCTCTCTGCCATGCTCTCGGGCTCTGTGGGAGGGGAAGGCAGTTTACACCTGTTGGATGGGCTCTTTATTTGGATTAGGTAATAGCTCGCCTGGCTGGGCTCCAAGAGCAGAATCACCACCACCTTTCTCAATAACTCTAAACCCCAGAGGCAAACATTGTGCTGGAACAGAAACAGGCCAGGAATTCATTTCTCACATTCCTCTTCTTTAGGCAGGATGAAAAGCAGTGACTGATGAAATAAGAACAATTTTACTTGAGCTTTCCAAATTCCATTCCAATCCTCCTATTGAAGAACCCATTTGGGAAAGGACAGCCACTCAAGTCATGTGCCTTTTGCACTGTATGTCTGCCTCTCTCACCTCCCTCCGTTTTCCAGTAGCGTTCAGGCACCAATGAAAAGAATCAATATTTTCACATATACAGCGTTTTCCAGTCCTAAACTCGTGTCAGAGAAGCTCTGCCTCATTAGTCTATTTTAAAAGACAAAAATCAAGACTTAGGCAAAGGAATAAATATCATTTACTGAAGTGGCAAAGGAAGAACTCAAATCTCCAGCAGTTCTGGGCCTGTATTCACCTACTCTACTGCAGCAAGCTTGCATTGCTCTTAGCTTCCAAGACCCAGAATCCTTCGGGTAAATCTTGCTGCTCTTTCAGTCCCAGGAAGAATGGTTTTACTGCAGAATCAGTTGTCTGCCCTGAGTCCCATGAGTATATCAGCCATAAATATAAATTCCAATGTCCAAAATAAATAAAGACCATAAAGAAGCAATCTGAAAAAGAAACTTTTATGAACACAGCAATATGCTGCTCTACCTTTGAACAATCTAAACTTGATATTCAGAGGAAAAGCATGAAGATGAGCCTTAGCAAAGATTTCAGGTGTAAGTTCACATTCTGCATAAATGTCTCAACACCAGTACACCTAAACTTACAGATGCAGGGACGAGAAACAATCAAAGAGAAACAGACATTTCCCTTTTATTCTACATGTTCATCCATGCCCTTATTTCACCATGAACGTGCCAGCTCTGGGAACATAGCTCTATTTTCATAGGCCTAGTTTCTGGGATAGTCCCGAGAAGAACCAGTACTAGGCCCTTAGATGTTATCTTCTGAGTAAGAAGCCAAACGCAAATTACAGATGAGCTCCTGAGTGCACTGCATTCTTCTTCAAAAAGCTGGAGCAGCAACTTTAACTTACCTGACTGCTGAAGAGACAGATCGTTTGTCAGCTATAGGAGTGTCTGACTCAACAGCCCACAAGGACCCTCTTTTGTCGAGTGGTGACCGGTAGCTCTGCGGGGCAGCTGCATTCCCCTTGCTTATAGCTCCACTTGCCAAGTTCAGGTTTGTTAACTAAAGTGGCAAAAAAGAAAGAAAAAAAAAATACATCAGAAACAATTAAAAGAAAGGAGCAAAAGGTGTCACTAAGTAAACCGGACAGAACTAAGAGAAGTAAGACTGCTAGAGAAAGGAAACCTTCAGATGCAGAAAAACTGTGCTAGTTGCATAAAGCAGTGGGAGATGGGACACCAACAGCCAGTATGCTTGAGATGAATTCAAGTACCAGCATTAAAACTACAACCCTTCCGTTCACAGAAGAACAAAGAAGGAAAAGGACAAAGATGGGGCAAAAATTCCAAAGTAAGAAAGGAACATCACATTCTTGCCATGTGAAAACTTAACTCTACGTGCATTAATCAAAAACTAGAAGCTCTTATTACACTTAGCAGAGACCAGAGTGTCTTCCCAGTCACCATGAGCTATGTCACTAAGCCAGCCATATGGATCTGTTCTCTCTAAGCATAAGTACAGGCACAACCTAACAGCATTATGTATCTTAGATATAAAATCCAAAACTGAACTCTAACACACATGAGAAACTTCTCACACAACCACTTCCAAACTGTCCACACAAGTAAATGCAATAGTTAATGACAGCCTAAAATCACATTAGGTGTATGTTTGTTATATGAAGCTCTAAAGAAACTATGTGATTTTAAGCATATAAAAATGTATTCCATTGTTTCTTTCTCTGAGGATTCTTCTTGTGTTGATCTTTTTGAAAGACCAAAATCTGCAAGCAGACACTATCTGTTGGTTTACTGATGAGAGCCTAAATACTTAACATAATAGTCTCTACTACAGCAGTGTAAGTATTAGTTTACAATTGGAAAAAAAAAATCCAAACCAAACAAAAACCAACATTTTTTTCAAAGTTACAAAACACTACAAAGGTTGCAAAACTAAGATTCCCAGTTAGGCATTGCCAGAATTAAGTTTATGACTGCCTTTAATTATATGATCACATGCTGCTTTTTAAAAGCACAGAACAGACCTGGTTCTGCACCAAGATTAAGGTCAAATGGCAAACAGGACCTATCTATATTGCCCTTGCTCACTTCTGTAGCGACTAGAAGGCATATAGCCAATGAGACATAGGACAAGGACAGAAAGAATAGCCCAACAACTAGCCCTGCATCTGCTCCAGATCTCAGAGGTGATGCTTATTAAGTCACTTCAGTGTGACGTAAGCATAGCTTGTGAATTCCCGGCTTTGAGATCTTAACAATGCTCTTTTACCAAAATTTGTGGGCAACTACTTAACAAAGTACATACCAGCTTCATTGCAATACACTGTACTCATACCTACAATAGACTTGTACACGACTGCATACTTCATATCCTCTGACTGAAGTCTGGGACATGAACTAACACTGCGACCAGCACCACAGTAGGTTGCCACCACTTCTGTGGTTTAGCAATACAAGGCATCTAAGCTTTCTGTAAGTTCAGAAACCTTAACCCCTGCTTCAAGTTCTCATCTCTCTTTTTCCCCATTTCTTGCTCCTTGTCTGTGTGTCATTATTCGCAGCCAGTCAGTTCCAGCTTCCACATTTCAGGTGTTGGTCTCCTTATTCTGCTCAGTCTAGTTGTGTTCTTACAGACTTCCAGCACTGGCCTCCCCACTATTTCTGGCCCCCGAGCCACACCATTTGAGGCCTGGAACTTTCCATGGGAGTACTTATTCTGTCTTCTCACACTTTTGTTCTTAGGTCCTCTTCCAGTTGTTCACATACCCTGTATTCGAGTGGTTCTAGTTTTATTCCACTCCTCAGCCCACTCCTTTTGCCAGCCTTTGTGTTCACCCAGTCCCAGAACGTGGGCTCCACATTGGACCACATTTACCACGCTACCATTCTTTTCATTTCTGTTCTTTCACCTGAATGGTTCTCAGTGTCCTCTCCCAAATTACGTTCAGTTCAATTTTCAAGTTATGTTCAAATTTCACAACCTCCTTGTCCTTGCTGTTCTCCACACCTTTGCAGCATCCCCACTCATTCTGCTTTCATGTCAAATGGGCT
>KZ505750.1:498455-606804 GCA_002844005.1 Limosa lapponica baueri | reverse complement strand
ATAAGCACATTTGTTGCCTTTCTGTCCTCTGTAACAGCTTTACCACTGACCACACCTCTCAGTAGAAACTTTGTGACTGCACTGTTAATTTCTCGATTCCTAAATGTACCTTCCAGCCACAGAAGTCTCACAAAACATGTTTTGCCTGTCTTTTCTCCTAGGAGCTTAACTTCATTACCTGGACAGAAAAACGTAGCTCCTCGGTATCTACTTTAGTGAAAAATAACGCAAAAGAAATTTAGTATCTCTCATGCCCATATCCTCCAAAATTTGCTTCTACAGACCTAGACGATATCCCCACTGAATTAATAAATTAATCTATCAATATCATATTTAAGGAAATCTGTTTTCCTGTGGCATCCCCATGTGTCTCCCTGGCCAATAACCACATCATTCACAAGTCCGCTACCTTTGATATCTTCAAGATCTTTCCTCCCTGTGTCCCCCTAAATTACAAGCAAGAAGCAGCACACATTGCATCTAGTTCCAAATTAGAAGCCTGTTCACTGCTAATTAATATGTGCATTCTGACTGGCTAGGCAGCAGTCCAAACAGAACAGATACATTGAACTCCATTTTAGCCCTCGACTGAGACACTCCCATGGGCCTTGCGCTTCTACACACTTAACATTTTTCACAAAACAGGTAAGAACATACTGTCCTCAAGACTAATTTAGTTGAAACTTGGGGAATTTGGACAGGGTCTCTCTCTTTCTTACTTGTTCTCTTATAATGTTTTGAGCTTAGATACCTCCTTGTTATCTTACTCAGACATGAACTTATCAGGTTAATGCTGCATCCTCAAAAGCACAGATTTTCAGAGAGATCTCTGTGTTGCTTGCTCCCAAACATACTGGGTAGTTAACTAGAGGAACACGTTTTTTTGAATACTGTGGACACTGATACAGTTAGATGGCAAGTACTGCAAAAATCAGTCAGTGTTTAAAAGGTCTCTTATGGATAGAAGTACATAACTCTCACTGTTTGTCAAAGCCACAAAATCAGCTTTACTATTAGATTTTATGTAATCATAAAACCATTATAAATACCTTAAGTAAAAAAAATTGAATAAAATTCCTCAGAATTAAAAACTAACATTAATTGCTAACAGCTATATTTAACAATAAAGATTCTCCCTAGCAGCTTCACTGTATTATTTGTAATGCTGAATATTTATCTTTCATAACCTAACTTGAGATTGTCATACTTCAGTGTGCCCTTAAGGCAATACCTTTCCTGCACTTACCATTAAAGACAGTTTCAGAAGTTACCCAAACAGCTGCTCCTTTTCTAGTCTAAGAATAATACTGCTCCTTTCTCTCTAGTCATCTCTCTCATTCCTGTAACTGGGCAGTAAGGCATCACACATACAGTGATGCAGAGGATTAAGTAATGATTCTTATGAGTATACAATTTCTATTGTATACCACTGTGAGGGCACCCTTGTTTTCTTCATGTTGCAAACACGAAGATGCACTGACAAAATTTTATACAATGTAATGAAAATATTTTCCAAAGGCAAAATGTTCTCACACACTTTGTGAGGCTGTCTGTGAGGACTGAAAATTAACTGTGTACAAGGGAATGAAGCCGCACATCAGTAATGCTTTACCTTCCTACCATCTCCACCTCCCGTACTATAAGAAGTGTTCACTTTATAAGTATCACTGTGAATTTCCCGTCTGGTGTTTCAGAAGTGAATGGAGAGGGCTAGCAAGACAGAAAGCTGACATAATCACAAAAAACTTCTTTTCTTAAGAGAACAGATTTTGAATATCTTGTTCAAAGCTCGTCAGATGCTTACACTTAAAATTTTCCCTTTGAACATTCTCATTTCAGCAGCAAATTGTCTTAATAAATTAAGCTGATTTAATTCAGAGGGTAGAATACACAGGTGTAATACAGAAGATGTGAAACAGGTGCTTTGCGCATGGGTAGGAAACAGTGAAGCACAGCAGGGATGGAGAGGGACAGAGGTGGACTCCCAACCAGAATGGCAACATCATTCCAAGCACAGCTGTTGAGGCTACATTCCTGGAAACCCCGGAGACCCACGCTAGTACACGGATACCAGAAGCAATTCTCACAAGAATGGGAATGGAAAACAAGCTTCCCAGCTGCTCTTGGAAGGAGGCAATGTATTCAGAGTACCCCCGCCCCCAAGACACAGCTGGGCACCACACAGGAAACCAAGGCACAGACAAAGGCATTCAACTCTCACAGAGAAGTTCTTGCCCTTGGAAAAGAAATACAGTCCACAGCAATAGTAGTATTTTCAAAAGTCTCTCTTTCACACACCCCCTCCAAATCAATAGTCCTAATCTTGCCATTAAACACAATTAAATCCAAATATTAAGTCCCTTTCATACCAGCCAGGTACTTTCCAACAAGGAGACTAACTCCAAGTTTCTGAAGCAGCTTTAAACAACTGTACTATTTTTATTATTTAGGTGAGCAATGTTCTCTTCCAGCAGTTGCCCTCATGTCAATTTATTTTAGAATGCTTAGACTTTAAATGGACTATTATATTTCAAGTGGCTTCAACAGAGGAGGGAAAAGGGGGAAAATAACAATTCAGAGTCGCCTCTCTAGAAATGCACAGGAAAGTAGTGCCCTTTTTAACTAAATTGACCTCATACAAGCCCTGACTCTAACCTTCTCTCAGCTTTCAACCCCTTACTCCTTCTGTCCTGAAGCCACCACAGTTTCATAACCTAGAGTCCCCAAACACTCCCATCCCAGGTCTTTCCCCCTTTGACCTCATACCAATGATGTCTGACTTCTCACTTCTCTCTAGCTGTTTACCAAATCTTCTCCACGTGTTTCTCCATCTCTTCTGCCCCTATCGTCCCCCTTCCTGGTTCAGACCAAATCCTTGTCTGCCCAAATCTATAATGACACAGCGCTCCTAAATAGCTTCAATGATATCTACCCTTCTGCAAAACACTTTCCAAACCACCAGCCTACTCTGTAATGCCCGCACTTCTCCAATTCATCCAATCCACACTCCATTCAAATTCAAAATTCAAATCTACATCCATACCTATGGCTCAGTGCTGGGTGTCCTGGTTCGAGGTCCCTCAACAATTAGCCTAATCCTTGCTTGGCTCCTCCAGTTTTGCCTGTACAGGCCCTTGCTGCCATGCTGTTATGCTTTTTATTGGATGCTGGTACCTCATCACCCTTCACTGTCATGGCAGCCTTGTTTTCCTACAGAATTGAAACCCTTGGTCCTTGTTGCAAGACTTTCTTAAAAGAAAAACTGTCCTCAACTAAACCATCCAAATTTTCATACCAAGCAGGCTTCAGGTTTCATCTTTCCAAAGGGATTATTGCAGAAACATGTTATAATAGTTTCAGTTGGGACAGAGTTAACTTTTTTACTAGCAGCTGGTATAGTGCTATGTTTTGGATTTGAGATAAGAAATAATTTTGACAGCGTGCTGGTGGTTTTGGTTGTTGCTGGGCAGTCAGTCTTTTTCTGCTTCTCATATCACCCCGCCAGCGAGCAGGCTGGGAGGGCACAAGAAGATGGGAGGGGACACAGTCAGGACAGCTGACCCCAACTGACTAAAGGGATATTCCGTATCATGTGACATCATGCTCGGCGTATAAAGCTGGGGGAAGAAGAAGGAAGGGGGGAATTTTTCGAGTTATGGCATTTGTCTTCCCAAGTAACCCTTACATGTGATGGAGCCCTGTTTTCCTGGACATGGCCGAACACCTGCCTGCCCACGGGAAACACTGAATGATTTCCTTGTTTTGCTTTGCTTGCATGTGCAGCTTTTGCTTTACTTATTAAACTGTCTTTATCTCAACCCACAAGTTTCTCCTCACTTTTACTGTTCTGATTCTAACCCCCATTGCAACTGAGGGGAGTGAGCAAGTGGCTGTGTGGTTCTAGCTGCCAGCTGGGGTTAAACCACGACACATGGTCTGGAGAATCACAGTAGAAAGCAGATCTCTAGAACTGAATGGACGCAGGCTCAGGAAGGAAATTCATTGTCAGATGACAATGCTCTAAACTTTTCATTGACTTGTGAATCCCTTTCTACACAGTGACAGAAGACCACTAAGACACAACCCAACCCATGCTTCTATATTTCACTATAGAAGCAAAGCCTGTACAAACACTGTGTAGCCAAATACAAAATACATCAAGGTCACTCAGAAAAATCTACATTGTCTGCTAGAAGCTGAGGTCTTTATTGTTTGCTTGTCACAAATAAGGGAATTAGCACCTTCATTCTCCTTCTATACATTTCCCACCTCTTCTGTGGGAAAGCACCTTGGGAGAACCCAGAAGCAAAAAGCGATGCAGACACATTTACCACAACCAACGCATTTCCAGAGCTACCACTGCACTTCACAGCCACTTTCAGACTTGAGTACACCTACATGGATTGACTGACTGATGGCTAATCAGGTTTCAGCTTCCACTATCTACAATTACCAGAGTATGCTCCTGTGTCACTCAACATAGCCATACTCAGGAAGCTACACAGCCCTTCCCGCATAGATCTTTGCGAATTCCTCTCTGGATTCCCCCTTCTGTACTTCCTAATTTAACTAGCAGTAGCTAGCTATGGTAGGAATGTAGAAGTTTAAAAATCATCTAATAGCTAAATGGTAGCAAGAGGACAACTGGGTTCTCTAGATAGACCTAACAAACCACAGCAGCTGGAGCCAAGTGGGAAATGAGCGGTTTTAGGGAGAAAGTCAATGAATTTATTTTTAAAAGTTCCCAAATATTTGTTTAGATATTAATTTTTATCCAAGGAGGTAGTTTCCATCATATATTTATCTTTCAACAAACCAGCGTTTTCTGAATGAAGATGTGTCACTGCCTATTTTTTGAACAGTTTTACTGACAAAGTTTAAAAAAAGCTGAATTCTGATTTCATTAAGAACTGACAGTTCTGAATATTACCGGACAAGCAAACAAGCTTCATCCGATATTCCCCATACCACATCAGGCTTTGAAAGATCAAATTCTCTAAGTAGGGTCTGGCCTGATACAAGATCAGGCCCCAGCATCACTGGTATATTCAGTGCTCACATTCTCTGCTGAGTCCATCAACAAGAAGGTGATCTGGTTTTGTGACTTATCCTTTAAAGTTCAGGACCTATCTGCAAAGACCAGAGTGCTTGTGTTAGTTTTGGAACTGCCCAGATGTAGAAGGGTCCAAAAATCTATTCAACTTCCGAGAGTTGTAAACGCACCTCACCTTTTGAAAAAGCCATATTGCCAATCATCTAACCAGATACACAACTTCCAAGCATAACACAATAAAATTGAAAGAAGCAAATAGCTCCAGCTATTGCAACTATTAAATATGCCTCAGAAAACTTAGTAAAACATCACTGTTAAAACAATACTTCTAAAATCAAACTATTGGAACAAAGATACTTGAACTGTTTGTCACTAGCAAGTAAAGAAGGAAAAAATTCATTTCCAAGGTCAAGTGCCTATCCTGGAGAACGTCCCGTTGGAAGCTTAATTACTGAAAATTGTCCAACTTGAACACCTTTGATGCACACAACTATAGCGTATTATAAAGAAAAAAAAAGACTATGTGTGTAGACATTTAGGACATAACAAAAAGAAATATGAAACTAAGTGGAATTCTACTAGAAGCCAATGTAAATTTGATCTATACCACCATGCTTAGGTACAAGGATTATCATATCCCATGCTAGCAAGTACTTCATTATGTCTTTAAAATGTTATTGGAATACAGAATTTACATCAGAACCCGTTCTGCAGACTTCCATTCCCAGCACTGCAATGACATACTGGAGGAACAAGGAAGCAAATTGCATGGAAGCGCAAATCTGAGATGACTTGGTTTTATTGTTTAATAAGACCAAGCACAGATTTGTTTTTTTTAATACAGATTTTCTAATCCTCTGCCCAGTCTCCCTTTCTTCTGTGAAAGGACTTTAGCAATGTTCTTGTCATCTCACAGAAGATGAAAACTCTTGTTGCTGTAAACACTTCACAACAACAATATGACAGATATCTATTTTCATGAGATTTAATCCTTCCAGCATGTCTCAGCCCAGCCCAGTGCTGACACAGAAGTCTGCGACAGACTCTTCTGTTGTCACAGGGACTCTAGCTTTACTGCTTACATACCTGTTGTGTAAGGAGACTGATGTGGCTCGGTGGGGAATATTGACAGGCTGCTTGCTTTTCTGCTAGCTGCTGCAGTTCTGATGCTACCATACTGGGACTGTAACGTTTGTCCTGGGAAGAAGCATCTTCTGCATCTTTGTGCATTCTGGCTGAACCCACACGCTGCCCACTTGGACTGCGACGGCACAGACCTACCAAAGAAACATTTGGGTATGTTTAGTGAGTGATGTATCTAACTCTCTCAGCCTGCTGATCACATAAATACAAAAGCAGTTATGATACATTCTGCAGATTCTAGAGAAAATACAGCCTTCTATTTTGTATGGGTATTGCCTGTATGAGCTTTTGTCAATTCCAAACCTGTATTATCTTTATCATAATGTATCTAATGGCACCCAATTCCAGAGAATATTGGCTGCTGTAATCTAAATTAAATCTATGATGTTTTTCCTTTAAAACAAATAGATACCTTTAAATAAGCTACTCAGTTGGGAAGACAGATTTATTTTAATGCTAGAAAGGTTGTTAATATATACATAGCAACCCTAGTGAACATGTGCTGACCCTGACCTACAACCTAAAGCAAATGTATACCATCATTAAAAAAAATTTTATATATACATATATTATCAGGAGCACAGCTGTTAGCCTGTGTGTGGTTCCCAAAACTTTCCTAATAGATTACAATCTGCATCCATAAATTCCTACAGCTTCGTCTACTCTTTAGATTCCTTACACTCTAAAGTTGCATTGCTCAACTATGTTCTACACCAGCATGGTAATTGAGAGGTCTCTAGATCTTGTATTTAAGATACTCTTGGATATGGTAGTGCTGAAAAGTCCTAGAGAATGAGATACAGTGACAATTCATTCAGATCTTTGATTTTTGAAGGTCTTGACACACCTTTAAGTATTCAACAATTATGAGGTTTTGTTAAAGGATTTCTCTGCATGATAGAGAAACACAGAACTAAGAACAGCACAGAGACTGAGACAGGACTGCTAACCAAAACTACATTAAAATCACTTAAAGATAAACTACAGATCAGTAACACAATCAAGTGAAAAAAGTGCAAATATATAATACTTCATTTCCCAGTTCTTTCTGAACAAGTTCAAAGGCTGAGTTCAAGTTCAAGGCTGAGGGGAGGCCTTATGGCTCTCTACAACTACCTGAAAGGAGGTTGTGGTGAGGTGGGTGTCAGTCTCACAGGTAACAGGTGATAGGACAAGAGTGAACATCATCAAGTTACGCCAGGGAATGTTTAGATTGGATAACAGGAAAAATTTCTCCACTGAAAGGGTTGTCAAGCATTGGAACAGGCTGCCCAGGGAAGTGGTTGAGTCACCATCCCTGGAGGTATTTAAAAGATGTGTAGACGTGGACTTTAGGGACACGGTTTAGTGGTGGACTAAGTAGTGTTGGGTTAACAGTTGGACCTGATGATCTTAATGGTGTTTTCCAACCTAAACAATTGTACGATTCCCTGTTCCTCTGCTCAATAAAAAGGCGCCTTGTGCAAACAAGTCCTGCTTACTGCACTCCTTTCCATGAGAAATTTAGCATCATTCAACAAAACTCATAATTCTGGAAATGTAAAATTTTTACCTACTCCAGAACAGAGATTACACAATCTCTGTACTGAACTAGCTGGTTATTATGGAACCCACAACACTCACCTACTTTTGCAGAGGATGGTCGGGACAATCTTTGGCTGTAGATCTGAGCAGCTCTTGAAAAAGATGAGAATGGGCCAATAGTGTAGCTACCAGAATGACAACGATGTAACCCTGCAAGGCTAGAAGACTGGCTGAACACTGGGTTCGTGAAAACAGAAGGGCTGTCAGGAGCTGTGCTCTGTGAGGAGGGCAGCGGGGAAGGGGACTGAATCAGCCTGGGACCAACTGGAGGAGCTGGCAATGAATGGTGACCAGGCACCTGTGAGTTTTCAGAGGCTGCAGGCTGAGATGGTATGCAGGAACCGGTACTTCTCTGGAACGTGGCACCAGAAACAGAGGAAGAAGCAATAGGAGGGCTGCACCGAGGTAATTTCACTTCAGCATTTAAGGAGGAGGTGGGTCCTTCTGGAACTAAACAAAGATAATGAGCACACTATATGAGAAATAGCTGCTTTTCAGGTCCTTCAGATAATATCAACACACCAAAGATGCCTCTAGTCAGACACACTGAAGCCAAAATGAACCTCATCTACCAGCAAAGACAAGAGGCTCTACATGGTTAATGTACTCTTTCAAAGCTCGCCATATCTAGATCTTCCCCCACTGTAGAGCAGCTAACTCTTTCATAGTGCTCACTTTGCAGTACTTTTTTCTTGGCTTTAAAAGAAAAAACTGCAGAATCTTCCCCAAAATTGGGCATTTGATCCCTCAGTTTGAGCCCAAAGGTTCCAACCTTTGTTTAAAACAGTATTAAAAACAGTATATGCATTCATTATTTTTTTTCTTGATGATGATTTAAGCCAGTTCACTTACGGGTTGTTTTAACTTCTTTGGGTTTATAGCCTTTTAATGCTCCTTCTGCACGCAGATCTGCAACTGAACTTTTGAGCTGATCACCTTTTATTTTTTTCACCACCTCAGGATGCTCTATAACAAAAATCAAGGAGTTAGGAAGTAGAATAACGCAAACTGGGATATCTTTAGGACAGGACTGCAGAATTTAAACCTTGTCACAATGGACTTTCTTGCTAGTATTTACTGTAGACCATTCAACTCTATTGATCACAATTGTGCTGTCATGTACAGCGGCATGGACTATTAGGTATGTATGGCTGGCACTGCACTTCCTTCCATGGAACGCCTAATTAGGCTCAAATATACAGACTCTGCCCTCCAATGGGTATGCTCACTGCAGGTAGCACAATTTAACAGACTTTGATTTCTCTCATTCCTTACTTAGATAAGAATGAAAGTAATGAATGATAAGAATCTGTTCATTTCATATCTTGGTGCCTTCAGTTTGTACACTCCCATTTCAGTCGTAAGCCACCATATCTAGTTCCTTATAAATGCTAGTCCAGATTCATCCCATTTCACTTCAGGCAAAGAAGGCAGGAGTGCAGTTACTCTAGTCTTCACATATAGAGTCAGTTAAGAAAAAAAAATTAAAAATATGCAAACTCAAGAACGTGAATAACATTCTGGGGGGGTTGTCCTCTTGCCATAGACTGAAGTTAAACTGGATTTGTCTGAGCAACATCACCTCAGAACTGCCTGCAACGCTTACCTCCTTGAGGCTGTTTCTCTGACTGATTACTGGTGTTGCTGGATTTTGTGCTTGTAGAGTTCGTTCCTAGGAAGACACTTGCTGACTTGTTTTTGTGTGTGTAAAATGTCAGCACTTCCTCCAGGTCACGTTCACTACAATAAGGAGAGAAGAATGGATGTAAGTGAGGATTCTAAGCTTTTCTGTATTCACATAACAAGGACAAGAAACAATAAGGAGGCTGAAGAGGGGAGTAGGAAAAAAAAAGAGGTATGAGGCCAGACAAGCTAAAGATTTGCTCAGTTCTGCAGGGTAAGGGCGGAAGCAAAGGAACATGTCTTGGTTAAACCTGAGATTCCCACTGAAGCAACATTTTCTTATGCACTAGAAAATCCAAGGCATTCAGAAACCTTCCCAGGATAAATAAAAAGCAAGCAAAAACTCCAAACACCTGGGGAGATCAGCTCAACAGGAGAGATTCAGTTCACAGCTAAATCTGTGAGTCTTCCCCATGTGCTCTCTAAAACAAGTAGCCAACTTGTTTATGAGAGAAATCAGCTCAGCCTCTGTTTTAGTCATTGTTAATAGTTTGAATTCAGCTGTGGAGGAAGAAGAGGAAAGAGGAGGGAAGAGCTTGACAATTAGCCAAAACTGCAGGATAAACAAATAGACCAGTCAGTATTTCTGTGAATCTCACAAAACTCGCATACGTTTCTCATTTTCTTTAGAAGAAGAGAGTTTAACTGTCCCAATGGTCTAAGTGGCTATTGGTCACAAGTCAGTATCAGTTACTTGGCAATTCATATTAGAGTTTGTGCAAGCTGTAATTCTAATTGTTTTGATATCTAACATGCTTTCCTTTTGCTTTATAGCGTTGCTTCAGCATTAGTGAGCAGGTACATGGCAGAGCAAACACCAAAAGCAAGAAGTATAGTGCCAGTAATACTACAATAAAACATAACACAGGAATATAAATTTGGTTAGCAGCAGTTATAATCCTTCAAAATGTCCTCCGCGTATCACACCTGGTACCAGTCTGAGCTAGCCAGAGCTTTGGCAAAAGCCGATCCCACTGGAGTTTTGGCCTTCAGGGCACACTGCAAATGTCACCTTTTCTCCCAAACCAATAAGAACAGAAGAGAAAAGGAAACGTAAGAATGAAAAATTGTTGGTGGAAAGGTGCTTTAAGGTTTTTAAGTGCATTTACCAGCATAAGTATATACTTTTGCATTGCACTGAGGATGTTTAGAAGCAATGGCTGTAGGATGAACACAATGCCATCCATGCGATATCAAAGTTAATAATTGGGATTGGCTCATTGATTCTAAGTGGCAACATTTATTATCCATTTTCTCCAGTGTTGCATTCACTGTACTGCAGAACAAACTCAAAGTTGAAATCTACCCTCTCTGCTTAGCTCCAAATGACTAGCTCATTGATTTAAGCTTCAAGCACAAAGCAAAGTAGTGTCAGATATCAGTTTTCAAACATACCTGATACTTCATAAGAAGCAGAAAGACCATCATTAGAAATTGTCTGATCCTTGGCAAACTGGCTTTTGCTGTTCTTTATCACTCAGGCAGATGATCCAGCAAAGATCTCCAGCCCCCGCCCAGACTGTGCATCACACCATGATGGCATGGTAGCCAATAACATGGAAACAGAAGAGTACACAGTTCTGGCCCAAACAGACACCTCTTAGCATTTCTGGCAAAAAGCCAAATGACCTGCCTTAGGAGGCAACAGTCATTTTAGTGGCCAGAGATGTCAGAGAACCAAGAGCATGCTGTGGGCCCATGTAATCTGCACTTCTAGTGACAGGAGTAGATGCTATGGTTTATGGTATTCAGATATCTTGAGTATCATTCTGTTATTGAACTCTATCTGAAAAGCAGCAAGATGGAGCCTGTAAATCTGTTGCAGTAATGACTCCCTCAATTATGTTAGCAAAACGTAAAATTCATTGTTATCCTGAGAATGTAGCATCAAAAGAGACTGTAAAGCCTCCTGAACTTAGTTAAAAAGCCTGAGCTATCACCCACTTCTAATCAGTCACAAAGTCCTACCCAAACAAAAAAAGAACAAACAGTTTCATAACTGATCATAAAAAAGCAGCAGTGACTGTCAACCTTCCCAGAGAAGACAGAAGGGCATTAAAAAGGCAGATAAACTCTACCTGTCCAGATATTGACAGAGGTCCTTGCCCATATAGGCAATGTTATATATGGGTCAAATAAAGGAGTCAAAAGAAGTCAGTTTATGTGCTCAAAAATCAGAGACTTTGAGGACATAATTCAGTTCACTGAATAATTTCAGAAGTCTCCATAGTCATGCAGCTATAATACCATTGTTTTTCATACAATGCTACATGCCATAAAGAGTATTTACCCATTTTCAAAATACATTTCCTGCCAGATTCTTGTAAATTTAAGGCAGATAAATTTCAGAGCATGCAGTTAGAAAACGCTGCTTTTTCATTGTGAAAGTAACTGCTTGCACTGAACTGCCTTAGCAAGCTAAATAAGAGGCTAGGATGGAGACAGGAAGTCTAACTCCCTTTCTGCCTCATCTCGAAGTCCAGACCCGGAGAGTTCCTGAAGAGAGGCAGCAAGCATAAGATTTGTTTCTGAGAGCAGAAACTAGAGAGCCAGAGTCACAACAACTGTGCAGCCACAGCAGCTCCAGACCATCTGAGCAGCAGCTCTAGTTTCATTGTCCTTCCAAAGTACCACTACATTTGCTCCAGCATCACAGGAAAGGAGACCATTAGCTCACCACCATTGGTTTGAAATTTACACAGACCAGGGCAACCACTGCTGTCCTTTGGGCATCAGGTGCTACGGTCAATAAAGGTATCTAGAGGCCTTTAGATCAATCAGATAATCTTTAGAACAACCCCATTACCTTCAGGGCTGGGAGATCCTTTGGCAAAGGGAATAAAATCCATTCCTACCTTGCTTTGGTAATAAAGTTCTGAAAACCTTCAGGATTCACTCCCTCCTCCTCCTCCTCTTCCTGTTTCTTTTTTGATCGCTTCTGAACCATCTGCTCTGTTTCCTGTTAATAAGCAGTACCAGTGAGTATCTCTGTGTAATTACTTTATGATCCATGGCATAGCTACAGCTCAGAGAAGACAAAAAAAAATTCCACAGGATCTAAGAAAAAAAGAACTCCAAAGAGCCAAATTATAAGTATTTCACTATGTGCAACAGAATGGATAAATATAGATAGCCCCAGAGACAGCATGCTAAGCATACACTAAACTCCTCATTCCTCCACTTGACATAACTTATTAGAATTGATTTGCTGAGAAGAGGTCAAGTTTTCACAAATACGTGCCGCTCCTTCAAACATACTCTTTGCTGGGACAGGAGGAAGTATTGAGGGGGGGGGGGAAATGAAAATAATTCCTTACAGATATTAGGTCGCTTTTCTACTTTTGCTGTTTCTGTCACAGAGTTCCTCAAAATAGCTTTTATCTGAGCATCTGTCCCAAAAGGAGATATTCAGGAAGAAAGGATGACAAAAATACAAAATTTTATTAAAGAAACTTAATCCAGGAGGTCTGCTGAGGGCATCCACATTTCCTACTGTAAACTAGGAGTTCTCCTCTGCAGTTAATTTCTCTTGTCATGCAGAAAATTGCCAAGGGCTTCTCTACATACCAAAAATATACTGCTCTAGCAAAAGCAAAGAAAGTAAAACAGTACAGCCTGTAGCAAATACGCATTTATACACTGAAATGTACTGGAATAAAAGACGGTAAGCCTTTGCGTGTGAGAATGGAAGTAAGTTCTCAGATATAAATGATCTATTTCGCACCAGTAGAACTTGTTGATACGAGATGTTGTACTGATACAAACATTTTTGTTAATTAAAAAACCCCTACAGGCCTGTCTGAAATACCAATACCAGCATATGTGCTCTATCTGACCAGACTTGACCTCCACTTCATTGCTTCCTACAGGTACTCTGAGCATTCCCAGGATGACAGGGTCAGATATACATCTTTTGAAAGAAAACTCAAGAAGGAGAAGAAGCAGCCACTCTGGGGACATGTCTCTACCCCTTACTACTTAAGTAATAGTCTGGACAACATGCAATATATTTTACTTAGTTTGCTGGAGGTGGTATTTTTTCTTCTGTGTCATTACAGAAGATACATAACGGCTAGTAGGAGTCCCCTACTAAATATGAAGTTACAAGTCAGTGAAAGAAGTCTGTATGTTGGAATCAGACATCAAAAAACCTCATAGCCTAAGAGTCTCTCAATGGCTTAAACATGTATGTCCTAAAACCTCAAGTGATCTGTTCTCACTTGTTTTAACTGAGAAAATATGCTTATGCACTGATTTATTACCAGCTACACAGCTTTATTTTGTGAATTTACTCAAGAGCTAGTAGAAAATCCTCATGTTTGAATAAAATTTGAGTGGAAATTATATCCAAAGCAGCTGCGTTCTTCACTCACCACAGAGCCACCCGAGTGTTTTGTGGTTACTCCTAACACAGTAATTCAATGAGCGTTAGGCATACAAGGCACTCCCTGGAACAGATTTGGTTCAATACCAACCTTGCCTTGACAGATCAAGTTACCAGATGTCAGTTCTGACAAGCTAATGTAAGTGAACATCCTCTGCTAGCAAGTAAGAGCTTGGAGACCAGCGTGCACAGCAGCCTCCAAGATCAAAATTTAAACTACCCTTGTTCTAACACTGAAGAAATGCTAGGGGGCAAAGGAAAGGGGAAGCTATTCTTGCAAAACAAGGATTAACATGAAATCACTGTGCTAAGAACAGCCTTTTCTACATCTTAAGAGGTGAAAATTATTTAAATTAGGACCTATTTCTCCTTATCACTGAGCCTGCAGAGTCCCATGCTACAGATAGGTAGCAGTCCCTCAGTATAACAAACAAATGGCAAAATACATATTTCATACTGTTCTGTATTGAAAAAATTACCCCTAAAGAAGCATCATAAAAATAGGGAGAAATGGGAAGAGGCATTACAAAGCACTAGAATCAAAGACAAGCCAAAGAAAAAGCAAACACCCAGTTAAATTCCTTTTTACTTTTATGTACATGATTACCAGACTGCATATATAATATAGTAATATTATATTATATTATATTATAGTAATATTATATATATTATATTATATATTATATAATATATACTATATAACATATAGTAATATTATATTATATATAGCATAATATAATGCATATATAATGTAGTAATACTGTCGTCTGACAAATTGAACAGACAAATGTCCTGGTTTGAGGACACTACAAACTACCATCACTGGATGTGCAACTGCAGACCATGTAAATTACAGAACAGAGCCTTTAAAACAGCCTGTTGCCTTGACTATTACAGCAGCCCAGCAGGAGGTACTTTAGAAGAAGGGAACAGAAACCAAATGGGCTACCAAAAGAAGAATCAAGAAATCAAGAAAGAATTACTCACCTTGTTATAACAGATTATGAACTCTCCCAGCTGGTGAGCCAGGGCACGACGACGGTCATTTAGTCCTAAGCGACGGCTGGGGAGCAGCATCCTCAAGGACTGCTGAAGATTGCTGGCAGCTCGCTTCAAAAAGCGTACCACAAGCTCCTGCAAGCCAGAGAGATAGAGTTAACAATGGACCAGCTGCAAGATGGGGGAAGAGAACAGAGGTACTAAAGCAGCTAAAGACTGGCAAGAACTAAACACACTGTCCTGAGAAAATGAGCTGATAACTGGCAGGCAAAAGCATTCTGAAAGATGCCTTTTTAATATAGCCCTACAAATCCAAGGTGAGGGGAGAAGAACAATGGTGTGCCTTGCCTAAGGTGGGTCAGAACTGGGAACGCTTGAGAAGTGTTTGTCTGAAAAGCATGGCAGATAAAGAAAACCAAAAAAAAACCACACGCAGCAAAAAGCAGCTACACCACATAATAACCCATAAAGTCCAATACTTTAGGAGAACATTCCCAATAAACAATCTGCAATGTGTTAAAGGTGGCCTGTGGTGAAGCGTACTGACATAAAACCCCCCCAGCACTATCAGAGGGATGGGGATCTTGGTCAGATACCTCCACTGCAGTGATATAGCCCCATTTCATCACTTTTCATGTATGTATACTATTGCCACAGCCTCTCCACAGCAACAGATGACTACATCTACAGCCATGTAGCTCCAATCCCCCACCACATCTGTTTGACCTCTGGTGGGGGAAGCTTATGGCATGGCAGATCCTAAGGCGAGATGCATCCTGTGGGTGTTTTGAGCCCTTTTTGTCTCCCCTCTGGATTTGCTTTTGGTTAGGAGCTCTGGTAATGCATAAATGAGCAGCCTCACAGCCAAACTATTGGATTTCACAGCTCGCCTCTCACTGCCATTACTCCAGGCTGGTTTGATCTGTTATTTTAAACATTATTTTTCACAGTACAGCAGACAAAGTGACTCTCAAAAAGCCAGTTTTAATTTCCACTTGGAAAGAGCAGGAGTAACATTTTCCACTGAGTCGACTGATTATTCTTGACACACAATTTTATCTCTGAACTGCACTGGCTGTTTCCCTGCAACATGCATCAGCAAGAATACATTTGGATTTGCAGAAAGCTCAAGAGCCTACTGTACAAAGCTCTTTTAGGAAGGTTTGTGAGGGGATCTGGGCTTGCAGCACTCTTTAAAACATATACATCAAATCTAGGGCTTTAAAATACTGCCTAGAAAAACTCATAAAAAAAAAAAACTAAAACAAAACAAAACTAAACACCTATGCTAGAAAGTAACTTTCTCTTCTCAGTAGCTTTTACTTTTTCCCCCCCCTCTATCTAGAATGCAAGGAAGATTCCTAAGCGCAGGTGTCTGCAAGGAATAAAACAGTACATAGGAAAAAAAGCTTAACCTGTTCTATTTGAGTAGATGTGTACTTTGTTTAACGCAGCAGAAATCAGATACTGCCAAGTAATCTTAAAGAACGTTAGACAGAAGAATTCAAAAGCAGGTAAGCTCAGAGATCAGCGAAGGAGAACCAGTGAAAGATCTCAGCAGCTTGAATGTCAGCCACGCTCTGGTCACTAAGAGCTGCTTAACTCTGTCGCTGCTCAGATGTCAGTCAGCAGTCCTACCTTGTCTGTGTATTAAAAATACAGCACCGGCAGCTGGACAAAGATAGACTACTGTAATCTCAATTAGGCTTCAGTTCTTCCAACGTTGGGAACTGACCTCAAAATTCTCAAGGTAGACTTCAGCTTGGCTTCTCGCTCTGGCCAACGCAAAGCTTACCATTTGTTCATCCTCTTTGGCAGCCCAGGCAGGATTCTGGATCTGGTCACCAGCCTCCATCAGTCGCAACTGAACGTGCTGTAGATAGGCAGAGAAAGCCCTGCGAGCTTGCACTTTGCTGTGGACCAAGAGAATCAGTCAGTTGTCTTCAGAGTAGTAATGAGAAGAGTTACAGAAGTCAGGCACAGCTTATGGACCATACTGTCAGCAAGAACCTCCTAGGTACACAAATATTAAAGCTCAAGGGAAGGACCACTTCACCCCACCAGTATTTTCAAGGAGACCTTCAGTTCACCAAGATGGGATAAGTATTGCAGGAGATAGAGAACGTCTACTGTATTTTTTAAGTTCTAAGATCATCTATAAAAATGGAATGCTTTCCTTGCCTTTTCACAGCCTTAGCTACACTCCTCCAAAAACCAGTAACATGAACATCAGCAAAACTGTGTATTTTTAAACCAGATTCAAGGCTCTATTGGGCCTCTGTCTTCGCAAGCATTTTGAACACCACAACAACAGAGCATAAAATAAACAAACGGCTTGGTACTGTTGCCAGAGTTATAACAAAGGCCCTGAAATTCCCATTGGAAATGAAAGAATTAAATCTGTGAAAGTGAGCTCTTCCCCTGCTGGCCCAAGGACACAAGCCAAATTTCATTGAGCAAGGCACCACTGAAGAATGAAAGAACATCAGCAAAATCTGCTGTGCAGCTGGCTGAAGATGTTGGGAAGCTGTGAGCATGAACTGAGGAGAGGGCTGGGAGGGACACATTGCTTCTCATTCCCTCACAATGGTAGTCACTCTAGCGCATGCATCTGTTGTGATATAAATTGCTGAAAGCTTTGCCTAATTCTGTTCATTGTCATCTTGGCCTAAACCCTCTTCTACGAGGAAGAACAGAGACTGGGAGAGTAAAATGTTGGAGTTTTCCCACACAGTCACTACAAGCTGTCCCTTGAACTGCCAAGCATGATTTCTGCTCTGCTCTCCTATACCAGTACTGCAATAACTAAAACGTGATAAAAATACCTGGTTACAATCCTGTCTTCCAGCAAACTCCAGAATGCACAGCAGGCCTTTAACACCTCTGTATGTTGCTACACACCTCTCTTCTCTTCCCAATGAGCGTGGAACATCAGAACATTGAACCCTAAGAACTAGTTCTCTATATATCAGGCCATCACATATCAGAAAAGACTCTCCCCCGAGGGCTCTCTAGGGCTGCCAGGTTTGTTTTAGGTGTAACTTAAACATCTCGTGACCAGAAGTTCAAGCTTTGTGTTGGCAGGAATTAAGGACCCTCCGTTATCAACATCAGCACAGTAACACGATTCTTTGCCTGCACCTGACACTTCTGTGACCACAAAATGGGAAATGGAAGCAGGTCCTTGTATACCACTGCCTTTCCTCCAGCACGTAGAATACTGAAACCAGAGGCCTTAAATGCAGGAACAAGTAACTCCCTCTCCTTTTTACTTCCCTGAGAATGGCACAGTTGGGGCAGTGTTTCATTTAACTGTCACCTCTTCCCCAATAATACACAATATGCAGAAGGCAGAGAAATTGCCTCATCAGGCTGACTAAAGGAGAGAAAAGTCCTACTACTTATAAAAACTGACTGGAACAGGCCTGGTTTCTTTTGGATGAAAATTTCATTACTTCAGCTCCTCTGCCTGTTGACTCCACAAGCAAAGCTTTCGTCAATGACAGATCAGATGAGGCCAAGCCCAGCACAGTCCTGGAAGATGAGGTCACTGCAAGCCTTACACACTTCAGTGGGGAATCCCAACAGTACTGGGTGCTGAGCAAGATTCTGCCAGGAACACCAGACAGAGCTTAGGTTCTTGGCAGGAGTCAGTTCTATATATAGGTAGATGACAGCATTATTATGTTCATCCTCAAAACAGGTTTCAGAATCTTCCCTGTCACAACAGCAAATGTTGTTGCCACAAGACAACATCAGAACAATCCCCAAATCCATTTGATAATTCATAAACCCTCTTAGAAACTAAACTAGGAAAACAAGAATAAGCAACAATTATTTTCTCTGCCTTTGGACATTTTCCACAGAAAACATAATGCTGCTTCTTATCTAGAAGACGTAAAAATCCTCCTACACAGATATATACGATCACTCGTTCTTTTTGCCATTCCTGTCCATCAGCAAATAGACAATTTTACTACCCACACTTAAGGGGAGGATCAAGCTTCTTAAACATCTAGTAGGCCTGTCGTTGGTGTATTTCTATACAATCACCTCCAGCACCTCTCTTTTTTTCAAGTGAGCCATGCATCAGAACACAGTCTGCTCCACACTGTCACACAACAGCAGGCAACGAGATGTTTCAGTAACTTGTCACTCTCAAATCTTGCTGTCAGGAGGTGATGACCTTGAGCAGAGATTATCATTAGAGGTAAAAATTCTATCACCAAAAATAAAAGCACAAAAGTGAGAAAACTAATTTTATGGAGAGGCAGCACTGAGGTATTCCTATCCAACCTCTCTTGGATAGTTTAACATTTGTTTATACACACTTCTTTGGAATTGCAAAGAATGAAAAGACAAATTTTAGAATGCAATAGCAGGCATCCTGCATTAAGACAGAGAGGCCCTGTAGAAGCCTGAGTTGACCAAAGAACAGTTTACATCAGCAGATCAAAGAACAGCAATGGAAACTATGGCTTATGCTTTACACTGATCCAACAGGTCAGGCTTTTAGGTAAACTGTCAGTCTTTGCAACTATCTCCCTTCTGTGCCAACTAGTTGTTAAGGTAGCACACAGTTGGACAAACACCCAAGCCTCTTTTCCTAGGGTCCTCTTATCACCTCACATTCATTCATAATGTGGCACTAAGTGTACATCCTCCATATTTTAACCAATATTAGCTGCTAGGCAAAACTCAAGGTAAAATATGCAGAAATCTCTCACCTCAGGTTTCCATGATTTTGAAGAATCTGCAGCAAGTTAAACTGAGATTCCGAGTCTGTTCTTTGAAGAAACGGCTCTCCTCCGTCTCCAGTTTTCTTGTCAAGTTTTTTTGGCAATTTCTCCTTACAAGTAGTTTTCACCAAGTCAGAGCACTTTGGCTTGCTTTTCACCTGGGTGTCCAAAAGAGAGCCAACAGTTCTATCTAGCTCTTCATCTTCATCTGCATCCGCCTCCTCTTCCTCCTCACCTTCTGTGTCTGTCTTGAGGGACAGCTTTCTTGGGTCTGATGTCCCTGTAGTAGAGGAGAAATCACCTATGCTGGTTAAGGAAAAAAAAAAAAAAAAAGAAGTGGGGAAGACTGGCCTGCTATTTATACCCTTTGGTTTACTTCTAAACTCTTTTCTGCTAGAAGGACAGAACACCCATTTTAGGATAGCATCTTAAGGATCACTGCCCTTTATTTGTCTTTCTGCTTGTGTATCAAACACTTGTGAAGCCCATTTTCCCAATATCAGAGAAAACAGAACAAGATTCTTGTCTTAACTTTACAAATAAAAAAAAATAAAAATCAAAGAAACAAAGGCATTTTCCTGTATTTTATCCTGATTCTTTTACATATGCTGACATATTCACACTCAATACTTGATGTATATACTCATTTTTTGTATTTTCGGGTCAGAAAGATCAAAGCTATGAAATCTAAACTTCCACATGTGCCAATAAAGATCATATACCTTAATATAGTACCAAAAATCATTTTATAACATGCAGTCTCTCCCATTGCAGTCTGTATCACATACCTACTAGAAAGAGTTTAGATAGTGGCTTCAGGAACAGCCACTTAACAGATCAGAACAGCCACAGATCAGATCACTTATCCTTACAGAGGATCATTCACCTCTGCATCCTTTTAAGCTTCTCCCACAGCAGCTTAGATAAGAAGGATTTTTCTCTTTCCAAAAGCTTAGAGTAACTGCTGTGTAGGAGAACCAGCCTGGAAGGTCCTACGTTTTCATCTTTCACTGAAAAGCTGGGGGACTATAGAGGCACACATACTGTTGAATTCTTAAGGCAGCCAAAAATTCTTGTACCCAAAACGCAACCACAAGATCATCTTCAAGAAAATATTGATTACCTTCGATCATATACATGGGGATGTGGAATGGTAGGAATGAAATTCTAGGCACTAGGAGGCAGGGAGCTCAGAAGAGGAATGAAGTGAAAACCATTAACACTTGAAATTAAAACTATGAAATGAAAACTTCAACCTGTGAATCCTTTTAGGAACTACAAAGGCCAGAACCAACCCCATTCACACACATTTCAAACGAAGAAGTCCTTGCTTGCTTCGTTTTGACTAGCTGCTCATCTAAGACTCTAGCCATGCGTACCTGATGATCTTGTCCGTGCTGCTCTAGCCTTGCCATGACATCGCTGGCGCTTCCGTAACTCCAGTGAAACAAGCTTTCTCTCATAAAAAAGAGCATGAGAGTCTACAGCTTCCAGCCTCGTATCCAGCCTTCCATTAAAACCTGCTCTGGGAAGCATAACACAGAGACATCCTCAATCTCCCTTTATACTTCTCTCCCTGATGATACAAGAGATTTAGGAGATTAAATTTCTTCAAGAACCACATTTCCTGACACAGGGAAGAAATATTTATGGTCAGTCTAACTGTGCTCAATTTAAAGCCTGCAAACATTTGAAGGGAGTCTTGCAAGTATTTGACAGAACATCAACTCTCAATGTCCCAAAACGCACTTATCTAGTGTCATGCTTTCATGACTGAGCAGCATCTGTCCATCATGCAGCAGCTCAAGGCACAATTAATAGGGAAAACTGAATTGCAAGAGTACAGAACAATGGAAGGCAGTGGGAAGACAGCACATGGACCTGAGTCCAGTTTTCTGAACCTTTTATGTAGACAGCTTGTTCTTCACTGTTTGGTCAGAGACAAGAATTTTAACATCAGAGTGAAAAATGACAACCTTTCTACAAGTTCTGCCTGAACCAAGGGACAAAGAGCCCTGCCAGATTCCTCAAGGGAGGCAAACATAACTTTCTGCCACTGCACAAAGATCCAGCAAAGTGCTCTGTATGATATAAGTGGGAACATCCACCAAAAATTCCTGCTGCTCCACTTATCTTTTAGGTATAGCAAAGTGAATGTATGGGTATGAGTCCAAAACCCTCATGCATTATAGGATCTTTTGAGAGAGCTCAATGATGCAGCTTATCAATATGGTAGGAATGCTAAAGTAGAAAGCCTAAGAGGAGCAATGTTAAGGTCCAATCCAAGAAAATTTAAGCTCTCCACATGCTGGGATACTCTTTGCTGCTCACTGTATTTACTCTTCTAAAACTAGTTTGACAGATTTCAGGTATAAAAGGTGTTGACCCAGGACTTGGAAGATGAAATACAAATTTAGATTAAAACCTACAAAGTACAAACTATTTTATTAAGAAGTAATTTACCGGGATCTCCCAGTGATGAAGTCGCCTTTCATCTTGTCCCTATAAAGGGAAAAAACAGCAAAAATTACCTTCCATTCTGGATCATCGACTGGATTAAAAGGCCTCCAAAGTCTTTCACATGTACAACAAAAAGGCCAACTTTACAGAATTTCTTGAGTTCTATCTTAAAGGAGAAAAGAAAGGCTCTGAAAGAGGAAATCTGAGCAGCTGTGCTACAATTGGTGCTTGCATCTGTCTGGTTTACACTGGAGGTGTCATTTGAAGCTACCCTCTAGACATCCCTGAAAGTACACAGCAAAAAAAAAAATAAAAATTGTACAGTGTTGATGCAGGAAGACCTTCTGTAAATACCGTCTCCTCAGTCAGCAACCTTACCCTTACTCTGTAGGTACTTTATTGTGGATCTCAAATTTGGATAAAAACCAAAACATTGAGAAGGAACAGTATTAAACATACAGTGAAAGCTTCTGCGTACAGCTCTCAATGGAAGTTCAGCTGGCAACATGAACCATTATTTCCACCCAAGCACAAAACAGAGAGAGACATCAAATTACACACGCACAGGTCGAGAGAGAGAGATACTAAACCTTTGGAGTAAAATTCAGTGTTTACATGAGAACAAGCTCTAGCATGACTTCAAATTTGAAACAAAAGGTAAACAAGCACCATGATAATCCCTTCACAGGGAAAGCTAGGTGCTCAAAGGTTTTTTCATGTCTATAGTCATGTTTTTACTTCAATGACTCCCATGCCTTTTGTGTATTGTCCTTTTTGTCCCTGGATTCAGAAGCACAACATATAAAAATGTGAGAAACTTCCACAGCCCCTGGCACACTAGAGAAGAGGCACGCAACTGTTACCACCCCTGTTAATCACAGACCACCATTTACAATATTGGATAAGTGAGGAATCAATCCTTTTCATGCCTTTTGTGCTCTTTGCCTCCCTCCCAAATAGAAAAGCTTTCTACCTGTCCTGAAACAGATGCGTAGCCAGCATGTAGTTCATTGATGTCTTGTGCTCTAAAAAGGATCTAGGAAAACAAAATACAGGATGTATAAAGATAGAGTTCAACACAATGAAAGGCAGCATAATACAGAAATAAACGACCTATAAAGAACATCCCAGAAGTGGATTGAGACAATATGCTGTATCATAACATAAGAGAGGAAAGGAGGAGAGCTATCACTTCTCAGCTGAAGTTCCTGGTGAAGCAAGAGACGCAGAGAAATATTACAAACTGCAAAAATTAGAAAAGTGTAATACCAAATCAGTCACAGGATGAGTCCTATATTGTGTTTATGGCCTAATGACAGAGTACACAGTATGCGCAGCTGTAAGATGTAAAAGCAGATATCAGGAACAGATTATCTGAAGTGAAGACATTTTTCTTCTAACAGAAAAGCAACATCAGAAACAATGCTTGACAGCCTTCCATGAGGTGCAGTTAGGCAAAGCAGCAGCAGTTAAAAACAAGGGATCAGAAAAAAACATCCTCAACACTAAAATAAACTCTACCAAAACCCTTGATATGTGTCTTTCTGATTGCTAAGCTGGTCTACATATTCCTAACACAGAATATCCCTCAACAGAGAGCATCAGTGCAACACTGAGCCATCCTATTGGATTCTTATTCTTACCCATAAAGGTCCCATGTTAACGGTGTAGGAAATATCCGAATGAAGCCTCCTCTCCGTTCATTCTCCTCTCTCACTCGACGAAGAACTTTCATCTTGGAATAAAAAGAGAAAAAAAGATAGCCAGCAAAATAAATATAATGAAAAATGAACCCTAGAAAAAAAATCTCCAAGTTTCAGAGGACAAGACTATTACTGTCCCAGGAGTGGGCTGGGTATATATTATATCCTTAAGCAATTTCATTTTGCATTTAAATTCTGAAGGAATGTATTGCTGCTTGGAGCACATATGTATGCCTGGCATGACTGAGGGCAAGGCAGCACCAGCAGTAAAATTCAGCAGTTCTGTTTCGAAAATTATACTACTTCTGTCAAGTTTTTCATATATATATGCACTTGCTCTTTGCTGAACAAATAACCCCATATATCGCATGAAAGCCAAGGTAAATAAGAGATATTAAATAGCTTACTTACCTCCTCTATGGAGAGACCTAGCATAGAGCTGCCTTGCCTTCCTGTTGCTTTTTCCCTCCCTGAGGGCGCTGAGCTTTTAATTTCAGCATCACTGGCAGACAGAGGACGGGTACGCTGTAGAGACAGTGTGAATCCAGATTTTTCCCTGTTCCTCTCTCAACTTACTTTAAAAAAAATTACATTCAAATCCTAGGATCTCATACCCAGCAGAATCTACACTCCAGAGTACTACAGTCAGAATTCACAATTCCACACTCCAGCTGCTGAGGAGTCCACACCCCAGCAGGTGCTAACTGTGAGTATTCACATTTCTAGTTTTAAGCACAGCAGGACTCACGATTCAGGCATTGGTGCTGGTATTTATACCCCTGGCTCCTTCTGGAAAAACATGAGACGTACTCGAAAGCACCAAAGCCAGGATTTCATACAGAAAAGTCCTCACTCAAGGGGCACTAGAGCCACTATTCACACGCACAGGGCCCAAATACACTTGTTTTCACACCTCAGTGGTACCATGATTCTCTGTTCCACTTGTGTTGCTACAGTAGAAAAACAGAACTGTAATTCACTGATGAGGTACAGTTGCAGGGAAAAAGTGAAAAACTCAGTTCACCACCTGTTATTCTTTTGTTACTATACGGCTAGATCTCAACTTGCTACTTCTCTCACTCATTTGTCAGATCTTGTGCATGTACGTAGATACATCATGCAAATTTGCATACATACGCAAATTCAAAAAATAAGAAAAGAAATATTTGCAGACAGTCTCTCCAAGGTCATTCTTAACCTGACGGGCAGACCTGATAAATTCTAACAGAGGACAGGAATTCAAAGTGTCTTCAAATTATCAGAATTATAAAATCTGAACTCTTTGAACGTGATCTCAAGTATACTTTAGCCGGTCTTAGGCCCAGTTCAGATAAACTACTTCTGTAAAAAATAGCATTACAGTCTAGTTGAGAAAGTCTCCTGCCGTTATACAAAATTCAAATTCTCTTTTAGCACTGAGTAAAGAATGCACAGAGAGCCTTCTTCATCTAGAAAGAGAAAAAAATGACAGGAACTTTAAGACAGATAAACTCAGGGAAATACCCCATACTGCTCAGACACAAATAACACTCATGGCAAGATCAGGTTGTATATTTATTTGTAAGGACTATTGGAATTGAATTCCATTCTGTTGCATTAGAAATTGCAAGCGGCTATTCAGAATCTGCAGATGAAACAATCGCAAAAGCAACAGGCATTGCACTAGAATGGGTTACACTGCAGTGACCGGCAGAGAAAGATCCAAAAACAGCCTTAGCAGGTGCCAGCTGAAACATTTTGTTAAGCCCAATGAAAACTGATTAAATAGGAGAAACGAGACAGTCTGGATGAGAAGGTAGGAGACACAAGCATTTGCAGAAGAAATAAAAGTGTCAGTAGTCAAGGTTTGCTCGATGCTGTAAATGACTCAGTTGAAAGCCTTTTGGTCTTTCTTCCTAAGCTTTCCTCCATTTCAAAAGCATAGCTCAACAACTCTGCTTAATAACTTCCTCTAAAAGCTCCTCTTAAAAACCATTTCCTGACACTACCATAACAATCACCATGTGAAATAATATTCTCAAAGAGAATATTACAGGAAATGTTTCATCCTATCAGATGATCTCCTTTACTAAGGAAATACTTCAATGAAGTCATCTCCATTGTCTCTCGATACAATGGAGATGATTTCATTGATCGCAAACAGAAAATGTATGCCTATGTATTAGCAGCTCTGGCTCTTATGACAAGTGAAGCTCTGGCTCCTACCCGAGAACAAACTACACCACTGTCAAAACGCTAGAGAAAAACTAACTTTACTAAACTTCCTGAACAAACTTTTTTTTGCCACCCCAGTGTTTCACTGCAGAATTCTCTCTGGCTGCAGCACAGAAACATCTCCAACTTCACAAGGATCTTGTTTCCTCTTCGACCCAGCTTATCTTTAAAAGTACAGACAAATCCAACCACTTTGTTTTATCTCCAAATTCTGCAAGCATCTCTGGTTCCCACATCATGATTCTAACTATACTAAGCACTGACAGCAGTTGGCACAAAGATCCTTCCTATTCTCTATGAAACCTCATTATTCAATACGATTCTTCTCTCTTAGCTTCAGCTAAACTTACAGAGAATGACATAAACAGCAGTGCATAGAATGAATTAGGTTCTCAAGATGATTCCATCTGTCCTACCTTCCTTCCTGCTGGGAAACCTCAAAAAACATGAGAATCACTGCTATTAAGTTCATGCAGGAAGCCCAGCAGCAAAATAATGCCTACTGTGTCCCCACACAGCCAGGTGCTTCGTATTGTAAACTAACATTGATTTGTCCATATGGCTTGCAAGAAGGGTGCCAAATACAACATTTAGAAAGGTGGATCAGTCTGACTTATGCTAACAGTAGTTGTAGGTTTTTCCATTATCTTTAATAAATCCTTATATCTGTATTTATTTTTACCCAGTTCACTCTCAAGTTTTTGTAGTTTACTTCAGATGACTGACTCATAGAAAATAATTAGTTCCCTTATGGGGCCACATGAATTTTGTCAGTACAGATTCACCTGTGCGATCCTTTTCATTCAGACTTATTCCATCCCCTGTAGTACACAAGACAAAAATCCTCCCTTTTGGTATGACACTCCTATTTGCTGCTGCTTTCACCAGCTCTTCCTTTGTTTTTGCACTTTCCTTTTCAATGACCTACCAAATCCAGAACACTGTGCTGCCACTGTCTTCATGATTTGATGACCAGAGTGACAACTTTATCTTTAAACATCTATATCCAATTTCTTTAAAATCCACTTCAGAAATATTTGTGGGCTTAAAATTTTGAGGGATTTGACCCAGCTGACCTTGATTCTGAGCACACCTCACCTACTGTTTTTTTAAGGTGCTAGAACAGATGTTAATATTTTTCCAATCTCTGCTCTAGCCACATGGAAACCTATGCTAGCACCTATCCACCTCCTCTTTTCTTGTTGACTTCTCCCCCCACCAGGCTACTTAGCTGCAAAATATACTTTGAGAATCAATTGCGCCAAAAGGTATTGTACAAGGTAACACTTGAAATTGCATCCCTTATATGGGTGAAGGGAACTGAAGGGTACTTACCAATCTGGTGTTTGCTGTTTGCAACTGCGCGGACACAGGACGCTGCAAGAGACACACAAAGAGAATAAAAACCTTGTGTTCTTCAAGACGCTATCATCCCTGCCCAAATTGCAGAGGAGTGGTGAGAGCCCTAAAGCAAAAAGGTATAACTGAAGTCCAGAGAAATAGCTAAGAGCTTCTACCATCTCATTTTAGATCTTCCTCATGTCCTCCACAAATGTACCCTGTCCCCATTCCAAAGGCAGCACTAATCCTAACCTCAGATGTGCTCAACCATGCAGAATCCATCTGCACATATACATAATTTTCAAAAGCACACAGAAAAGAGCTCTACAGAATGGATGAATGAACTCAACTTTCATGACCAAAATCCATACTTCACAAGATAAGATTTACCCAGAGGAAAATACTTAATAGCTATGTATTAAAGAGAAACAGATGCTGTCAAGTATATTTGTTCATAGAAGAGAGGGTAAAAAAAAAGTAGTAAAAATCCTGAACATCCAGAAATCATTTCATTTAAATATCTCAACAGTATTCCAGTTCTTGTGGAGAAACAAGATTCTATATAACATCCCAAAACAGGTGTAGAAACGTCAGCAGAATGTCAAAATGTACCCTGTATTATTTATCTGGCATCAGACCTCCAAGCAAGACCAAAAGAAAACTATTATCAGAGCAGCTTAGATTTTTCTTGCCTTCGGTGGTATTCAGGCTGCCTTCCTGCTTGCTCTACAATGCCCAAGAACAGCAAATGGTATAAGAAAGGATTCTCAAGAGACCTATCTATCATTTCTAGCTGTACTACTGCCAAGTTCTTCTCTACAGTTGGTCTATACAAAACAGGTCGAGGTCCCTTTACTGCTTATGATTAATTGAAAGAGCGCCAACCCAAATCAACAATAAATTACAAGGGAAACAGCTAAATTGTTCGTTTCCCTACAGGGAGAAATGCTCAGAGAGTAAAACCAAAGAAATTGCATGAGGAACTTGCAGTCCAGTCTGGTGGAACTCAGAAAGCAGAATAACTATCGCATGAGCAAGAATGCTGGTATCAGTATTTCTTTCCCAAAAAGCAGCTTTTACAATGATTAAAGATGGCCTACGTGAACGATCAAAACTTAAGACATCATGAAGGAGTTAAGAGGAAAAAAAAGAGGTTCAAAGTACCCTTTGCAATCGAGAATGGGAACAGAAATATCAAAGATCCGATAATCTGAGATAAAATGCATTCAGCAAAGAGCAGGCCAAAATGTTCTTGAACCATGGAAAAGTCTATCCATCAACTTATCCATAGGATTTCCATTTTAGGCACTTAGGAAAAAACATGCTATAAAGCTTTATCACTGGATTAGAAGCCTGTCCCTGGTAAACACAGGTAAGGGGGACACCTATTGACGATAACTTCTTGACACAGGTGGTGGAGGAACCAACAAGGAGAGGTGCTCTGCTGGACCTTGTGTTGACAAAGAAAGAAGGCCTGGTTGGGGACATGAAGGTTGGGGGTAGCCTTAGCTACAGTGACCACAAAATGTTAGAGTTCAGGATCCTGCATGGAAGAAGCAGGGCAAAAAGTAGAATTACAACCCTGAACTTCACGAGACCTGACTTTGGTCTCTTCAAAGACCTACTTTGAGGAATCCCATGGGCTAAGGCTCTAGAAGGAAAGGGGATGCGAGGGGATTAATATTTAAGCACCACTTCCTCCAAGCTCAAGATCGGTGCATCCCTAGGAGCAAGAAATCAGGCAAAGGAGGCAGGAAACCTGCATGGACGAGCAGGGAGCTTCTGGAAAAACTCAGATGGAAGAAAGAAGTTCATAGAATGTGGACAAAGGCACTGGCCACTTGGGAGAAGTATAGGAGCACTGTCAGAGTATGCAGGGATGCAATGAGGAAGGCTAAGGCCCACTTGGAATCAAACCTGGCAAGGGATGTCAAGGACAGTAAGAAGGGCTTCAAGTACATCAGCAGTAAAAGGAAGACCAGGGAAAGTGTGGGCCCGCTGCTGAATGAAGTAGGTGCCCTGGTGATGGAGGATGCAGAGAAGGCAGAGTTACTGAATGTCTTCTTTGCTTCAGTCTCTACCGCTAAGGCCAGCTCCTCAGGAACCCCAGACCCTGGAGGTAGGAGAGAGTGCCTGGAATAAGGAAGACTCTCCCTCAATCGAGAGGGATCGGGTTAGGGATCATTTAAGCAAACTTAACGCCCACAAATCCATGGGCTCTGATAGGATCCACCCATGAGCGCTCAGGGAGCTGGCAGATGTTATTATCAAGCCACTTTCCATCATCTTTGAAAGGTCATGGAGAACAGGAGAGGTGCCTGAGGACTGGAGGAAAGCTAATGTCACGCTGGTCTTCAAAAAGGGCAAGAAGGAGGACCCAGGAAACTACAGGCCAGTCAGCGTCACCCCGACCCCTGGAAAGGTGATGGAACAGCTCATCCTGGATGTCATCTCTAAGCATATAGAAGGAAAAAAAAGGTCATCAGGAGGGGCCAGCACAGATTCACCAAGGGGAAATCATGCTTGACCAATCTGATAGCCTTCTACAATGGAATGACTGGCTGGGTGGATGAGAGGAGAGCAATGGATGTTGTCTACCTTGACTTCAGCAAGGCTTTTGACACTGTCTCTCATAAGTTCCTCATAGGTAAGCTTACGAAATGTGGGTTAGGTGAGTGGACAGTGAGGTGGATTGAAAACTGGCTGAATGGCAGAGCTCTGAGGGTTGTGATCAGTGGCACAGAGTCCAGTTAGAGGCCTGTAACTAACGGTGTTCCCCCGGGGTCAGTACTGGGTCCGGTCTTGTTCGATACATTCATCAATGAGTTTTTCTGATGATGCACAACTAGGAGAAGTGGCTGACACACCAGAAGGCTGTGCTGCCATTCAGTGAGACCTGGACAGGCTCAAGAGTTGGGTAGAGAGGAACATAATGAAATTCAACAAGGGCAAGTGTAGGGTCCTGTACCTAGGGAGGAATAACCCCATCCACCAGTACAGGTTAGGGGCAGACCTTCTGGAAAGCAGCTGTGCAGAAAGGGACCTGGGAGTCCTGGTGGGCAAGCTGACCACGAGGCAGCAATGTGCCCTTCTGGCCAAGGCAAATGGTCTCCTGTGGGGCATTAAAAAGAACGTGGACAGCAGGTCGAGGGAAGTCATCCTCCCCCTCTACTCTGCCCTGGTGAGACCACATCTGGAGTACTGTGTCCAGTTCAGAGCCCCCTAGTCCAATAAGGACAGGGAACTACTGGAGAGAGTCCAGTGGAGGGCTATGAAGATGGTCAAGGGAATAGAGCAACTCTCTTTTGAGGAGAGGCAGAGAGACCTGGGTCTGTTTAGCCTGGAGAAGACTGAGAGGGGATCTGATCAATACTTATAAATATCTAAAGTGGGGGGGGTGTCAAGAGGATGGGGTCAACCACTTCTTAGTGGTGCCCAGTGACATGACAAGGGGCAACAGACATAAGCTAGAATACAGGAAATTCCATCTCAACATGAGGAAAAACTTCTTTACTTTGAGGGTAACAGCACTGGAACAGGCTGCCCAGAGAGGTTGTGGAGTCTCCTTCTCTGGAGATATTCAAAACCCACCTGGATGCACTCCTGTCCAGGCTGCTCTAGCAGGGGGTTGGACTAGATGATCTCTGAAGGTCCCTTCCAATCCCTACAATTCTGTGATTCTGTGAACTGACATAGGGGATCTCCCTGCCTTTTGTGTGGGCTCCACTTCCATAGACATTTATGGCCAAAAAAGAGATCAAGAACAACTACCCTTCAGCATTGTAATGCTACAAAAGCACTATCTCAGCAGAAAAAGTAATGGACAGTCACACCAAGTCACGTGAGGCCTCACTCCAAGGATCCATGGGAAAAGAAGTGAGAGATTCCAGGAGTGAATGGGAAAGAAGCCTTAACTTTCAAATGCAAAAAGCTCTTTCTCCCTAGATGATCTTGGAAACGTTCATAAAGCTCTAGGGTTCTGAAAGCTTATTGTCCACAACAAAATGAAAGTGGCTGAAGAGCCCATAGCTCAGGTGCATCCCCTGAGTCTCTTGTGTAGAGATGCTAGAAATCCAGAGAAGTCCTCGTGTACTCAACTGTCTCTCTCACCTGTGAGCTAAATTCAATGACAATGACTTGCCTGCTATCTTCCTCAGCTCTGGCTTGTTGCGGTCACTTACCTGCAGCTTTTGGTATGGATTTCTCCTGGCAGATTCAGATGAATGATAAATGGCCCGGCTTGACCGCTGGCCTGGATCCTGGCACACGAAACCTATAGACATCAGGAGCCACATGAGAACTTTAAGACAGGCAAACCCTGAAATATAAACCTAGCATTCCTGTTAATGATCTCAGTCTATACATGACCTCCCTGTCCCTGCCAAAGAACCAAAAAGGATGCTTTTATTTTTTGTAACTTGCTTTGTTTAATCCCAAACTGTACATTGCATTACATATTTTTGAATAAAACTGTAACTTGCTTCAAAACCAATTACCTAAACCAGTAAGACGGGTTACTGAGTAACAGCATAGAGATAGGCTCCATTTCCTGAATCTCTGAGCAGGTTACCTGATAACAATTCTGCCTCTTTTAATATTAGGGGTAAACTGCGGCAAGTAACTGAACCAAGATGTACTATGGGTGCCTAAAAGGTGTTGTGCACTAGACAGTCATGCAGCTTTCACAGTCATGACTCCACTTCTAACATAGCCTAAACAGAACACACACATTCAACCTAAAAAAAAAAATAAATTAAAAAAAAAAATGCATGAATACTGATTCTTCTGCAGGCTAAACAGAAGTCACCTGCTAAAAAGAAAGAGTAGTGTCATCAAATAACAAGCCACGGACTGTTAATACCACCTAAACATCACAAACAGCCAGATTATTCTGAAGCTGAAATGTCCACATATAACTTCCCAGTACTAAATACAGTTGCTCTCCTTAACTACAGTTCTCCTCCATTATACTCATCTAATAACATGCAGCTTAAATCTACCTTTTATTGGTTTTAAATGAGGGAAAGATTGAAGAGCTTTTTGCTACACTCACCTACAAGAGTGAACATATCTGAGAGCATGCTGGCTTTGATCTTCAGGTCCAAAGGAGCATCGCTATTCACACATACAACAGAGGACAAGAGGATATTATTTGTCTGGCATTAAATGGGAGGAACGCACCACTATCTAAGATATCTTCTAACATAGTTTCTTTGTATTGGTCTTTAACACAGACAAAATCAACACGGGAGGAAAAATGGGTGATTTTCACACACACATGTAAAGACGAAACAGCAACACATTAATCTGTTTATCCTTTTTCACAGCTTCAGTCTTCTAATGCAGCAATGCATGGCCTTGCTTTAGCTCTGCTCGACTAGAAACATTTTCTTTGAATTATCGATGCTACATTTCATGGAGTAGATAGAGGTTGTATATAGAGGCAAAATTACTTATGCCTTCTCCACATAAAATCATGAAATCAGATGGGTTAGTTCTAATGGATGGGAACAAATGCTTGGGAAAGGCAATAGATTTGAAAAGATCAAACAGTGGGAACAGGTGAGAAACATCCCTAATTCTATCCGGGGATGGGAAAGGGAGGTAAACCAATGAATACAGTTCAGATAGGCAAAGTTTGATTCCTTGGAAGCAGCGGAATCAGCCATGTTTTACAGCACAGTGATAGATGCCAATAGCTTGGACAAAGAAAATGGCAATCATAAAATAAAGCAGAGCAAAGGATGCAGATGCAAGTTAGAGTTCTAAGTAGCAAAGGATGCAAATAATTCAATGTGTATGTATATGAGCACAAACCACTAAACCAGGAAATTAAGTGTGGTGGAAACATTCTAGTTGCACCTGAAAATGAAATGGGTACTGTGGAAGGTAGGGTCATGAACAGTGTGTGAAAAAATTTCTATGCAGGATAAAGAAGGAAGAAAAAAAAAAGTTAAGAGGAAGGTAAGATATGGCTATTCCAGGAAGATATAACTTAAAGCTTATTTATACTGTCATAACTGAAATATTGCTCATAGTACTACAGAATTATATTGTGCATCTGTGCTCCTGTAAAGTTAAATAGTAGTCCAGAAAACACACATAGTTGGATATCTACAAAAATAAATCCTCAGGTTTCATTAGAGTATGAGGGTCAGCACAAGGGCCAAGACAACACTCACTCTTTATATTTTAGCTGAAGAGAGTACTAGGCCAAAAATTTGAGCCCAAGCATACATCTACATACTCAAGCGAAGCATAATGCCTGAGCTCTGCTTGGACTCCAAAACCTTAAAGATTCTATTCAGTCAAGCAGATTGAAACCCCACACAATAGCCTAGAGAGTTTCAAAATTCAACTATGATGAGAGATTCTGAAGTGTTAACAGTGATAATGGCCTGTGAAGGAGAAATAATTAAAAAGAAAATGGAATCCCAACCAGGTTCTTTCAAAACCTATTGCTGCAACAAGTTTGTTTATGCAAAGGGAAAAGCAAAGGACTATTCCTCCCTCTCAGTGCAGCAGTGGATCAAATACTCTGCAGGCATCATGAAACAATACCCTCCTAGGACCACAAGTTTCAAGAACAACCATCTCTAGCAACAGTCCCAGCCTTGTATTAAACCAGGAATCACTTACCAGGCCAGTGATGGGGACAGGTTCACTTCCAACAGCCAGGGCTTCAGAGTGTCATCAATAAGGACATCAAAACCATACAGTTCTGAAAACACAGCAGAGTCTGTGAGTTTACCCTACTGCGTCTTTAAACATTCAGGTAAGGTCCAACATTAGTCTCTACCAGGTCGTTTCTATCTATATAATTTGAACTCTCTAGGACTGAACAAATAATAACATTCCACAAGTGAGAAATTTCACTTCCTCAGAATCAAGATTAAGTATATTCTGTTTGTGGGGGAAAGAATGAAGTAGAAAATGTGTCTTAGGAAAGTATTATACAGAAAAATAAACTCTTTGCTGTCCACAAACTGCAGTTCATGCAGAACTCTACTATTTTTTTTTCCCCACATAAAATTGACACAAGCACAGCAAGTTGAATCTACTTCTTCCATTGGATCCTGGAAATAACAGAACTTCATTCTCCTTTTCACTTTTTAATCCCTATATTCGTTGTTCCAGTCAGCTACAGAAAAATCTTGCTTCTTTCAAGCATCAGCTTCTTTTCAATGAGTCCTGTATGATTTTGTGCAATAACCCCATGGGAGTACAAGAGTCTTCTCCTCGGCAGCTTCATCTACATGGACAACCTCCCATAAATCTCTATCTTATTGACAGCTTGCCACTTTGCAGCAAACCACTATAGACGGGGGTTTTTTTTTTCCCCCTTAGTTTCTAAAACATTCATAACATACTACATCTGCTAGATGTGTTCTGCTCTACACAGGTCAGATTGAAGCCAGCTTCCCATTCCAAGACCGATTTTACTATTTCACTTTATACACACATTCTCTCTAGTTTGGAAAGAGTTGCAAGAAGGATGCTACACAAAGACGACTGTAAATCAGAAGTTGGCGTTAATGCAGTTCCCTCTTCCAGCATTAAGAAAGAGAGTTAATGATCATCAGGGCAACTTATGCACATTTTTTTCAAAACACCGCAGAGCAAGGTATTGGCAGAGAAGAAGGATTTCCATGGAATTAACCAGTTCCCTAGTATGTGGAGTGAAAGCAGAAGAATTTCCTTGCCCTGCTGCTTTCCTTGAATTCTGGCCTTGGCCTTTTGTCGCCTGCCTGACGTTGATGCTGGCTTTGGGGAGCTGGACTGCTTGACAAAATGTTCCTATGCGGACAGCTGTGCGAAAGCTCATGTAGCTTATAATGGGAAGTTAAAGAGCTGGGGAGGGGGAAGAGGGGGCGGAACTTGGAAGGGAAGGAAATGGCAGCAGAGTGAGTAGTGCCTGCTCACTTTTCTAGACTGCGTAGCCAGACATTGAGTGGGAAGCAAAACAGCAGAGAGTTAAGGAGTTGGTTCACTCCAAAGAAATGAGGCTGAATCTACATTTGGCTCTCTTGCTCCCCAGACGGGAAAGGCTGCAGTAGAGGGAAAAGGAGGAGGTGGGGATTATAAGTGTAAACATTAGCAAAGCATTTTGACCAGAAGAATTTTCTGATTATTTTAATACATTATTTCAAAATATAGTCTCAGGTTTGGTGAAGACCCGTGACTCTTAATGGCGTAGCAAACTTCAGTGGACAGGCAGGTCATGCCTGAGACAGAGAAGTGGGCCTGTGGCAGCGGATGGTCTGCAACCTCCCAACCCCAGTCAGGAAGCATAGCATTTTGTTTTGTCTAGCTGTTGCTTCTTTTGCTGCTGGCCATTCCCTCCTTCTGCCCCTCAAAGGACCTTTGCTAGTATTTTGGCACCTCTGACTTTGTACTCCTTTCCCACACTTTTCTTCCTTTCCCATCACTTGCTCTTTAAACCTCCCTCTTTTCCCACTCAGTTACTCACTTACTCCATCTACTTTTACAAATACATATGGGAAACCTCTTGACCTTAGCCAGCCCTGACCATGCTGCTGGTGCTTTAAACAAGGCAGACACAAGTGAAAGGAGTGTATTAGGCCAGTAAGCTCTTTGGGAAATACCTATTGACTCAATTCCATTGTTGTACGCAGACATCTAACGGCATCTGCAATGCCTTAGGGTCCCCTAGGAAGACTTCACTGCTGCTCCATAATGCCCCAAGTCTCATGTATTCTAGGTCATCTCTACAACCCCTGAACAGGTATCTGTGCTACGTCAGGGCATCATGAGCTATGCAGTATCCATGTTCTGGCCTCACAGCTTCCCACATAGGGCTTAGCACAAACGGGTTCTCAAGTCTGCCTGGGATACTAGGGCACAAACAGAAGATAAATTACCTGTGGTTTCAACTATCCCAGAAATATCTCCTTGGCCCTCTTGCACATTTTGAAAATGCACTACCTAGATTAAACACAGAAGAAGTATCCTGTCTACTGTGAAACTCCACTATCATTTGTAAAAATAAATGCACAGGCAGCATGAAGATGTGGAGTCACATAAGCATAGCATGATCCAAAATACATCCTCTGCAATTACCAACTTAAGCAAGACTGCCATTTCCATCTGTAGAGAGAGTAAAGAAAACAGAATGACAGAGAGAAACGCATGCCTCAAGCTGTGGCAATGGTAGGCTTATGACAACCCACCTTGCACAACTGTTGTTATTACGGGAAAAGTAGAAGAAACTAAGATACCAGGTTTTCACTGTGCCTTCCCTTGCTCCCCTCCTCTTGCTACTAAATACACAAAAACATGTTTCACCCTTGCAGTTTGCTGCAGAAGTTGGAAATCTATCAGAAGGTACCAGCTTTTGCCAAGACTCGGCAGAAACAGCCTGCCTCTTCCCAATGACCCCCCATGGAGAAGTCACTGCTGACCAAGCTTCCCATCCTCCCAAGAGAAGGGTCAGCTTCAGACTCAAGTCTAACAGCAACAGTTCAGAGATTTTTTTTTGCTAATGCCATTATTTAAGACTAAAAGGAAGGTTAGAGACATGGTCTCAAGCTTTTTAGTTCTCGTAAACTACCATGTATTCCAACTTTATCTTATAATCCTGTCAAAGACTGCACTGGCACTCCATTTTAGAAAATAACCCCAAAGAATACGCTATTCTCTGTAAGTCTAGAAACTAAGTCACAAGTGATATCCTGGTGGCGCAAACAATGTTTCAATGATTTTGCATAGAATGAATAAACTCAATTCCTAGAGGGTCACTGTAATTCTGGTCTTTGTTTTCAGCTTGTTCACTGGGGAAAAAGAAGCAGATTTTACTGCAAAGTACATATTCTGCAATTGAATGGAGGCAACCTGAGGTTATGAAGGGACACACACTGAATAAAAGCCGCATAGTATGCAACTCTTCTGCTTCTGCAATAAAACCCGTCTCATTTTAAGCAGGAGCATATTTACAGACGTTCCTAATGCAAGGAATTACACCCATGGCACTGAAATGCATTTCTTCCTTTTCCCCTTCCTACTTTTTCTGTGCTTTATATAAAAGGTATCCTGCACACCATGCTTATAGACAACATGTATCAAGGAGCTTCAGTTAGAAAAGTTAACTGTGGTACAATTTCATCCAAAGCAGCAACCAGTCAGTGCAAGGCAGAAAAACCTCTAAGAGTATAGTCATGGACATACTGCTTTGTTGAACATGTTGCCAAAATTGAGGCTTCAGAAACTCCATAGTATTTTATAAATCAACTCCATCACTTTATCTAGGGATAGTACAGTACCTGCTTCAACTCTGGTAGAGAATATCTTAACAACTATGGGGACATGAACATCTTGGGTGCTATCAGTCAGGTGCCAAATCATTCCTGTCACTCTGTAAAAGGCCAGCGTAACAGTTTAGGCTTTGATAAGCAAAAGGCCACACTGTGTCATATCAGGTAAAAGAACAGAAGCCTCTACTCTGGACACCCAAGGCTTCAGAGAAAGTACTGGTGCTGTAGTCTTGTGTGTGAATTTGTTTTGCACTCCAAATAATACAGATTAAGTCATGGTTTTAGAGAACTTTATTTTAACAGAAAAAGGGTTTATCTCTCAGTATTACTACAGGAAAGGACAGTTATTCCACATATTGGTGTTCTTGTCTACTTCACAAGATGCACCCCACACCTGCCAAAATTTGTCATACCAGCTTGGCCAAATGTGCAATTACCTCACTTAGAGGCACTTTCTCCACAATAGGTAACCAGATAAAGTCCATCACTCATAAGATGACTTCTCAACCTTTATCCTTCAACTGAAGCCCGAAGGACACTTAGTCGCATTCCCAATAACAGTCTTCAGAAGTGGATTAATTTCAGGGTGCCTACATAGAAACACAGAATATCTTGAGTTGGAAGTGACCCATAAGGAAAAGAGAGTGCAACTCCCCGCTCCCGACAGAACTACCTGAAACTAAATTATATGACTAAAAGCATCTTCTAGAAGCTCCTTAAACTCTGACAGGGTTGGTGCCATGACCACTTCCTTGAGGAACCAATCTGAACTTCCCCTAACACAGCTTCATTCCATCTCCTCGTGCGCTATCACTGGTCACCAGAGAGGGGAGATCAGCACCTCCCTCTCCACTGCCTCCCTTGAGGAAGTTGTAGACTGCGATGAGGTCACTCCTCAGTTGTCTCTTCTCCAAGCTGAAGAAGCCAAGTGACCTCAGCCTCTCCTCATAAGCCTTGCCCTCAAGACTTTTCACCATCTTGGTTGCCCTCCTTCTACATAGGACACTATTTCTTTGGTGAAGAGAAGAATACAGTTGGGGTTTATCACCTATACCAAAATCAGACTCAGAATCATCCTTCTACTTTGAAGTAAGAAAAGTTAATAAGGTCACCTTCAAGGCTAACATCAAAGAATGGGAGTCTTGGTGTAAATTGGGCTGCCTTTATAATCCTAATCTTACAGGGTAAATAAATTATTACCCACAAAGGAGAAAGTTCTTCAACCCAGCATGTGAAATCATAGTGAATGAAGAGGTTAACATCCCAATAACTACCTTTGGGCATCACTTAACTTCCCTTATGTCACTGAGGAACACAAGATTAGATATGCTACTACGTGTTTTTCAACAAACTTAGGTGGTCAAATTAAGAAAACGTAGTAGCAGGTAGATGAAAATAAGTGAGCTGTCTCCATAGATACACGGGTACATGAGATGAAGAAGAAATACAGCATGTTCCTGACTTCATTAGCTCAAGTTCTGTTATTTCAAGCTCCTAAACTCCAACAAGCTTAGCCCCAAGCAAACTAGGAGACAAGAATAACCTGGTGTTCCTCGCTTCTGTGTTCTTAGCTATCTGCTAAAGACCTTAATGTCACTACAAGAAGCAATGGCAGTGTAAGATGGAATGAGAAAGCAGGGTTGATTCAGACTTTGGTAACACAAGTCTACTAATTACAAATTAACAATGCTGGTTACTTTTTTTAATGGCTATTTTTGGAAGAGCTAATTCTTCCTACATCTGCCCCAGCACCCTGAGAAAGAAAAATGGTGCTACCAAGCTGAGAACTGCTTCCTAAATAAACCAGAAGATTTCTGCAGCAACAGGAATCCTGACTTTTTCAGCTGAGCTGTGGGTGCTAAACCCTCAACAATCACATAAGGTACCATTTAGAGCTATGAAGTGGCAAGTAAGGAAAACAGTGCAGGGACAGACCCTTACTCCTACAGGAGCTATCACTAGAAGACCTATACCTTGAAGTCATTTTACCCTTCAGGCTCAGCTGACAGTTTTCTTAAATTCTGAAGATATAGTTGTTGTATTACTAAACCTACCTTGGCACACTGGATCATCAAAAAACCTGTCCTGAAAGGTACAGGGTTCCTGAATCTGATGGTAACCAGAAGACTCTAAGGACAACCTTTTTCAGATTCAAAGTGGCATCTTTACATACTGACTTTAAAGCAAAGACTGACAGTAAGGGTATAAAAATATAATTAATTAAGCTTTGCAAAAAAAAGTGTAGAGAATGCCTGTTCTGCTTTTCTTTGACATATCATCTATGAAACCAGAAAAAGATGTAGGACATGAATATGGTATATGTATGGCTGACCTAAGTCTCTAAGCAGGGACCTACCTACACTCACATCAAGCAAGTATGCACAGAAATTCCTTAAGAATCTCAAATTTTTAGTGTTCCGTAAAATTCATTATGGAGCAGGCCAGCACTGTTCTATACTACAAAAGGCTACCATTCCCCTAACAGGTCAACTGCTACTAGTAAGAAAATTAAACACTCATGAAGAACAACAACATAGATGGTTGAGAACTGGTGATTAGATACAAATGAAGACTTGTTTAAGCATTTAGTTCCAGACCAGCACCACTCCCATAATACAATAGTTTGTTTGCTCTATACCATCTTAATGTAGATGTGATTAGAAGCATAAGCCTGACCAGTTCAGCCTTAGGTCACAGGAGCAGTTAAGTAAGAAACTCATTGCTTTGGTGGGATCAACATGCCTATTACCCTATCCTGCCCTGCTTTCCTGATTGCGGAAGAACTCAGTAACCGCTGGGTTGACCAGAGCTGGGAATGAAACAGGGGACTTAAATCTATTGTCTCAGGCTCATGTTTCAGTGGGTACAGAAAGTGGTGCTACACTGGATGCTGGCACAAATGTGTGTTGTACCCAGTTGCCTTCACTTCTTCCCCTACTAAACCATCCTACAGAGAGATTTTTCAGACTGTCTGAAAGAAGGCCTCGCCACCTTTTCTAGCCCACCCAGAAGTGCTTGCTCCAGGAGGAAGAACTATGCAGTCTTTAATTGGCTTGGGCACATGTATCCCTATTGTACCAACTGCTCCTACAATGAGACATCATGTCCCCCAAAGTCAGTGCAAACTTTAATTTCTCTTAAAGAAGGCTCCAGAGGCAACCAACTCAACTGGTGATCAGCTTCAGGACAATGCAGTGGTTCAGAGTCCTGCAGCATGACCTCCTCTGGAGCTACTGGTTAACACAATTTTTGCTTGCAGCTTAATTTTACATGAGGAATTATTAGCTAATCACAAAGAACAAAATAGAGGCTTGAGATCACATTGTTAATAACAACAAATGAACAAGGCTGCAACCAAATCACATAGTACTTGCACTACTTTCTGTGATGCACTTCAGAGGAACAAAACTACTGAGAATCCCAAATCCTCTGAGAACTGATTATTACTAGAATGCAGTAAACAGCTCACATGACATGGCCAAAAGGGGACTCACTACAATCATTCCACAAATTGTCAGCAGCACTTCACTTTGACATTAGAAGAGGAATCATCCTGACCTACCACTCTCACTTTCTAGGCAAGTATGGGTAGCTGGAACCATACAGACTGTCTCACCAGTCTTATTTTAGAAGATGAAGCAGCTATCAATGGAGTCTCTTCCCTTAAATCTAGGAAACAAGTATATTACATAAAAAAAAACAAAACGCATTTACTTGGGAAAGGAATGAAGGTCAACAGCAGTACTACACTGTTAGAGAAACAAAGTGGACAACCTAATCTAGACAAATAAGTACTTGTGATTTAATTTTTAGCAAGGTGGCAATTGTGCTGGAGTCCTATTCCCTAGACAGCATTACAAAGACTAGAGCAGAAGAACTGAGTTTGTCATTTTTCTAGAAACTTTCCAAATAAGGTCTACCTCTGTATCAGAATGTCAGACACAGGTTTCTGAAGTCTGGGATACTTTTCAAGTGATCAGTCTTTCTCAGGACACACATGCAGTTTCATTGTTCACAACCCAGAATGAAAAGAAAAAAGAAAAAGAAGGCTCTTGGGAGCCTCTGCATGCTGCCTTGAAATCTTCATTCCCAGTTTTCTCCCTCATGTTAAAAAGCTATGAACTCAGCCATTCTGAACATTTCCAGCTAGAAAAACTGCCTTTTTTACAACAGGGTTAAAAGTGGCACAACCAAAGAGTGTCAGAACAAGACACACAGATGAAGAATGAGCCATACAGCATGACAAAGGCAGGTCAAATCCTTGGGACAAGGACCACCACTTAATTGTGGGGGAAGGTGGCAGAAAGTACGAAGCTCTGGAAATGCCTCAGGCTCCCTTGGGAAGCAGTATGGCTCCTACTTAAGCTCTCTTTCCTGGGAAGCTCTTAATTTATGTTTACACTGAAATAAATGGAACAAAACAGTTTATTTGTGGGGGAACATCTGAGAGGGTGGTTAGTGCAGCCCTGGGGAGGCAGCAGGAAGTGGGATAACCTCAGAGCCAGGCCCAGCAGAATGTACACCAGGAACATTAGTTTCCACATACACAGCTCAGAGGAATCTAGAGACACAACTGAGGGAGGAAAAGGGAGCAGCAAAAAAAGAGGCAGTTAAAGTTTCTTGGTGTGATTTTTTTTTTTAATCCAGTTGTTGGTATTTCTGCAGTAGCTGATAAGCTGCTACTTCACTAAAACTATTATCTAACTCATAAATTCCCACTTATGCGAAGGTTCTCCAACTCTGAAGAAGGGCATCAGAGTCAGTCAGGAGAAGCTAAGGCCAAAGAGGCCACTAGTTTAGCAGGTAACTAAACAACATATCAGCCATGGATCCTCCTTGATTCTTTGAGTGCCTTATCACCCCCAAAAATCCAAAGATGACAGCGCTTATGTTAGAGTGTTGAAAGCTGCAGAACTGTCAATACTCAAGTACAATGCAAGGACCATAACAAATGGATTTACCCATTACAGCTAGTTTAAATATAAGTCCCAATACCTAAACATAGGATCGCTTAAGCCAAGCTTGGTCTTTGGTTTAAGCACTGACTAATTATAGACTGATTTCCCCTGCCCTGAGACTCCATCTTTGCGTGCGTATCCACACAAGCAAAGGGTGGCTAAGAGCAAGAGGAGGCCTCTTTAGGGAATGTTGGGAAGCAGCCACTGGAAAGCAGGAGAAGGCACACTGTGGTACCAGCCGCTGCTTTCTGGACCTCATCCCAGCATCTGCTGCCAGCGAGTTCTCAAATCCCTTTGCCAGCACATAGCCCTCCATCCAGCTTTTACCAGAAATAGGCTTTGACGCCACCATGTGGTACTCTCACACAAGCACAAGCCCAAAAGCATTATCACCACCGTCATTCCAGGCGCTGCATTACACATTCCTCCCTAGTCCTCAAATGCATGTAGGACAATAATTCAAAACTACATTGCGCTAGATGGCTCAATAGAAAATATTAAATGCTCTAAAGGGAGGTTTAACCATCCACAGCCATTCTTTGCAAGGGCACTAGTGGGTCAGTAACTTCAACTTTCCAGCCCTTTCATAGTTCCCTTTCAAGTTCCTTTTCATCATCCCATTCTCTAGTATGAGATTCTGATGAACAACACTGGCATAGGAGCAACTGTGATTCAGCATTCCCTGCCCTCACAAATGCCTATACTGAGGAGCAAATAAATAAACAAACAAACGCAGTATCCGGCTTCCTTGCAATAGGGAATGCACATTTCTCTGTAGCACCAGAAAGCTGGAAGTTTCAAACAGTACTCAAGAGCCAAATCAACAAATATGCCCAGTGCCTTACCAAAGCAGCTGCCACGATGTGAAAGAAAATTTTTACAAGCTGTGGCAATGGCCAGCTCAGCAGAAACTACCGTCTTGATAATCAGGTCTTCCACGTTGGCCATCAGTGCTGCAAGGAGGGAAGGAGGCAAAAAAAAAAAAAAGAAAAAGTAGATTGTGAAGTAGCACACAATATCTAAAAAAGCATGAGAATATGCATATGGACAGATACCTTTGTGAATCAATGCACATGAGAGCCTATGGATGGCAAAGCAATGATGTTTGGAAATCCATGCAAGCGTAAGTATACAGATACATGCGCAAGTATCCTAGTGCAAAAATACTCACAAATGAGAATGATAAAAGTGATTATATGTACAGTGCAAGTAAGCAGAAACATGTGGCAAGCACATCAGCACAAGTCAGCTGGAGTCTGATCACTGCCCACTTGGAGTATTTGGAAAGATTAAACAAGAGTAGGTTAGTGAGATAAACCTTTAAACTACAGAGAATAAGCCATAGCCACAGAGATAGAAAATTTTTTCTTGTGGACTTTTACAAGACTACTGTTTTGTGATGTTGCACCTTCCTCTAAAGCAGCTGTTCCCTTACCACGATTCACAAATCATTTCAAAATGATGTGACAGGTGACAGCTCCTACAGATAATCTGCAGTTTCAGTAAGGAAGCTCTCTCCAGCTCCTGTATGAGCCTGTAAACAGAGCTCAGGAACAGGAATCTGAGCTGACGGAGGGAGCAAAAGGCAAGAAAAGATGCACATTAGATGCAGACATGGATTCTACACTGGGCTTGGGATGAGTCATACAATAGAAAGAACACCACGCTTAGTTTCTGTTTTCAAGGACGAGCAATAGAGAAGCGAGAGGAGGAGGGAATGAACAAACACTGGAGTGTAGTCTGAAAAGTTAGTAGGGATGATAGGACAGCCTTCCCCACCCCTCAAAAGGGAACACCAGCAAACACACAAGACCTCCGGCAAACCCACAGAGACATTTGGTAATCCCTGTCCCAAAGAACATCTAGTACAAACCACTTGACTATAGAGTTCAATTTAGGCCTACAATTAGTGTTTCTTATGTTCAGATAATGACATGCAGGGACCTGATTAGTAACAGAGGGGCATGCAAGCAAACTTAGACGTGAACTTCTGTACCAGAAGACAGCTAAGTGGAAGCAACACAGCATGGAAATGTCTAAGTGCACATAAACATCCCACAGCAGAAAATTATTGCCAGTACAGACAAGGCCAGCACTTTCCAGCCCGCATTCTGCCTCCCTATGACCAGAACCAGATGCATCAGAGAAAGGTGCAAGAAGCCCTGTAATGGATAGTTAGAGAAACCTGCTTGCATCGCTCAGCAGTTTACTTAATTGAGAGTGTGTGTTCTATACTTTAGGGTTGGGGTGGGCTGTGGAAATGTATCAGTATCAATAACTAGGCACACACAGCTTAGTGAAAACATATGGTGCAAGAAGTGATTGGACAGCCATGCACACATATGATGGAGAAAAGTCTACTTCCCTCTGAAAGCCAGATTCAAATCCCTTCCTCCAACATCTAAGTGTTCCCTAGCAACATTTGCAATATGGGCATAGCTGTCAGTAATGTTACTGATTCATCAGTATCACAGGTAATTTATCCATTAAAGGATATACCTGGATTCTGCTCTGCAGATGCATTTTACTCCCAGCAGACCTGGCAAAGGTGTGGAAGAGGGAGCTATTTTATATGAAACACAGACTGAAATGAAAACACCCAGCAAAAACCTGAGCCATGGAAAGATGACACCACATCCAAGAGTCATTCAAACTGGCACAGCTCTCCAGAGGTTGGTCACTCATCAGACTGAACAGGCCATGGGAGCAGCAGAGGGAGGGAAGCTTTTAGAAGGAATGGAATGACCTTAAGAAACGGGAAATGTAGGTAAAATATTAAGAAACACACCCTGAGAAAGTCTCAGAATATTATTTGCGAAAGGGAAGGGGTATGCCTCATCTCTGGGGATAGCACTATCTCTGAGGATAGAGAATCAATGCACTAGCGAGTAAGGTGTAAGGAACAATGCTTCCCTCCACCCTGTTCTGGTGCTAAGTGGAACTCACTGCAGCTCTTCCCTGCCTTCGTAGGATTCACACTAGTGAGATGATTCAAGATCCAACAAAGGAATAAAAGAACAAGATCTGTACTGACCTGCAGTGTCTCTCCCCTCTTGTTTTAAGTACCTCAGCATTGCACTCATGCTCCACTTGTTTCCATAATCCTCTACTTCAGGATCATCAGAGCTAAAAATAAATGAAAGGAGCAAGTTGACACCACTGGCCTACCTCTATGGACTTGCACCAGCCTTAGACCAACTTAGGTAAATTGACCCAACCTCTAGAGATCAAGTTCCATCTTCCAGCCAAGTACCTGACATAATCTCCACTCTTCTTGTTGACACTGTAGTTGGTCAGATGCATGAACTGGTTTTTAATGTTCTTGGATGCCTGGTCATACCTCACTGTTGCAAACCTGTAAAAAGGAACAAAGACTCACGGTATTTCTTGAACAAGTGACATGCTTGCTAAATACAACCTACTACACAGACCACGCAACAACAACAGCTAAGGAGAGAATGCATGTAATGAGACTTCATCAAATGCAACCTCTCCTCATGAAAAATACAGTTTCTTCTCAAAAGCCACATCAGGTGCATTTAGTCTCTTTTTCAGAGTCTTAGAGCAGGAGCTCCATTTGTTCTCCTGAAAGTTTTCACAGCCTAACAGTGTACACATGCTAGGCACATTTCTTTCCTCAACTGCTAAGACTTGTGATCCTCATTCTCACCAAACAGGCCACTTCACTTCAGACAGTCAGTGTCACAGTCCCTTCAATTTCACAATAGCACCTACCATGAACATTTAAGATCCACTGATCCTGGAAAATGCACACATTCAGAGCAATCATCCTACACATGCATACCAGGCTCCTATACCACAACAGTTTAAGATACCAGTGTTTCAAAAGAGATAAAAGGGAGTAAGAAAGGGTAAAGGGGAAGTCAGACATATGCTATTCTAATAAGCCCTGGCAAGAGGGAAAGAAGGTACCACAGAGAGCAGGGTTAGTTGCAAGGAAAGGAGAGTAGATTTGGGTGAAGCCTCAAAGCAGAAAAAAGGAGGTAGTGCTCAAGAAAAAATGGAAGAGGGAGAGGAATTTGGAGCATCTGGCTGTGCAATGGAGTTAGTGTCCAGAAAAGAATGCATCCCTAATTTACTTTATTAATAGTGATCTCTCTTTATCCTTCCTTTATTATTTTCTGTAGTTCAGAAGCTGAACTATACAAGGATATCTAACAAATTACACGGGGCAGGGGGCGGGGGAGGGGAAAATCATCCTTTAGGAAGAACTGCCACCAAAAAAAAAAAAAAGTCTAATTTCTCATGAAAATGATGCCGCTACTGCCCTCACTTGGTAGCCATTTTGAGAAATATCTCTCTCTCTCCACAAGAACTATATCAGATAATCTATGAAAATGCTCATCAGATTAAATCTATCCTTAAATACACAGGTGGGAGCAAGAAAAAACAGAAACAAAAACACCTCCATGATGTAACTAACTCTAAGCAGCAAGGTTAAAAAAGTGAAAAAAAATTTAGCACCATATTTTTTCTAAGCTTTAACTACATATGAAGTCAGGGCAGCTGGCAACAGAAAAGAGTTTGGAAGTTTGGATCTCCTTTCCACATATTTCCACAGCTTAAAGTACTTGAATTTCTTTTCAGTTTAACTGTAAGTTTCCTGGATTTAGCACTTCTGTTTTGAACATAGTGGTAACAGCCCTATCATGTATTTTTTTCCTTAATTATGATTTCATCATCTTCACCTTAACAACCATTTATTGGCAGCATAATGAAAGCATTTGTTGATAATATGCTTTCAGCCAGATCCTAGAAGATACTGAGCACAAGCAGCAAGCCATTTCAGAGTCACGGCTCCCTTGACACTTTGAAGCAGAAGGCAATTAGGTTCACCATGCTTATCAGCTTACTCTTTTTTTTTTTTTAGTTATGCACATAATCAAAAGTATGAGGATACAAATCCCTGGCAGACATACTTCTGAACAACAGTATTTCTTTACCTTCCAAATGCTTGCATTAGCTTCCTTCTACAGAGACCGTCCTCAGTTACTAGGTGGTCTGAGCTCCATGCCCACAGCATTTACATTTCCACGGGAACTGATTATTCAGAAGGGATTTCAATGTGTTCTAGAGCTCTCAGTACATCAACTTTCTCTTCTACTGGGATGCTGTCATCTTACAGGATATCATGGGTCAGTTCAGCAACGCATCAAAAAAACCAAAACATTAAATGACTCAAACACTAGTTTACTACATTCTCCAAGAGCAGGTTTGACAGACTTACTAGCCTCATGCTAAATGCAAATCTACAAATAGAAAATCCAAGTTATTTCTAGAGCCTCTATCATTAGCCTCTGGATGTTAGAATGGTGACAGATCACAAGTACGACACGGGCAATAGCCTACACCCTTAGACTGTTTCACGCTTGCTTAGGATGGAAGAGTGTTACTACCACCAAAATACCAGTTATGATTACTTTCAGCACTCTACAGTTCTACAGCTTTTCATATTACTACTTCACTGTACCTTTATTCCACTGTAGTAACATGGCTACTCAGCCACCACACTTGTTCTTTCCAGAACAGACTTGCATGCTTCAGAATGTCTTGGTTCAACAGAAATTTACAGGTTATTTTTAGAGACACTACAATCATACAAACAGGCCTTACAGTAAGAGTGGAAAGTAGGAAAACTTCAATGCTTCTAAAATATTCTAGGTGTTAACCTGAGATTAGAATAAACTCTTGAGAAATCTTACGATCTTTTAGAGGATGATTTCATTCCAGGCCCCGCTCTTTTCCAGTGCCATTCTGGACCCTGCCCCTTTTCCAGTTCCAGACCCCTTCTAAGAATAGAATATTTGTCACCTAAATATAAAAGCCAAGATCCTAAAAGCCATTTAGAAACTCTAGGGTAAGGCGGCACAGAAAATAAAGCACGAGCCTCATGTTTTCCCAGTAACACAATTTACCACAAGCACATGCTGCAACATTCTGCACAAGCTATTTTCCTAAGCACTAAAGGCTTAATGCCCAGGTATCTCATATTGCTATAATCCAGCCAAAGAGTGATGAAGGCACAAATAACTGAGGCCAGGTCATCATCTGCCAGGACAGGACTGTTTCCTAGCCAAAGCATTACTCGTGGATGCTGCTATGTGGGAGCCTGTGATCAGCCAGGAATCTGAGTACTCCTAAACTGGAGGCTGGACTGTTCACATGTGGAGGCACATCTTCAGCCAAAGGAGACCACTTTTATCAAGTGAAACTCTTCAAAATGATATCTTCTGCTCACTAACACCAAGTCTTTCTCGCTCTGCTTCAAGCAACTCTTATTTTCCCCAACTGTGATCGGATCCTGTCCAAGTTCGGGACTACTCCATAGACTTTACAATGCAGAGACCCAACACGCTTAACACTGCTGTGTACTGCTGGTAGTTAACTTCATGTGGCCTGAATGGTTCAACAACTGGATCCACATTGCATCGAATTCTTATAAAGAATTTTCCTGTAGGACTTGTCAAGTGAAAATAAAATAAAAATCTAGGAACAGGTGAAATTTTCCACTATTAGTCAGACAGGAAGGTTTCCTGCCACTTTAGTGCATTCTTCTGACCCCACCTCATCTAAATCAGTAGTTGTTCCTGTTAACAATGAGAAATATTACAGAGGTAGCCAAGAAAGGAACGGATGTCTGCTCTATATCCACCATCAGAAGGATATCAACTCTGTTTTGGCCTGAATTCAGATTTGCTTTCTCCATAACACAGGTCCTAACCACAAGTTTTCAAAGTTGGATTTCTCCTGTGTTGACTGAACTCTCTTTCACCTGCCAACAAACTTGCAGGGCAGAGAGGAGAGAAGCAGAGGATGCAGGAGGAATAGTCTCCTATCGCAGCATTAACCTGGGCCACCTCTGTGATACGTATTACACGGAGATAATATAGCTCACAGCAGCAAGGACATAGGAAGCACCTTCCTCTGTCTTGATGTTATGTACTGCCTGTATTCACTCTCTAAATTGAACAAGTGATATCGAAGATATTCACTTTCATTAACTTGTTTCCCTGGCCTTACTGCACTCCCATTCTCTCAAAGATCCTCCCCTTCTAATGAATCTTGTCCTTTTAAAATCTGAGGAAAAGGGTAAGTCAAGAAAGTTAAGGACACCTACTAATATAATAAACAAGAGATTAGACTCCAGAAGCCTCTAAACAGAAATATTGTGGGAGAGCTTCTACCCCAAAACTACAGCTACAAATAGGAAAGGTTAAACTGAGGTTGACAGTGCAAGGTTTAGTTTCCACACAAATTGCTGCCAGCACCATGCCTCCCCGGCAGAAGTAGCAGCAATCATATTGTGAACAGCCCTGGCAGCCTCCCTCCCCTTCCCTGCAGCTTCTCTTTCCTCAGCAGGACAAAGGAGATGCCCTTCATTTCTGAATTCAAAATGTAGAGCAGAGAAGCAACACCGGCACATTTAATTGTCCTGACACACCTGCCCATGTCTCAGCTGGTCACAGCCAAGTCACACAGGCGTGTGCCAGCTCGAATAAAGACAACAACCAGTTTCCTTTCCCAGCAACTACACACTGCTACAGAGCTCACCTTCAACAGCAGCACATTTGCCTTCCCTCTGGCTGCACTTTCTCTTGGATCAGAGAGGAGGGAAAGAGCAATCAAAAGCAAGCAGTAGGGTGGCAGTAATGGTAGCAGGTGGCCTGGGCAGCAGCAACAGAAAAATCAAGAGAGAAATCCTTACTACTTTATTCAAACTCCAGAAATACTCTCAACCTCCGGACTAATAGTACATCACCTAGAAGCATCCCAGCTCTCTACCCCTCTCTATCATGCTCCAGACCTCCCCTGTTAAAAAAAAAAAAAAAAAAAAAAACCTTTGGCCATTCAGATACTGACTGATTACTGCCCTCCCTCCCCATCTTGTAAGAGATCACTATCAGCATAACAAGCAAGCTTAAGCTCCACCTTAATAGGCCACCTACTCCCCAAGTGATTTGCAGCACTTTTCTTTGTTGGCCTAGCAATCCATAAAACATGTCACAGAGCCCACACTTATCTCTAGAAATCCCCAAATCCACCACACCAAACTTTGATTGGCCCCTAACCCACACCCCTACAGTGCCTTAACCCAAACGACCTGTCCTTTTACTGTCCCGCATTCAGACAGGACACCACCCAAGGGACTGTACACCGCTCTTTGCCTTATCCCCAGCGTTACTTCAGGAAATGAACTGACCACAAGGTAAAGTTTGTCATATGCAAGTCATTTTGGAAATACGTAAACTGGATCATTAAATATTTACATAAAATGTTACATGGTTTTGCATGAAACTTGGCAGCTCTGGAATGCTTATTTGAGACATCTAGCCAGGGCCTGGGAAAAGAGGAGGGAAAAGACCTTGGAGTGGGAGAAGGAAAGAATAGTTAATTCTTTTTCTCTCAAAAAAAAGCACAACAGAAAAAGCACACATTATGATAGTCTTTTCCATGACTGCACACAGAGTTCCTGCCTAAACGTCCTGGAAATAACCAGAGTAGTGTTTCTACAAGCACGCTCCTCACATTTTATGCTTGGAGTCGCTTTCTCAGTCCCTCTTCCCTCCCCTCCCCACACACTAGACTTTGGCTTCCCTGTTAGTTTATTATCGGCCACTTTGTTTAGGGAACTAAGGCCACATAGAAAGTTGTTTGTACCATTCAATTCTCTTTATGGTTCCCATGAACTGCTGTTAAGATCACGATGAAAAGAAACAACACGCCCTAAGGGAATTGTTCAATGGACTAGAACTGGTAGAAGAGAACTACAGATATTTCTATTTTTAACACTATCTGGACTCCAAAATGTCACCTGGGACGCAGTTCACTTGCAGTACAGGACAGAAAACAGGGGGATTGTGATGGTCTCTAGACTTCTCTCTCAAACATCAGTATTTTCCACAGCATCCACCTGATATGTCAGTTGGAAACCGAGTATTAAGAGGAGCCAAAGCTTCTAGGGGAATTACTAAACATAAAACAGAGTTTTGGTGACATCTCTGTGACGGCAGAGTTTCTCTAACCAAAGCTGGATAAAATTATTCACAGTTCTACGTTAAAGAACAAGATCCAGGAGCAGTTTTACCAGATGTTTGCAGACAGGAAAAAAAAAAAAAGACTTGTTTTCCTTTTTATTCTTTTCATTAAAAATTTGCATGTTTTCAACTTATGCACTGCTATTAACAGGATTTTGAACCTACAGAGCATAAGGAAACACCATGAGGGTGACCGAGCACTGGCACAGGTTGGCCAGATTAATTGTAGTCTAAGGAAGGAGAGATATTCTAAAGCCATCTGGACATGGTCCTGGGCAACTTGCTCTTGGTGGCCCTGCTTGAGCAGGGGGGCTGGACCAGATAAGCTCCAGAGGTCCCTTCCAACCTCAGCCACTCTGTGATTCCATGAACCTCTTCTGTTTCTCGTATTCTCTAGTTTCTCATTGGTGCAGGCTATCACTAAGAGTTGTCCAGCCTGTGCAATTCTTTAGTACACTGATCCTGTCTGTCAAGCACAACAGTAGGGTCATATAGTTACACCCAGAGACCACCCTCTGCTACCCAAAGACAGACTCAAAGGAATTGGTGGGGGGAGGGGAGAAGTAATTTGAGGAATATGAAAGACAAGAAGTCTAGAGAAGAGGTAGAAAAATGAATTTGCTAGTTAGGAAATTCTGAAGGAAAGGTAGCTAAATACTAAAATACACCATCAAGAAGAGAGGTTGCTGAAGCTAGCAAGACACAAGCAGTTTTGATGAAGCTCAACAAGAATGGGTTCTTCAAAATGAAACCCTTGTCCAAAGACCCCAACTAAGGGCCACATCCTATATCACAGACGAGTGTCTAGCTACCTGCCGGGGGACCAGATTAACAAAAGGCATCACTAGACTATGACTTCAATATATAGAGTAAAAAAAAAAACCATATATTTATATTACATACGTATAAAAATATATACTGTAGACTTCCTTGCTGCTCTCAAACAGTAGCGGCCTGAGGCATAACTACCCCATTTTACAGAAGTAAATTCAAGGTGAAACACAGTCTAAAAAAAATCAGGTAACAGGTGTCTGTATCGGCAGCAAATTTCTATTAAAAGACACATACAGAGAGACGGACAGACAGATCTTCCTCTTCAGTGATTCAAACCCTGCTTATCTTAATTAAAAAGCAAGGAAGCAGCAAAAAGTGTCCTGGCTTGATGGACTATCTCCTGCAGGGACAGTCCAGTGGGGACATCTAGTGAAAAAAACTGCTCCACAGCTTCTGTGCAAGGCGATGTCTACTGAAGTGGTCATATTCTGATCCCAGGTGTCCGTGCAGGAGTGAGTTACAGTCCCCAAGAAGCGGAGGCTGCCAGGCAGGGGTTACTGCAAGGGGGATGAGGCTGCTGCAGCTCTGGCCTAAGCAGAGGCTGTGAGGTAATGTGAATTCCTTGGCTCCAAGCAAGCACCTGAATTCTTTGGAAACCACAGGAATCCGGCACAGAAAAGGTAAATATCCCAGCGGAGCCAGTGCTAATTAAGAAGCCAGGCTACTGAAGGAGGGGATGCTGCGAGGCTGAGGGGGGTGAGCTCAGGCGGTGGGATGGCAGCCGCTGTGAAGCCCAGCTGCTTACCCCACCATTACAGGAACTCTGGTGTCCCTCTGGAAAGTCTCCCCCAGCTGCTGCTCCTTCCGCCCTTTGCAAGAACATTTGGTTTTCAGCTCATTTTGCCTTTTTTTTTTTTCCAAATCTATTTTTCAAATTCAGTGTAAATCTGACTAAGAATCATAGAATCATCTAGGTTGGAAAAGACCCTTGGGATCATCGAGTCCAACCATCTAGTTCCTTCTGGGCTAGGACCAGCCATTCATGCTCAGAAATAAGGCTGCCTAGCGCTGGTAGTTTAGGTAAAGAAGCAGGCTATAGAGAAGTCTCCCCAAAACAAGGAGCCATTTCACTATGAATTCTCCACACTATGTGTCAAGTCCCCATTATGCCTGCAGGTACCACGCAAGACAGGTTGACCAAGCTCCTTTCTGTCTCACAAGGAGGTACACGGAGAGAAAATCAGACAGGAGAGAGAGATGTCCCTAGCTGGCAAAGTGGGGAAGGCTCACAAACAGCACAAGCTATTCCTGGCCCCATGTCCTCTTCAGCTGTACTTCAGACACAAATCAGGCTTGTTATTCTCTTCTTGTATGAGTGCCCCTCCAAAACCAGCATAATCCACCAATTCAACAGTTGGCTGTAAGACCAGCCTTGGGACTTCCACACAACTGGGCTTGGTGAGTCACCTTCAGAAGCATGTCAAAGTTTGTAATTACAACTGTAGTTTATTAACAATGCCCCTCTTATTCATACTTGGATATAAAAGGTATGTCAATAAATATATTCCATCATATATTTTGGAAGTCTTAGATAAATAAAACTACCTAGATTTTTAACATGTGATCAGATGACTGAGTTACACCCTCAGACAAACGTGGGCCAAGCTTGCCAAGATCATCTCATTCTCCAAACCTGTACCTTCAACACAAAGGTCCCAGCTACAGGCCTCCAGGCTGTGAATCACAGATGGCCAATCCAGATGACAACTGCCCTTTCCAGCATCAAGTTACTAAGTATTTGCCAACTTAACACATGCACAGCAGCACATTGTCTACTTTTTTTTAAATACATACTAGAAAAGCGTTCAACACTTTTTTCAATACAACACAGAAGGATCTTAAGTCACCCAGTGCTGCTTTATGCCTTAACCTCAGCTTGTCTTGTTTCAAGCCTCAAGAAAGATTAAAAACCCACCCCACTCCCTCCAGACAGATCACTGAATATCCCCAAATGAATCTATTGGCAGAATTCCTTCTAGAAGTGGACCAGGCTCAAAATACGGAAGATAAGGTTTGATAGTTCGAAGGAGGCAAGACCAGAAAAGTAGTACTGTCATGAAAGATGAAAACATAGAGCACATTCACTGATACCATTCTTAGTAACAATCCAGAAGTCTGATACCTGACTCTGATGACCTAAAGCTCTGGGAGTGGGGTGGTAATAGCTACAAAAGGAACCTACTCAACATCAGCACTGCCTAAGTTCTACTCAATAGTCTTTTAGGGGATTAAAAAAAAAAAAAAGCACGCTTTGAGGTCAATAACTTCCTGAAAAATTGCACTGAAAAAGAACAGAACTTCAGCCTGGGCAAGCTAAACAGTTATTCAGTACTTCCAGCACAGATCAAGCAATAATAGCTGAAGGCTTTGTTACACACTTCTAGGTACATACCATTAATATCTCCTTCAAAGGAAGCTTTTTCTTCACTCTTCCACATGGAAAGTGAAACACAAGTTACACACACTGGATCAACAATCCATTTTTTCTCCTCAGCACTGAACCTCAAATTCCACTCTAGATCATGTCTTGACAAGTCTAGCTGTGCCAAGAGAAACCAGGCCTAAGGAAGTATCTAGTCAAACATCACAAATGTGTATTATACCAAGTCTGTTCATTTTAAAGATCATTACATCTTATGGTTTCCTGATAGCACTCCTTTTCTGGTTGAGGTCACCAACTTTACTGCAACAGTCAGGCTCCTCTTCTACTTGGAATACGCAAAGCATAACATTGCAGGGCAACATTACCTTTCAGACAGACTAAGAAAAAGGGAAAAAGAAAATTAAGAGAACAACCCAGAAGAGGTCACCCTCATTACACTTCAGAGACTACGTACCTTCAGAAAGCAAATTCAAAGTATGGATGTTCACCACAGTGCACCACAAGCACTAGTGGAGGTCACAAAAACAGATTCCTTTTTTCTGCTGGTGGGTTTCCCCATAGATTGCTTCAATACTACCTTTGATTCCAGCCCTGATCTTATGTCCCAGTTCTCTGCTACAAACTGCTTTCACTCTCAAGCAGCACGGGGTTTATTTTCTTAAGTAAAGAATAAAAACCAGCTTCCACTCTCAAAAGTTAAAGCATTCCTCCCTCCCCACACAGTAAAAGTTTTGATCCAGCTTTAAACCAGAACATTACACTGTGTGAGGCAATAAAGGGTCTCTCCCAGCACTTAACTCGAACTGTTAAATGGAAGGCAAAAAAGCTAAATAGGAAGCCAGAATCCAGTAGCTCTGGGTTCCTCACCTCTCCCCATCTGAATTTGCAAACGGTACGGGAAAAACCCAAATCGCTAAAGCTAAAGACCACTACTGCCATCTGGAGGCCATATAGAACAGCCCACAAAGTCTTCTGTCAACCTCTGCTCAGGCTTGAGTGTTGTCCTCCAAAGACAGCTTGCAATCACTTGCCCACAGATAGAGTAGAACACTTGTCTCTTACACAGATTCATTTTCCCATAAGTGAATTCCTTTGTTGCAACAAGATCACCAGAACTGCCTTTAAGACATTAATGATGGTGCAAATCCTATTTTGGAGGCCTGCTATGCGCTGCCCATTTTTAAAACATCCTAGCAATCTACTCATATATTCAACATTGATGATCTTTTTTCTCCCCTCTTCACTTTCCAATAACATGCAGTATTAGCAACTAACAATTAAATTGCTGATTCCAAGAGTCTTGCATACCAGGCATGTTTAAGGCTCCTTTTCTAACGTTAATGTAGTTGTCAAGTTTTCCACTGACCAAGATGAGCTACCCCCCATCCTGCCCCCTTTAGGGAATCAATCTGTTCACGTTATCTTTGCAGGCAGAGGCACATCACAACACACCTGAGGGGGTTCATCAATTTAGAGAAGGATATTTCTTGTGGGATCATTATTAATAGATTGTTTTGGATTCAGTATCTGCTTTGGATAAAGGTAAGTTGGATTCAGTATCTGCCTAAGTCAGAGCCATGCAGGCTTGAAGCCTAGAGATACTCTTTCTGGGTATGTCAGATGTGCTTGTAAGACAGACTCAGCATCACTTGAAACTGTTGCAGAAGGCAATACAATGATGCTCTCTTCTCAAACACCACTACAGTTAAGTTCCTGGTCTGTTGGAAATTCAGAGGGGTGATTATTCCAAATTTATTACTTACTATAGACAAGTATTTAGCTAAACTTCTGTGATGAAGAGAAACGGGTACTTTTGACAGATAAGCATTCCTCCTGAGAATCTTAAGTATCAGTCATGACTTACATGCAAAAGAAAGTTGAAATCTTGCAGGATAAGGACAGCGAACTAGTCTAAACCCACTTACTCAATACTGTAGAAACACAAATACTGAGCAAAAATTCAGAAGAGCAGTTGAAAGTATTAAAACAAAGGCCAATACAGCCAACAATAGGTCTCCAACTTCTTTTGTCTTTAGGATTAAACGGAAATTGAGAAAGTTTAGATACCCTTCCCCTTGGAGGATGGAGAAGGGGCACCAAGGCATCAGAATCCAAAGAGATTTCAAGAACCACCCAACCTTGAGAACGAACACGCCAGTGGTGGTGTGTGTGTGGCCATTCAACCCTTAAGAGTTAAAAACTTGCTTTATTTATTACGTATGTAATAGAGTCCCTCACTAAAGATCCTATCACCTATATAAAGAAAACTGATGGGACACAGCATGATGAAGTATCATATATTTAAATTCTGCAGAACTCTCTAACTGGCACTTCCCTCATTTGCTATTGCGTCAGAGAACAGAGGCAAGCCAAGACATCTCTGGATCACCAAGTGCAGGTACACCGAGAAAGAAGAAACCTTCCCTACCTGGCCAATCCTTCCTCGTAGAGATAGATGACAAGTGGATCATAGGATGTAACAAGAACATAGAGGCGCACATCGAATTTGAAATCTGAAATACAGTTGTCAAGAGTTAGCGACCTCAAATATCTTTCAGACATCATATCCAGTTGAGGAATTTCAACAAACCTTGAGAGCAATAAACCATTATCTGCTGCTGACATAGCTGCCTGAAGCTTTCCCAATTGAAAAGCTTCCAGATTTTAAGGCATTCACTAGTTACATTTTTCCAGTACTAGAGGAAGATAGACCACTCAATTATTCAACCAAAGTCCTACAAAGGTTCGACAGATCCTCAGGTGTGGGGTTGGGGGAAGAGAGAAAAGCAATTCCTAAGCATACTCACCGTCTATGAGCAGGGGGTTGCTGATGTAACGAGAAACCAGGATGTCATCTTCCAGGACAATCTGGTTTGGCTACAGAAGAACAGAGAATCCAAGAGTGAAAAAAACAGGAAGTTTAAGGAATAAAAAAAATGATTAGATCAAACCCATCATTTTTTCCAGCCTTTCCCTCCTTAAGCCACTCTGTACCAAAAAACTACGTCCAGAGAGGGAAGAAACAAAAACAAAATAAAAAACCCCCACCACTGTCAGTCACAACATACTTAAGGCAATTAGATTCTAACCAGAAGCTTGGGAATGATTACATTGCCAAAAAACCTGCCCATTTAACCTTCCAGTTAAGGTGCTCCTCAGATTAGAACACAGATTTAACAGTGACATGGCAATGATGTAAAACAGGCAGGAAAAAACCCACACCTAAGATGTGGCTGTCATTCTGTTTGCTTCTCAAGTGTTTAACTAAACACAAGAAGGGATTTAGAAGACCCTGGAAGGAGTATGTTACTACGGTTTGTGAGGAAGTCTCAAGTGAAGAAAATGACTCCTCAACTTGTGATCTCCGTAGCTAGATCCTGGGCTGGTATCCAACCTTTTTGCCTCCATCAGTCAATACCTTCTACTGAGGTTCAGTTCGCAGCAGGGGCTGCTGTACCAGGAAGATGCTACCCTTGTAGCTCAGAACAGAAAGCTCTATGACAAATATACTTCACAAAGTCATGGGATCTGTTGAAAAAGCTTTTACTTTTTGCTGTATGCAAGCCTCTCTCTTGTAACCAGTTTTAACTACTCATACAAAGTTTCCAGCAAAACATTTTCTTGCCTTCAGATTGCAAAAGAGCCAAGAGAACCCCCATCATCCTGCCTTTATTCAATTTTGCATGGGTCCAGCCACATCACCAGCATCACAAGCAGGAACATATAGACATATAGAGTGCACATATATGATGTGAGGGAACAACTTCAACTTCCCTCAGCACATCACATAAAAGCGAGAGCCTATTTTATTACGGATCAGAGGAATCCAAAGGTTTGTTGTTTTGTTGGGGGTTTTCTGTTGCTGTTTTTAAACACTTTTATTATGAGATTCTAGAATACACTCACTTAATAGCATCACACTGAAGGAAAATGAAATCTTTGCACCAAACTAGCTGAAGTGTTTCTGGAATAGATATACACAAAGGAAGATTGGTCCCAGAAGGGTCCTTTCCCTAGTTCATGGCCAACTGCCATATAAGCCTGAGCTCGTTCCTCTCTTTCAAGCAAAGAAAAAGCTGAGTGCAGTTCTGGAAATACTTACCTCATACACTTGGCGAATTGCTCCCTTATTTTGTGGGAAATGATCCAAGTAGAGAACAGATGAGGCAGCATGACCCCTTCAGCGCAGGGGAGGCTAAAGGGGTTTGAGTGAGCAAAACCAAACTGACTCACCAGTCAGTTTTGCTGCTGAGAATATTTATTGGAATCCCCTCATGTGTTTGGCTCCTGCCCAGGTATATTTGTTACCTATGACAATCTAACTCCCTGCAAAGCCCCAAAAGGGCAAAAGATACTACAACCAGCACATTGAATTCAAAGAACCATCCCCATTACACCTCAGTAAGGGCACACTGCCATTTAGATAACACACCTCTAAGACTGCATTATCTAAATGACATCCTACTGTATCACATAAGGTTTTGTTTTAACTGGTCTTTTCCAGGAGAGAAGAGGGAGATAAAGGGACTGTTTGACGTCTGTTTAGGTCACACAGGGAAACAACTAAGGAGAGTTTGGGGAACCTTCCCAAGGCCAGCCTACTGTCACCCACAAGGACAGCATGAAGCAGCACAGCTTCCCAAACTGTCTCAGGGAGCACAAACTTTCTCCTAATAAGCTAAGACTTGAAAGCAGGTTGCAAGTCAAGCATAGCATACAAAGAAATAGATTGCTTTTGGTTACGCAGCATAGTCCTGGGCAGGCTTTGCCAGCTGCTCAGGACTTTTGAGCTGCTCACCAATGTATGGCTGAAGTCCAGAGCAGGGCCAGTGTCTGGTTAGATGTTTCCATGACCCTTGCCCAGAAAGCTGGCATAGTTTTGCCGACAGCGTTACTGAAGAGCAGTCCTTTTGCTGAACACTTACATTGTTTATCAGGTAGACACCTCGACCCCTGGAAGAGGCCACAGGCTTCACTATCCATGGGCCTCTGTCCTTAGAATAGGTATCTGGTTAAAAGAAAACAGCACAAGTCTGAAATATTTTCCATTTTGCTTATTTATGAGGAACAAGAGTCAAGAATGTTGCCTACAGTAAAAGCTTTAGAGAACTCCATGACAAGATTTAAGCCTACTTTTTTTGATGTCTTATTTCACCCCTTGGGACTCACTGCAATTATTATGGCCCCTTCCTGAAGCCCCTCCTGCTGCTCCAAGATTCATTTCTCTGCTCTATGCCGCCTTTTGGCACTTTTCTCTTCAGTACACCCAGATATTAGTCAGGGATATTATGAAGTTTATTATCAACAACACTGTGCACACACAAAAAAAGCTCAGTTGCAGAGCCTTAAGCCCATATCAGCTTCTTGAGGACTTACACAGGCATGGAGCAAAAAGCAGAGTAGAAGTTACATTTAAAAAAAAAAAAAAAAAAACAAAAGGGGCTTTTCCACTGTCTTTCCACCTTCCTCTAATTTTGTTGTCTTAGTCACCAGCATGATCAACAGGCTGGGATAGTAAAAGTAATTCCTTTCCCCCACACCCAGTTATTTTACTTTAAGTCCAGGCATCATCAGCCGTTCACTTACTGCAGAAGTCCCGGTACTCCGCTGGGAGGATAAAAGTCTGAGGTAAGATATGGAATGTCTTGAATCCATGGGCCAGCTGCATGCGACTGACGTTCTTGTACAGTCTGTCCTTTCGTGTCAGTTCATACGACCTGAAGTCCCAAAACAAAGAGACTGTTTATTTTTTCCACAACATAAAAAAAACCCACATTACAGCAACCCTTCATACTAGTTACTGAAGCATCTGTAGCCCTGTCAGATGTCTAAACCCTAACCTGCAACTACTCTTCAGTTTTACTGCCTCTGTTCTATAACTGTATTAATATCCATCCTCATTTGTAGCACGTCTTGCAATTCCCAAGACTGACTGAAGCACAGCAAACTGTTTTAGTGGTGTTTATAAACTTTAGCAGGTGACATATGACTATCTCTGTAAATAAGAACACAAAGGCCAAATGCTTTACCTATACCACAAAATAAAAGGAAAAAAAAAATCCAGTATTTGGGCTAAAGACAAGGACTTCAGCTCGCATACAGTCTCCTCAAAACCACAAAGACCATTTAGAATGAAGACAGCACATGTCACAGGCCCAGTGCATTGGGACTTTACGGTATCATGTATACTCCATTTTTTTTAGCGCTATCTATGCTCAGGTTTTTGCAAACCATCACAAAGATGTTCAGCAAAACACAGTATCAAGGCCTTACCTAGGGAAGTGATTGACTTTTTGAATATCTGTAAGGGAACGCAGCAAGTAGGGCTTCAAGTGTGATCCTGTCCACATGAGATTATAATCGCTGCTATTAGGGTGCACCTAAAAAGCAACATAAAAACACCACTCACATAAAAACATAGAACTAATCAAAAAGCACCACCACTTGTCCTACAGACTGTGACCTTATATCTATGAGACCAAAGCAATTCTAGTTTAAGACAATCTCCTCTACCCAGCTCTAATATTAGGGCAAGTCTAGTCAGAATCCTGTCTGAAGCTACTATACAGTGGTGCTGGGAAATAACCTCGTCATATTTTTATAAGCAAATTTGTGGTTTTGTTCTTGTTATAGACTGTTTAAACCCAATTTGTAAAGCGCTTTAGATTTCTTCAGGAAACTTGCGAGAGCAATTCCTTAACTTGGTGTTATTCAGAAGAAAATCCACCACACACACACATCTCTCAAATTGTCATTAGCTGTTTATAGGACATTCTTTAGAGCAAGACAGGTGCTAGAAGAGAAACACAAAACACTGTATCAATGCTTCTGTGAACTTGCAAAGGTGGAGAGATTAAATCCTTCAGGATTTAAACCTTCAAGATTAAATCTTCCCAAGGGTGTGAGATGACGCTTCAAAAGTAAGAAGAGAAAAAAAAACATATGACCCAACTTCAGCATCCCTTTTTCCATAATTTTGCAGGCTTAAGGATAAAGGGTACTCCTTTGATAGCACAAAATCAGATCCTGTCTGACTAGCACAGTATGTAAAAAAAAAAAAAAACAAAACACTTCAAGAGGGTCCACAGCAAATTCCTTCCTGGTTCTAACCCTGCAGAGTGAAAAAACCAAACAAACCAACCACAAAACAAAACACAAAACCATAATAACCATCATCATCACCACCTCCCAGCCCAGACATAATCAGATCTGAAGATTCATTGCGCTCACCTCATGGAACCCATGGGCAGTCAGAATGCTTCGAACCAGACGGCTGTCTGTTCGCACAATCTTATAGGACAAGTGGTAGCGCTCTGTTAAGATGGCAAGAGACACGATATTAGAGTCTGCACCACGAAGAATAAGCCGAAGTTACCTATGCTACCAAAGAACAGAGAAAAGCACTGTAGGACTCAGCACAGTACAGCTGCATTTAATCCCCAGTGGAGCATCCACACAGGCATACGACAGGCAAAGGGTGATAAGAAACGCCTGTCCAACTCTTGGGGCACTAACTCCAATGATGGCATTCAACTGACTTACATCAATCCTTCAGTATAATATTGCCGCATCACTGAATCCTATTGTGTCAAAATAAAACACAGGGCATCCTAACAAATGCCCAGATTACTCTTTTTTTTTTGTTTGCTTTTAAACAGCTCTTTATATAGATTGCTTTATAACACTTGAAACACGATTTCAGCTCTTTCTTCTCTATTGAAGGTTGGTATTCCTAGCTAAAAGTAATCACACCATATGCCCCTCATTGACACGGCTAACTTATATGATCACTTTTTAGATCTTGAAAATCAGAAATAAGATACTAAATTTTTGTTTACATCTCATTCACCTGTACTGATCTTCCAAAAAATAACCGCAAAGAGTAGCAGGAAATAAAGCAAATAGGACAAGGAAATAAAAAGAGGAAAAAAAAAAATCACTATCCAAGTACAAAGTCATAAAAACCAAAGCAGTAAGCGACACTGGAGGTGAGATAAACAGAAAGCAAGCAGCAAGACTAGAGGCCAGTTTTCATACAAAGGATGTGGCAATTCATAAAAACAGCATATCAGAATCTGGGACCAGACAAAGCTCAAGGAAAAAAAAAAAAGCTCAAGCTGCAGTATTCAGCAGTAGACTTGTTAAACCACAAAAAGTCTCTACCTCCTGAGAAAAAAAAGCAGAAGAGACACCACACTCCAATTAGGACAGAAGTTACAATTACCATCAGCTTCTGCCACCATTCCAGTATGTTTTTAACTCACATGAAAAGGATCAGGAGTTTCCACACATAAATCACCTTCTCCACCCCTTACCCCAATGAGCCAGAAGCATTTCTGCTTGAATAAGATATTAGAAATGAGGGCACCAATTACCTAAGAAAGGGAGAAGCAAGAGAAGAAAGAAGTGTCAGCATCTTCACAAAAAGAAGACGAGTAGATTTTAGCTTTTCTCCAACTCAGCACATCCAGAATGAGCTCCTGGCTGTACACACCCGCAAGTGCTAACTCTTGTAATCCAGAGTGACTGTTTATAACAACTCTACCTCTTATTTAGAGGCTCTTCCTTATTCAACACTAGAGAGATTTGGTCTTCCGACTCAAGTGCTGCCAGAAAAGCAATCATTTTGCCTATGGCCTTACTCACAGTTGCGAGGCTGAAGACGCAGAGATTTATTACTACAGCTTACTACTGTTCTTACCACTGTGGGGCTGGCTGCTTTATTTCCCTCTCAAAACTCACTGCAATGATTGATTTTAAGTTCTTAGCTACAGAGTGGTACATTTATATTCTGGTCGTAAGTTCCAGCCTGGCCTCCAATTTCAACTTGCAAGAAGATATTTCCAACTCAAAACACATCAAGACCCAATGGAAGAACAAATATAGACACTTATCACAACTCAAAGACATGATAAACATTCACCAACTGATCAAGCGTTTCTGAACATCTCAGTGCTCAGAGACAAGAGGGGATTGTAATTTCCTTCCTACCATGTCCTTTTCCCCACCACAAAAAGAAGGGAACACCTATGTAAGAGACTTGCACCTCATGCCTTCCAGGCCAAAAGCTGGCACATAGTTGCACCCACCTCCAATTAGGCGGAGGTAGCTGTCGTTGGTCAGAATGGCTTCAGCATGAAACACCATGATGGGGATCCGCCTGCAGCCGCCACCAGTCCACTTGATACATGGATGATCTCTGAAATGGCAAGACAGTCAGGATAAGCAACTACTGAGCCTCACACACACAGCAGTTACTTATAGTGAGGACACAGCAATTCTCTGGGCTTGCCCATGCTTGCCCACCCTCCGGGCAGGACACAGGCAAACACACTGTGGGAAAATAATGGAAGATTGGCAAGGAGGTCAGTAGACATGCTCAAGTGACTTGTAGCTGGGGTGTAGAAAAATACATATATCATTCTAACTGCTGTCTCTCTCTGTGCATTTGACAAATAGAACATCTGTGTTCAGATAACATGGACCTGTGATAGAGGCACCCTATCGAACACACTTGAGATTCCTGCCCTGCTGTAGGAAAGATCAAAGCACAGTGGAAACTACACCTGCGGAAATTCCTGAAAAACAGATGCAAGCAGCAGGTTCAGCAATCCTCTAGCAAGGCTCTGCGATGCCTGCATCCCTGCTTATGTGACTCTGCACAAGCGCTGCTTTGGGAATCCCACGGTTGGCGAAGTAACAAAAACAAATTTACTCTTTGCATTTCAATCATGGTTTTGCAGTTGTTCATGTACCCTATTGTGCACAGGTTGTGACTATGCTGACTCACACACGCTCTAGGTACCCTTGATACTCAGTTGTAAAGGGAATCTTCCACATCATCCTCTTTTTGGGTTGGTCTCGCCAGTCTAAGTCGGAGTTCTGTTTAATTTGTATTTATTTTACTGAATGTAATTTGGAGAAACTCCAGGAATTTTGACAGCTGCAGCTCTCTAGATTTATAGCCTGAAAACAGAATCTATAATTCAGGATAAACCATAATTGCTGGTATCCACACAACCAAACCTTACAATACAGGTTCAAGTCTCCAATTTAAGAACTGCAAATCAGTGCATGCTGCCTGGTTGCAATCCAGGACTCTGAAGTGCACAAAAAGGCACTCATGCAGAATTTGAGAGACTAGAAGAGGCTTGGCTCAACACAACAGCTAAACTTGTGTGATCTTCTTTTTTAATTTCTGCTAGATGCAGTGGCATGCAAGCCCAGAATACAACAATGATGCCCCCAGCCAGCCACTTGAGCTACAGGTTCCAAGTTACAGTGATCAGTTCTGTCCAAAACAACAAAACTACACTGGAAACCATAATCACCTCAGAGGAATTACAGATACACACACACACAAAAAAATTAAGATCTGTTATATAAAATCCTAAGATCACAGAAAGAAAACCTGTCAACCTCTCTAAGCAAATAAATCTCAGACTGCTTATTACTCAATGCACAAGGAAATGGAACCATGAAAAAATTAACAGAAAACAGAGACTAAGGGTTTGGAGAGACACACCTCTACCTACTCAGACAAGGAGAAATATAAAGACTGGCAGAAATACACAGAAGCACTTGTCTACAGAATTACAGAATGTGTAAAACTACAGAACACAGAACACTTCCTATACTACAGAAACAAAGATAAAAGGGCAATTTTCTGATGCTAGGACAAGTAAGTACTCTTAAGTGTAACCTTGGTCCTCTTAACCAAGTTATTAACATTAGTACCCAGATAAATTAACTTCACAGCATTCCTATCTGCTTCCATCACCTCTAAAGAAAAAAAAAAAAGTAAAAAAAAATCAACTACTGCTATGTAATTAGCTGAAAGAGATCCGAGAAGCTTCCAGAATTTACAGTACAGGCCAGAGCCTTATATAAGTGGGAAACAAGCTGAGGCAACAGGAGGGGAGTTTATGTTAAGCCTGTCCTGAGGATTTGCAGTAAGGCTCAATCCTCCAGGTGACAGTCATTCATTCCTAGCATGACCCTCAGTCACTTGATGCGGACACACGGTTACAATTATGTTCTAGGTGAAGGCCTAGTTCTGGACCTTTCCATCCACAAGGGTCTGGCAAGTGAGCCAATACTTGGTATGAAGCGACATTCCTCTAAATGCCTTAAATCACTGCAGTTTGCACCTGGGCACTCAATCACAATATGCACCCAAAAAAAACCAAACAGGACATATTAAAGTAGGTCCAGCTGAAACAGAAAAGAGATTCTACTCTGGGAAAGAATAAGGGAGTGACTCCTTTACAAGCAAAGATAAAAGAAGTTACTAAACAAAAGCTGGAACAAACAGACACTAGTAAGTAAGAATTGAGTTCTCACAAGGCAGTTTTTTAAAAAGGACATTAAACATTGCATATCAGTCTACTGTCCAGTAGATTTCCATTCTCTGCAGCTAAGTAAAAACCAAAACTACACAAAAAAAATAAACAAACAGAAAGGGCATTCATTTCCTTCATTTGCTTAAACTTCATCAAGAAAGTTCGCAGCTTAGGAGCATGACAGGAAGAGATCAATGAAATACAGACTTTTAGATTAGCTGAGGAAGAGCTGCACCTCCAACCCTGATGAATATGGCGGTCTTTTAGGGTATAAATGTAGGTAGCCTGCCCACAGGCTTAAGGCTCAAACCAACTACCTTCCACTTCACAGGTAGGAAGAGAGTAGAGAATGCAACTGTCTTTTCAGATTAGTACAAATCCTGCAGGAAAACAGAAACAGTTAAGAGGGGTTTTTTCTGCACTTACTCCAGCCCATCTACATCTTCCTCCTCGTCCTCCGAGGACGAGCCAGCTTCCTCCAGGTCTCGAGCCATCCCAACTGGCATTTCCTCTGGGAGTTTTCATACAGCCCAGTCTCAGTAGCCTCCAAGACTCTTTCCTGCAGATTCACAAGATCTTGCAAGAGCAGTTACCTGCAATAAGGATTAAAAGCACGAATGCATAGCTGAGCAAGACAGGAAGAGAAATGAGGTAACTTAACTCCCACCTCCTGTCAACAGGTATTTCTCACGGAACTATCAACAAGCTTGTTACAAGCTGTAAATCACCTCCCAGCCAGGGGAGTGTAGGAAGAAGCATCACCTTCCAGCAGATTATTCCCCACCTGCCCGTGAGAGTCATCCAGGCACCCACCGCTGAAGCACCTCCCTGCCCTGCCCTGCCTCCGGCCGCAGAACCGCGCCAGGCCCGGCCCGGCCCAGCGCCAAACGCCTGCTCCTCCCCGCCACCACCTGGGGTCAGCCGGACACCGTAACGCCTCCACCGGCCCAGGAACGGCCCGGCCGCGCCCGAGAGGGGCAGCTGGGGCCCGGCCTACCCCACGGAGGCCCCAGGAAAAGCAGGAGCGGCGGGGAGCGCCCGAATAGCCCCGACTCCCGCCCCGGGGCCACCGGCCAACCACCCCTCGGCCTGAGACAGCTCCCCGTACCTGCTCCCGCATCGCCCCGGCTGGCGGGGCGGCCGGCCCAGCAACCGCGGCCCCTCCCGCCGCTTCCCCGTTACTACAACAACCGGCGGGCGCTGGCCCCACCCTGTCCCGCCCCCAGCGCGCAGGCGCAACAGCCCGCCCGCGCGCCCAGCCTTCGCTCCGCCCACCGCCGCCGCTTCCGCCTCCCCCCTCCCCGCGTGGCGGGCGGGGCCAAGGAGGGGCGGGACCGCCTCCCGGGGCGGTGCGCGATTGGATTGGCGGCGGAGCCCCTCACGTCCGCGTGGTGCGTGGATGGAGCGGCGCCTCCGCGGCCAATCGGAGCGCTGGGCGGTGGGAGGGGGAGGGGCCCCCGTGAGGGAGCGCGGCCGGTGTCGGGCGGCGAGCGCGGCCCGGTTCCCTGCGGGCGGGCGGCGGAGCCCCTCACGTCCGCGTGGTGCGTGGATGGAGCGGCGCCCCCGCGGCCAATCGGAGCGCTGGGCGGTGGGAGGGGGAGGGGCCCCGGTGAGGGAGCGCGGCCGGTGTCGGGCGGCGAGCGCGGCCCGGTTCCCAGCGGGCGGGCGTCGCGTCGTGCCGGCCGGGAGGATGAGCCGGTTCCTGAACGTGCTGCGCAGTTGGCTGGTGATGGTGTCGGTCATCGCCGCCGGCAACACCCTGCAGAGCTTCCGCGACCACCGCTTCCTCTCGGAGAAGCTGTACACCGCCAGCCCCGGTCTCGGTAAGGGCCGCCCCGAGGCCTGGGGGTCGCCTTCCAGCCGTGGGCCTTGGGGCGTCCTGACCGCCCCCGCCTCGGCGGCTGCTCCCGCCGGTGAGCGGGGACGGGGCGGGGGGGTGGCGAGCGGGGCTGTGCGCGGTCCCTCCATGGGCTCCCCTCCCTTCTTTGCGCAGTGAACGGGCTCCAGGCTCGGACCTTCGGCGTCTGGACCCTGCTGTCCTCGGTGATCCGCTGTCTCTGCGCCATCGACATCCGCAACAGGACGTACGTAACGGAGCACCGGAGGGATCTGATCTGCCGGTTTGCTTGCTAGTCGCAACCCGAACAGCTAGCTTAGGGGGCAGCGCGGAGGAGGTGGGGAAATCTATAGGGTTGAAGGCATGCCCCCTGAAAAAGCCTCAGTAGCAGCCTGGGATTTGTGTCTTAACTCCTGCTCCCCCCTGCCTCTGTGGGGAGAGCCTGCACGTTTGAGTTCCATTTCTTAGGTCTGGCAGAAATTGGTAGACCTGAGAACTTCTCATGTCACAAATTTTTGAGCTCCAGCTTGGAAAGCATCTTCTGATGGCATTACTGCTCTGTTGACATCAAGCAGTTGCTAATACTGTGGTCTGATTGATGCTTGATGATGCTTTTCCTGTGACAGCTCAGCTAAAGGCTGTGGCAGGTTGAGAGGGCCCTCGCAGTGGTCTTAACCCACTGCCTTTTCCTTACACTGTTGTCTGGAGCTGAGGACGAGGCCCCAGGGGCAGCTTGATGCTGTGGCAGGAGACAGGCCATTTCTCCCTGTGGTAACAGAATTATTCCTGAGAGGGATTTCCAAGCAGGGTGACTCTGGGTCTGTGCTAGACAAAGCCTGTGTTGGGGGTTGATAGAACTCACTCTTTTGTCACCACCTCCCCCAGCCCTGCAGCAGAAGTCACTGTTCACCTGGCAGCATGTTCTTGGATTGCCTAGGTTTGTCTGTGGTAGGGAGCTGCAGAGACTCAGTTATCTGTTTTTAGGGGGTTGTGGCAATGCCAATGGCCATGAAGCCAGTTGTTTTCTTTTTTGTCTTGCGTCTCGTGAACCTGCTCGCTTTCCACAGCTGTGGCCCCTAGAGGGTAGCAAAGCACAGGTGGGAAGATGTGTTGGGTGATACAGCCTGGAGTCAGCCAAGTCCTGTAGCCCTAGTTCTCAGCTCATCCAGTTCTCGCCCTCTTTGTGTGTGCACATGCTCCTTACTTCACTGGTGCCCTACCCTTGCTCTCCCTTCTTCCCCTGTCTTCAGGGCAGATAATGCCTGCGACTTTCAATGCACCACTGAACACATTGCCCCGTTCTCCTGTCAGCAATTGCCCAGGGAGCTTTTGCACCTGACTAGGCGAGGGACCAAGTGCCCTCTGTGCTGCCACAGTGAGGACAGATGGGGCAGCATGCAGGTTTGCTTCTCTTCCACTCAGCCATGCTCGTGCCCATAACATGGGCTATATGATAACCCGCTTCTATTTTGCTCTCCAACAGCCTCTATTACATCACGCTCTTCACCTTCTTTTTGGCCCTTGTTCACTTCCTTTCCGAGGTCTTCATTTACCACACTGCAGCACTGACAATTGGAATTATGGCACCCCTCATGGTAGCAAGTAAGTAGAGTTCTGCATTGTCCTGTTGTCCCCCCGCAAACTCTCCTTGGAGCTATGACCCCCCGAAAAACTCTGCAGGGGGACTATGAGCTAAGGACAGGGCGGGGATGGTGGGAGGGAATGCCTCGTCTCCTGTGCAGCATTTTCTACGTAACTCATCCTGTATCTCCACCACAGGTTTCTCTATCTTGGGGATGTTGATTGGCCTGCAGTACCTGGAGGTAGAAGCACTGTCACAAAACAAGAAGAAAAACTGAAGCTGAGGGCCCTGTGTAGGTCAGCGTTGTCTTCTGTTGTCACTGCCAAACTTCCACTAAATCTCAGCTGAACTTCTCCAGGACACCAGTCCAAGTGGTGCATCAATGTTGGACTCTGTCAATCATTCTTCATTACCAAGTGTTTTTCCTTGTCCAGGCAACATTTCAACTGATTGATGTCAAAGACCAAGTCCCAGAGGAGTTTGTGTCAAAGCTCGCGGGGAGCAGTTGGTGACTGCTGTCCCAGAGGACAGCAGGGAACGTCTCAGGTGTGTCCAGTACACTAAGGACGTCTCTCCCAGTATACCTGTGGGGAGGAGGTGTAGAGCTGTCCAAGATCCACTGAACACTTTGGACCAGAGAGAATGTGTGCTGGCCCTGGCACTGCTGGGTAACTTGCATGTGTGTGTTCCTTGGGGGACATTTCTAATAAATGACAGAAAGCTGCAGGGTGCTATGTCTGTCTTTCTGCTACACAGCAACAGGTAGAGGATGTACAACCTCAGAGCAAACAGCAGTTTCTACTCTATGTTGCAGGATAAATCATCTCTCTTTACAGCAAAACCACCTTTCCCTGACTCCTTCCCACAAAGTTCCAGGTCTGACTGCTCACATCACACACACACAGAGCTGTTGGAGCTCTTGCTTCTGCAGCGTACTGGTGATAGCAAACTGCATGCATCTGAGAGCGAGGACTGAGCCACCCGGCAGTGAGCTGTAGCTACAGAAGGCAGAGAAAACAGGATCAGGTTGCTTAGACGCAGATGAAATAATGCCTAAAGCAGATGGGCAGTGCACAGAAGGTAGGAAGGAACCAGCAGGATCTCCTAGCTGGGAAGATGGTGCATGTGCAGAAGAAAGAGGAAAAACACAGATACAGAAGGGAGGAAAAGAGGACACCAGTAGCACGAGGCAGAAAGATGATTTTTCCATTCTCAAACGTTTCAGGCTATTAAAAGAGCCAGATGCAGACTGTTTCAACCATTTAATATGAATGCGTCAGGTTTCATTGTACACTTCAAATGTTTTTATTTTATATAAACTTCTATCTTAGACACCCATCCTCAATCCCAAACTATCAAAGATAGGACCTGAATTTTTTAATGTGTCAAGACCATATAATTTCATCCAAAAAATGTTTTGTCAAAAATGGTATGTCAGAGAACTATTTCTAGTCATTCCACGTGGTTGTAGTTTTTGTCCCTCTCTCTCTCCCCCCAAAAAATGATCTATGTCTAACTGCGTGATTTAAGGAGTATAAGGACACTTGATGTCTCCACCAGTGGAAAGATGCTGGAAAGGAAGGAGAAGAGATAGAACTATCTACGTTTGTGTTTAGAAGATAAACAGCAGCATACAGAGGGGCAGTGTCTATGAGACATATGCTGGTAAGAGGGGCTTCTCCTGTTCTCTGTTACAGTGGGAAGCTTCCACACTGGAGCAAATCCAGATCCCCGTCATACTCAAACCCCTCGCTGTGGTTGTGAAGAGCAACACAGCTTTGGCTGGTTATCTCTAGAACACTTCACAAAAGCTTTCACATAGTGTCGAAACATGCAAAAGGCACTTAATCATTAAGGAGGAAGATACAGTCCTCAGCCCAGGCAGCTTGTTTGACTCACTCCTGTGTAGTGATGAGCTGGGCTTAGGCTGTAGCTTCAACAGAAGCTGTAGAACTAGTCCTTGCCTCCAGGCAGGAGGCATATTGGTATCTCTCAATTACTCCTAATATATAGGAATATCAGGGCAATCTCAGTGAATTCTGAGCAGAGGTTTATCCACAGACTAAGAGTGCTTTGTCTGGGACAGCCACGTAGTAAAACCAGAGCCGGCAGCGGCAGATGCACTGCTTTCCATTTGCTGGTGATATGCTGAGGCCTCTACCATCCCCTGTGCAACACAGGGAGCGTCACAGGCACCGAGGCAGAGCAATTCCTCCTCCTGAGAGCCAGCTGAAAGCTCTACAAGGGCTGCTCACAGGGTAAGCGTGGTCCAGCTTCTGCATTTCATGTCACAGCTTGCCTGTGAGTGGAGACACAGCCACGTGCAGGGTGCCACCCTCATGTGCTCGGGGCTAGTCTGAACTATGGCTTTTCTCAGCATGTATGCTTTTTCTTTTCCAAGCATACATGGTGGGATGGGGGGGGTAAGAAGTGGGTTTTCCCATCTTTTCCTCCCAAGCAGCAAAGTCTCCAAAACAGCAAGGTGCAGAGGTATAACTGAAAAGAGCAATTCCCTTCTTGTTTTGCTCTTTGAGACTCTCCACGAGCAGTTCACCGAGCTCCTGTCCTGAGGCTGCCCCCCTGTACCATGGGGCACGTGAAACAGGTGGAGGTAGCAAAGACGGGAATGAGGAAGGGGGCTGCATCTCCCAGCTCTGCCACCCCTCCATTTCACAGCTTTGATTCCTCAAGGATTATGGGATCAGCGCAGGCTTCTGGCATCACTTTCTGCAAGTCAGACAGAGAAAAACAAGATGGTTAGGATCCTGGGTGGCTAGACCCAGGCTTCAAAGAGACCACCCGGCCAGAGGCTGGCTAATTCACAGTTCCCTGCTAGCGTGCAGAAATCCCCAAAGAAGAATCACCATCCTCAGAGAGTCCACCTGGTTCCTTCCTCCTTCTCTAGGCCCTTCTACTGCCCAGACAAGGGGCACTGGGGCAGCAGGGTACAGCAAGAGTCCCACTTCCCTTAAGCTACTTGCTGTAGTCCTCAGACCAGAGTTAAGTTTACAGAAGCTGTACAGGCCCAGGTATCAGCCCCCCAGCCAGCTCCCTGAAGACATTTCACTGTGACACAAGATCAGCCCCAAAGCAATGAAGCTGCAGGGCTAGTTCCCTGGGCAAGGGAAGGAACTGGGAACTCCTCCTTCATGCCATGAGGCAGCACAGCATCTGTGCAAGCACCAGAGAGAACCTGCATCCTCTGCACCCTCAGGAGGCTCAGCACAGAAACTAGCTCCTCTCTGTCCTTATTCTGGCATGAGCAAGAGCCTCTTCAACTCCCAGATTGCTGGTTCTTCTCATCTTCATGTCTTTTCATCCCCACCCCCCATTCAGGGCTGGCATCCACTTCCATGCTTCTTCTCTGTCCCCAGTTTGGACTTACGACTGGGGAAATTCCACAGAGTGGTGCAGATAATGCTTTCTTCAAAATTATTTACTCATATCTTAAAGAGTCATAAGAAGTTTGCCATGAGGCAAACACACAAGTTTTTTTCTGCATAGATCCTATAGAAGAATTGGCCTGATTACTTGAATCCTCCTACAATTTCTTCCCTTAAGATGGAGGGAGCTATAGATTCATTTACCAGAGGAAAAGCAAGGACAACCAAGGCTGCTGCCCAATTACCACCGTATCCTGGGTTGCATGAAACAGCCAAACTTCTGCAATTCCAGTTCAGCCTTCCTGGGTGGAGCTTGGTGAGCTCCTCTGCTGAGCCCTTCTGGGGTGTGTTAGGATTAGACTTCTCCTTCCCCCAGGGGATTTCAAATACCTCTCCAAGTTCTGACTCTGCTTACAGTGAGATGCCCCAGTTCTCACCAATTCAAAGACAGTGTGCAGACTTGTAGGGGTAAGTGTGGAGTCTCTCACAGCCTGGGCTCTGAGTTAACTCACTCAGAGGCAAGACAGACATCTGAGGCAGGAGTCAGAGGTGCACAGGAAAGAGGTTCACATCCCCAGTGTGGTTCAAGAGAAGTCCAGGCAGCATGGAAGCAAGACATACGAAACATTTTCATTTTGAGTAGCCTCTTACACAAACTGCAGGTGAAAAGGTTTTACAGAGGTCAACAGCCATATCCCAAAGCAGAGGAGTGAGATCAGGAAAGCTTCAAAGAGATGCCTAGAAGCAAAAGCCAGGAAGTGCAAAGATGGAACTCCTACCAGCAGAAGGGCTAGGGGGGTGCATGAAGTAGCGCCGGGAGGAGTAAAGGCAAAGCTGCATTTAGGCTTGGGAAACCCCACCAGAATGCATCATGGAAACACGATGGCAACTCTGAACAGGCTCCCCAAGCACCTCTGGGGTCTGAACACCACTCACCTGCCGTGGAGCTACAGGAAGAGGTTTAGATCAGCCAGCCTGCAGGGTTCCACAGCCTTGGAAAAGGAAGGCTGCTCTCACAGCTGGGAGTCACAGCACTGGAAGTAGGTAGGCAGATTGCCTGCCCATGGCTTTGGGAAGCCATGTAAGCACAGTAAGCAAGCAGGGAAGTTTGGGAAGCAGGGGATGGGATACACACCATTTGTGCCTACTGTGCAAAATTCCAGCAGGTTTTGTTTTGTTTTGTTTTGTTTTTTTATTGGCAGTATTTCACTAGAGAGTAAGCATGCTACAGCTTGCAAGGGACTCCAGTAAGCTGCTCAGGCTGGATGCTTGCCCTAATGCCTCTAAATCACACTGCCCTTGGGAGGAAAAAGCAACATGCTTTTGGCTATTCCACCAGGATCCACCAGATGCATTTTTGCATCCAGGCAAACATACAACCAGCAAAAAAAAGGTACTTAGCCCTGACGAAGTCCTGACTTACCCAGGACATGGTTTAAGGACACAGCAGAACTTCAGTCCTGTTTTAAAGAAATCACTTGCTGTGGATGTACACCTAGAGCAGGTCACTGGTCATCCAAAAATCATCCAGACAAAGGTTTTTAATTTTACTACAGTTCAAAAACCAGGACAAAGTCTGAAACCACTTTACTCCGTACTCTTTGCTATTGAGAATAGGTTCTTCCTATTCTCATGTACACAAAAAAATTCAGTTTATCTACCACTACATAAGACTGGCACAAAGTAATCTCAAGTGCCCTGAACACATATTAATCAAATTTGCAAATTTCAAAGAGGCCTAGCAAAGCCCAGTTTGAACAAAGAGGCAGTCCTGCCATTTTGGAATACTACACTCTGTATGATAGCTGCTTTCTTAAAAACCCACACAAGGTTAAAAGGATTTCCAAAGAAATGTTGCCTAATACTTTTTTGAACAATTGACTCCTGAGTCAAAACAAACCATGGAAAATCAGCAGAGATGCTTATTTCATAATGCAAAGAAACAACATGGGAAGGTTTGCATGGATGCTGGAAACCAGGAGCAGATGAGCACAGGCTGTACACAGCATATACATAACGCATATGCTGAATCAACTGACAGTACTATGAAACCTTAAGGCACAATGTTGGAATGGCTTCAGATGCACTTACAACAAAGGCAGCTCACAAAGAGACTCATTATCATGTAAAAAGGGCATTTGATCCAAGTGTCCTGAGATACAGAAAGCTAACCCTGCTGTGCTCTGGGAACTGAGGCAGACAGAAGTGGGAGGATTGTTTGAACTACAATCCTCTACAAACTACAAACTGTTGGAACTACAAACACTACAGCTTTATTAATAGCTGACAAGGTGTCCATAATGCCATTAGGCTAATTTAGTTCCCACTACAAGTTCTACTAATTGCGACATCTATTTAATTATAACCATAAGCAGAGAAGGGCATTGTCAAAGACAAACTGCTGTGAACGTAAGTCAGGTCCTGCAGGAAGAAGGAAAAGCATCCTGCAGTGTGGAGATGGTGGCCAAAGGCTCTGACAGGTGGCTACTGAGAGACTGTGATTCCAGGGCAGAGACTCAAGGCTGATAAACACTGACTCTTGTCACTGAAGTATGGCTTTATACATTGATCTTCTCCCTGCAAAGTCAACAGCTCGTCCAGATTCTAGGCTTTCCATTTCATCACCAGAAGCTACTACTGTTTCCTCTCTGCTGTACTGCATTTCCAACAGACATCTGGTAAGTTGAAGTCCTCCGCTAGAACAAGGGCTAGCAATTGTGGGACTTCTCCCAGCTGCTTATAGAGTATTTCATCTGCCTCTTCACCCTGGTTGGGTGGTCTATAGCAGACTCCCACCATATCTGCCTTGTTGGCCTTACCCATAAACACTCAACCCTATCACCACCATCATTAAGGTCTGGAGAGTCAAAACTCCCCAACATACAGGGCTACCCCACTGCCTCTCTTTCCTGGTCCATCCTTTCTGAAGAGTTTATAGCCACCTATTGCAGCACTCCAGTTGTGCAAGTCATCCCACCATGTTTCCATGATGGCAACCGTATCATAGTATTCCTGCTGCACAATGGCTTCCGGCTTCTCCTGTTTGTTGCCCATGCTGCGTGCATTGGTGTACATACACTTCAGTTGGGCTAGTGATCCTGCCACGTTTTCGGGGGGAAGAGGCCCAAATTCCTACATGACCATTCTCAGGTGCTTCCATGGTTTCTAACACATCTCCATCCCCTACCTTCACTGAGACAGCAGACCAAAGGATCTTGCTAGGACACCATCCCTCAAACATTGGCATGCTACCCCCAGGCTTATCTCTAGAGAGCCTGATTTTATCCCTTTCTCCCTTCAAATCTAGTTTAAAGCTCTTTCAACGAACCCTGCTAACTGCTGACTCCTGCACAAAGGTCCTTTTCCCCCTTTGAGACAGATTTATCCTATTGGTCTCCAGCAGGCCTGGTGTCATGTAAACCCACCCATGATCAAAAAAAAACCAAAATTCTGCTGGTGACACCAGGCTCAGAGCCAGGTATTGATCTGCTGGCTCTTCCTGTTTCATCCCTCATCCTTCCCTGCAAGTGGAAGGATAGAGGAGAACACCACTTGTGCTCCTGATCCCTTAACCAGTCATCCTAAGGCCCTGAAGTCTCTCTTAACTGCCCTTGGACTTCTTGTTGCAACTTCATGGGTGCCTACCTGAAAAATCAATAATGGATAATAATCTGAGAGCTGTACCACAGTACGAAGCTTTCTCTTTACATCTTTAACCTGGGCCCCAGAGAGGCAGCAGGCTTCCATAAGAAGTGGGTCCAGTCTGCACATATGGCCTTCCGTTCCTTTCAGAAGGGAGTCTCCTATGACAATGACCTGTCTGTTTTTCTTTATGGAAGCAGTTTTGATGCAGGGCGTATACAGGACCGTCCCTGAGCCTCACAGTGTCTATTTTGCAAATGGGGTATCAGTGGTAACACTGGCCATTGTACCAAGCTACGTCTGCTAACAAAGGTGATGATATAAACTTCAGCTATCAAAGCAGTACCAGCGTACCCCAAGCAGGCTTGCCCAGCTCATGCAGTTAGAGCTTCTCAACTACTCAGTCCCAAATCAACACCACACATGTACCCTGCTAAAGCTGCCACAGACTGCAGCACGGAGACAGCTTCAGAAGCACTCAGCCTGGAGTCAAATCTTTCCCTGCTCGTGGGACTCTTCCTCATGCTTGCATCAAAGCATGGCAGCTTCACACTTCCTGTAGCACATGCTCTAGTCTTAGCAAGGTTAAGGCTGTTTTTCCCAACAGACTCACTCTGCTTTTGCCTGTTAGTCCTGTTGGCTGTGGCACTAAGTGATGCACACACTTGATGAACACCTTGAAAAGCAAAGGGTAGCATGGTTAATTTGGCAGATCAGCCAGTCAGTGCGAAGCAGAGGACAGTGAGTAATAAAGCGTTACACCCCAAGCCACAGCTGAGAAAATGCCAAGTGCCACTGAGATTCACAGATCAGCAAGCAGAGTTTTAAAATTTTCAGGCTTTCTTATACCAAAAGGCACCAACCCAATGACTCTTATCACTAGATGTTTTTCAACTTCCTTCTTGAATTTGGCCATGTGCCCTGGCTGTGATCAAAGCCAACTCTTCTACAGAGTTCCTGGTATCGCTTCCAGCCAAGAATATGGACTGTAAAAATAATGTCAGAGAAGAGCCTCCAAATGCCTGCACCTCTTCTCACCCAGTAACCTACTGACAATTCAGTTCTCCATATGTCCCAGCATCAGGCTTTGCCTTGCCGCATGTAGCTGAATCCCTAAGCCCCTATCTGACATGAGTCTGATGGAATCTCCACTCTGCTCTTGAAAGCCATCTTGTCTTTCCTCTTAGGTGGGTACCCAAGAAGGCCAGAAAGATTCTCAGTAAACTACGGCCACTGCTGTCACGCCCAAAAGTGCCATTGGCTTGGTGCCTGTGCCACCCGTGAGTGTTCACAGAAGCAGATTAGTGCAATTCTCCTACCTTTGTGTATGAGCTAGTGAGCAGGAATGGGAATTGATGGGGTTAGGGTTACAAGCTACAGTCCCGTAATCCGTGATCTGATTGCTGCCTTGGAGTCTCTGTAACAACAGCCACAAGTCACCACCCCAGAAAAGTAGGGAAGCAAGTAGGGAGGGAAATGAAAGAAGGGGAAAATAATAATAATAATTAAAAAACAAAAAGGAGGAACAGGCAAAGGAAGAAACCAGTAAAATCACCCAAGCATATGTAAGGCAGCTGTGCCATGTAGAAAAGCTCCAGTACCTGAGTCTTCAGAGTTCTCCACAAAGGCAGCACACAATGCCCAAGCCCAGCTGGCTGCTCCCTGAGGCATCCATGTTAGTGCAGAACCCCAGATTCAGCCCACCTTCAGTTGGTCGAGCACCTAGGGCTGTTTGTTAAGCTTGAGAAGTACCCAGGTGAGCCATGCGGAGGCCACACTTGAACGTATGGTGGGGTATCCGTCATGGACTTCCTCAGAGCATGACTCCTCAGGAAGAAGAAGCTGCCAGTGATGTTTTTGACTAAGACATGTTACCTCACACACATCCCTCTGGTTCTTACTGCAGTCAGTTATAGAGGCTTTTAGGATTATAGAAACAACACCTGTATCACCTTTGCTCTGGTCTCAACACCCTCCCCCCTCCAGCAGCAAGCTCTAACAATTGTATTTATACTACAAATTGCTAAGCAAAAGTGTACAAATAATCTGGTGAGAGAAGTGTCTGACAAGGGGAAAGGACCTCACTACTACTAGGCATCATGTTTGCTGCCAAAGGACCTTGATATTTCCTGGGCCTTGCACAGACATGTTACGAATTAACTCACAGTTCCACCAGCACCTCTAATTACAACCCTGCTGCCTCAGGGCTTGCGGAGGGTGGTTTGGCCTTGCAATTCATCTTCTGTCTTTGGCTTCAGCACTGTTAATCAAGGGATACAAGCAGTTTGGTGTATATCAAAACAGGCTGGTCTTTACCCCAGCTCAGCTTAGTTAAGTGTGTTCCATTTAGCCCTGTTCACGTCAGGGTTTTGGGAGAGCAGTCTAGCAGACCAGCAGTCTAGCTTGGTCCCGTAGACCATGATGCTCACCATTGCTAAAATCAGCCAAAGTTTTAAGCCTCAGAGCAGAAAAAAAAGCAGGAATTCTTTTTAAGTTGTGCAATGGGGTGGGGAGTCCTTTACCCAAACAAGATAAATTTTGCAGCCTTTTTCCCCTGCATCTGGTCTGGAATTACATGTGCAAGAACTACTCAAGACAGCATCAATTGCCTTTACTTATCCTACCCTCTCTGTGTTTGTGCTCAGATAGTTCAGTAAAAAGAAATAAAAAATAAAAATAAAATAAAAATAAAATAAAAATTTAAAAGCATATATTCTGTAATTGAAAATCCACCTTCCTGAATGGAGCAGCCGGTCGGAGCAAAGCTGCTTCTTGGACCTTCTGATCTCTCTCCAGATCGGACTGGTTAGATTATCTGGAGGAAGGCAACACTGTCTTCTGAAAAAAACTGACTCGAGCCAGCAGAGAACTGAGCTTATGCACTTTGCTAGTCATGGTTGCTGATGGCTTCATGAATGTTGTTGAGTGGACATCTCTGCTAATGTCCTAGAAGAGGAGTCCAGAGCAATAAGTAAAAGAGCCTCAAACAACCACCAGTCCCCTCTCTTTCCCTGCAGGGAGAGCTTTTAAGAGTATCCACTGCAATTAGTTCACCAGAGGCCCTCTCACACATGCAAACAGCTGCATTAATTGCACAGCATGCCCCAGGGACATCATACCCTGAGCTCGGGTGCGCACATATGAACTAGCAGCCTTGTCTTCAGCACTGTGCAAAGTTTGGGGAGCCAGGCTGTTCAAGCCCTCACTTGGGCTTTGCCACCTAACTTCCTCCAGTCCCATACACTGAACCCCACTTGGCAGCCAAAGACAGGGAGTAAGAGGAATAACCTGCCTCCCTAGGGGCCTGGAATAATAGTTACCCAGCTCCAAACAAAGGCAGAGCACTGGAGTGCTCAGTGCGTTGTCAGGGGAGACAAGCAAGCACAGTGCTGCCATACATCTGGCTCTAGCCAATATGAAGATGTGTGAAGCCCTGCAGACTCCCAGAGCCTACAGATCCTGCCTAACATTAGCAGTAAGCAGAGGCCCCAGCAGCTGGCAGAGCTGGGATTACAGCCACCTGTCTGAAAATGCCAAAAAGGAGCTTCCCCACAGGCTGGGCAAGAAGCTGTGGGGTAAAGAGAAGAGAATCACAGCTGCTATCATAACTCACAAAGGGCCAGCCCCGTTCCTAAAAGGAGAGTGGTTGGGTGTTGTCCTGAGCTAATAGCAGGGGCACAGCAGGGATTGAAGGGGGGTGTACTCACTGTCTGTTCATTGTCCGAATTGGCCCGCTGTCTTCGGAGATCAGCCTTAATGAATGCTGGGACAGAGGGAGGGAGAGAGATGTAACGGCAGTTAAGTGACCATGCAGAGCCCAAATCCATTTCCCCAGGACTCAAAGGGGCAAACAGAGGCCTCAGAGGAGACAGGAACGTGTTACAGTGAGCAAGGGAAACCCTTCTCCCGGGTGAGGCAAAGGATGCTTCTGAAACAGGCAGGGTAGAGACTCCTTATTGCAGCATGTGGAAGGTGCATCTTTGAGACCCCAGCCAGCAGCCAGGGCAAGAAGCCTTGGATCTTCTTTGTAACACAGACCAGCTGCTTAAAGAAGCACAGCAGCATGGCTATGGGACTGCTGTGGGAGTCCTGCCCATTCCTGCAGGCACCACTACACACAAAAGCCCTTCAATTCATATGCCAAGCCCAAGGGGAAGAGTCACAGCAGAGGAACACTGAAAAATTTAATTACCTGTCATAACAGTCCCCAGAAACAGGAAGGAACAAAGAAAGATGTTTCCTGCCTTCGTCCCAAAGCGATCCATGATTTGCCCTTGGCCGATGGTGAAGGCAATACCAAAAATCTACAAACAAACAAAGGCAGTGTCAAGCTTTACTGTTACTATAAAGCAGTCTGAACAGCTTCCCAGCTTTACCAAAGTATCAGAGCACACAAGCCAGCCAAGCTGCTGGCCTAATGAGGCTAAAGTTTGGTTATAAACACATCCAGAGGCACCTCCTTGCAGCTGATGGGAACACAGGTGACCCTTAAGGCTTGAATCCCATCTCTCACTGGAGGGAGCTGTCAGGTGCAATGTTGGAAAAAGCAAGGATGACTGGCATCATAATGGATTTTCCTAAGCAGAAATAGAATGGGTGCCACTAGAGAAATGCTGTGAGGAACATCACTCAAAGAGTAAGGTCCTGGGGTGCTTAGATCTGCAGTACATTACAATAATCACAGACAAGAAATAGGAGCCAAGGCTGGGAACTATAATTTAATCTCTCTGCCTATAAAGAGGCAAGCAAAGGGAAAACAGCATACCTACCTGTGCTGAGACGTTAAGGAGCCCTGATGATGTTCCTTCTGATTCTGGGTAAGTCAACTCTGCAGCAAACTCAAAGCCCAGGGGAAGGTATCCTGTCATGAAAAACCTGTAAAGGAACGCACAGAAAGGAAGACTCAGCAACTGCCAGAATAGGCACAGTGTAGCCCATACATTGGGATGCTTCACTGGCTGCACACGATGTTTCCCCTAGCACTGTCACAGCCCAGGCAGCTCTCTGACTCCCTCACCGTGGCACAGATCTTCCTTCCACCCAGAAATAACTTTGTCCACAGCCTCAAGGCACTGAGCCAGGCCAGCAGGGAGCTGCCGGTTGCTGCAAGAATGAGGCATTAAAAGCAGCATCTCCCACAAGTAACTCTAAGGGGCATCATCCCATGCACGGTCAAACAGCCACCCAGGCCCACCTGCTTTTCAGTCCTGCCCAGCGGTCACCTATGTGGTTGTGGTACCACTCGCTTCCCAAATGCTTTCTTTCACTTGATCACCTGGAACATTTAAGGCAGCTGCAGCTTTGCATGGCCACACTGATGCCGCTGACTAATGAAACATGTACATGAGAGAGATGGGGAGAGCAGATCATTTTGTCCTTAAACCACGCAGGAGCCACACACAGGCTGTGGCTCTCCCCAATCCCTCCTGCGCCATGAGCTCTGCCTCCCTGCTCACCCCCAGCAGCTCACAGGTAGAGATGAACTTACCCCAGTATGCCTGCAGTCACAAAGACCACCCAGAGATGGCCTAGGCTCAGAGTGAAGGTGTAGGCTATCATTCCCACCAGAGACATGATAGAGACGGCTAGTGTTGTCTGTCTGCAAGAAAAAGCAGAGTCAGGGTTTTATGTAATCCAGTCCTCCTATTCTTTTCACCCACACATCTTGGCATAGTTTGCAGCACATGGATAAAAAAAATAAATAAATAAAGTTGTGCACCTCTCTGACACCCTTACCTCAGACAGAGGAACTGGACTGACAGAGAGAAGTGCCTGCACACACAGCGAGGCAGCAGGAGAAGCAGTAACATGAGCTAGGAGTTTTCACATCCCTACTTCATGAGCAGGGGCTTTGGTCCCTATGGGGTTGGGGAATTGGCATCACATCTATTCAGAGGCACCTATGAGGCAGCCAAGAAGCTCCGATCCTACTACGGGCTGACAGGTCCCTGGTCATGTACCGTACACACCTCTTGAGGGAGAGGATGAGAGCCAAATATAGAGATCATTAATCTTTCTTGGGCAGGCTCTGCACTATAACCAGTTGGACACGCTTACTTATAAGCAGTAGCCAAGGCGATTGAGCACTTCCAAGCAGGGAAGCAAAGGGAAGAGATGACAACACTGCTACAGTGTTATGGGCCTGTATTTTTCAGTGCTGTCCGCTCCTCTCTGTGTTGAAACTGCCTACTGTACTCGGAGAGGTGACGTGCAAGCCAGACTGCCTTCACAGGCTCACCCTCAAGCCATGGGAGTGTTTAGCAGGGCTAGTGCCAGTTCCACAACCAGCAGCAGCAGCTAAAATCAAGCTCTTGTCTCTGGGGAGAGGGGACAAAGAAGCCCTGTGCCCAACAAGCACACCAGGCAGATCCTGGGAACAGCCAGCCCTGCAGCCTGGCCAGGCCGAGGAATGTCAGTGGACTCAGTACTGCAGGACACACACAGCAGTCCAGGCCAGCCTTTCCAGAACTGAAATGTTAGCAATTGTCATCCCTGACTAGACACCAAGCAAAGCTTTCCCACATCCAAAAACAAGGCTCTTTATAGTACAGGAAGTAGCAAGCAGCTCTTCACAGTACAGTTTTTGGGAACAAAGGAAGGAAAGGTAAATCCTTTACCTGGCTGAAATTCCACCAGCATCTTGAAAGCAGAACAGTCACCAGAGTTGACAAAACCTTTTGGCCATTGTCTTTTAGGAAGAAGTTAAATGTATAACCATGAGCTACTTGTGTACTTTCTACCAAATTTTAGTCTTAATCCATTAAAGAATGTGTTTGGTATCAGTTCCTAGATTTCTACTAAAGAAACTAAACCTCAAAGTATTTTCACTTTTTTTTTTTCCTTTTTAATGCAAATGACCACCGTCAAAAATGCAACCCCAAATGGGCAGCCAGTATTATATTGTATAATAAAATATTTCCAGTTCACTGAATTACTACAGATAAAACCAGAATTTTCCAGCTAAGGTTCTGTCCTTCCTTACTGCTGCAATAACTGAAATCAGCAAGGTTCATGGTCGTATGTCAATTCTTATCTAAATACAGGCTTGAGAAGCTAATTTCAGACTTCAACTATCGATCCATACTTACAAAGGTTCACCAGACACATTTAATGTAATGAAAGGCTAAACAACAGTTTAACAACAGACTCAGAAAAGTTAGAAAGCAGCCCCAGAAAGTGGAAGAAGCAGGTAAAAGCCTTTTTGTGCTTAATACAGGTTCCTCAGATACCTCCTATGAGTTATTATGCCTCCCATCCCTTGACAAGTGGTTGTGGAGGAAAAGTGCTGACTAGAAGAGCTCAAGGCTAGAATTACAGCTTCCTGGGCTGTATTTGAATTGGGTGCTACTTCCATAATCAGGAGTCTCCAAACTACAGAGCAGTCAGTGCTAAAATACAGTGCAGACTTCCAAGAGGTGGCTATGGCCCTAAGAAGCTTAGTCTCTGCCAGCAGGGACAACTTGGCACACTTTTTTTTTTAATTATCATTTTCTCCCCACAGCCAGTTTTAGACTCAGCACAGAGCTCTTAGGGTAGTCCCAGAAAATCTCACCCTGTTTCCTAGGCTTATGGTTCAAGTATTCCAAGTAATTTGTATTTGATTCACTCTGTTGTGACAATTGCACTTGGCCCCTCTTCTTCAGGCAAAGGTGATGAAAGAGTTAGTAACCAGATGTGGTCAGGACTTTGTTTCGTAATGATGCTATGTCTTTAGTCAAGCTGCAGGAAAGAAGTTCCCAGAACATGCAGCCCCCACACACGCTGAGAGCTAGCACAGGCAGGCTCATAGGAGCAGGCAGCTCTTGAAGATGTTGTCCAGAACTAAGTGGGTGACCAAATGGAGAAAATTGTTTTATCTTGCCATGGGTACCTCATCTATCACACATTAGCTGGCTCTAGGAGACTATGAACTTTCCTCACTGACTTTCCTCCACTGAGCCTCATTAGGCTACAGCAGGAAAAAACCAAATCGACAGACCCTTGTGGAAGAACAAGGCCACAGGCTTGAGTGCTGTGGAAATCACACACCAAGAAGTGCCCTGAAGCCATGCGCTGAGCTGCTGCCTACTCCCCACAGTCCCTATCTGGGACTTGAACAGACAGCCCTGACCCAGACTCCTGCTGCAGGAAACAGCCACAAGCAGACTTCTGCTAAACCAGACTTCAGCAAGACCCTGCTCCCCTGAGCATACCACTGATGACAAAAAAGGAGATTTGGCACCCAGCAGTCCAAGCATGACCCAAAATTTTGAAAAAGGTTTAACAGACACAGGCAGACACTGGTGCATAGGGAAACAAAGAAACCCCTGGGGAAAGATACCAAGGCAGAGCATTTCTCAGGAAGTGGCCTTTGTCACCATGTCACTAGAGGACAAAGAAGAATGCTCTGTGGCCCTCAGGGCACCAGCATATGGAAGAATGCCCAGTTTTGCTTGATAAGCCCCATATTATAGTCATAAATATCTTATGGAAGAGATAAAAACACAAAGGAGGAGAAGCAGACTCACAGAGGACATCCGCATAGCATTCTGATGTTTTTAGCAACCTGTTGCCACGATGGCCCTACAGGGGCTGATCATTATTGTCTGGAATAGGTACCACCAGTCTCCTTAACAGGCTGACTAGAGCAGTGGGAGCAGGCTGGAAGTTACACCTCCTGCTACATCACCTTAGGACCACTGGGATTGACCTACCTCTGTGCTCTGGGGTGTGGGAAGCAAGCCCAGCCCACTGATGTGGAAGCAGTGCTACAAAGGCACAAGCTGCCAAGTCTCTGTGGCAGAGCCAGAAGGAGATCTGTGAAGGAGCTGACACGCTTGTCACTTAGGTGAGCCTAAGCTGCCCTGACGTTCATCTGCCCTCCCAGCCACATTCCCTACCCTTCTGGAGAGGCAGATTAAAGAGCTCACACAAGGGACTGTGAGAAAAGAGAGACCTCAGTGGAAAAAAAGCCAGCCAGGGCCAGCACCAGCAGCAGACAGGACTGAGATGGAGAGCACAACTCCTGTTGTTCAGCTAACTTCAGAGGAAGCCCTAGAGTAAGGCTTTGGTGGGCACCTGCCGCCCAGCCAGGGTCAACCCACCACAAACAGGTCCTTCCTCCCTCTCCCAAATTTTAATGCACTTTGGGCCTGTACAAACGTAAGTTTAAAACACCACTCGGGGTCCTCTGCCTAGTCAATGGAGAGAGATGGGTATTTCTGACATCTTGCCTTACAGAGGTGCAGCGATGACAGCAGAGAGCGCTGTCTGGAGCCAGCTAGACCCGAGACCACGTGAACATCACCCTTAAAAGCAAAGCGTGGCCAAAGAGAAGTGCTGATTAATCCAGTCCCCAAACCCCTGGTTCTGAGCCACATTCCCCTACAAATATCAATGTCCCCAATAGTCTCCAGGTGTCACAATCCCATCTATCCTCTGAGCCAGGGACCTGAAGGATGTACATGGAGCCCCACTTAACGTGATGTCAAAACATGTCCTTTTGAAGCAGTGGGCTGTTCTTAACAAGCCACCACCTCAGTTCTGGGACTGCTCACTCGTCACAACGTAACTCACGTATTTGTATGGGCCAAATCTGCGCCTGCTATTTCCAAAAATAAGAACAGCACAGGGGCTGCTGCAGGGACTTGCCTGCGAAATAAAAACAAGAATGCAAGGCTATTTGTTGCCTGAGCATGACAGATGGGGAAAGCCTGACTTAGCACAGCTTCACCCTTTCAAGGAACTGCTGATGGGACAGTAAAGATCAAACACGCATGTAGAGCTCTGCAATTCCTTCTGTTATTAACCTCCCCATGCTCCCCTCAATCACAGCTGGATCCCATTCACTTGCTTCCCTCTCTCCCTAAAAAAAGGACTTGACATCTTTCCTTCCTGATTTTCATGTGCTTACCATTTCGTTCCTGACACTGTCTGAGCAGCGGAGGGAAGGGGGAGGGTACCTACCTAGAACATCTGGCATCTTTACAGTTTTTTTAAATAGACTTTTAAATGGGGCTAAATAAAGACTCTGTAGCACTCAAGAATTTTGCTAGTTCCACAGAAATCCACTTTGTGGGCTGCAATGGAGAAGAAATTCTTAGCAGTGTTTTTCCTCACCTAAGGCTAAATCTATTCCCAGATAGTCCCTGGGGTCTGTAGGATAAATTCCATGGGTGCCATAGCTGCATTTTTCTGCACTCTCAGCAAGCTCTGCCCACCTATGTGGTCCCCTTCCAAGCAAGCAGGGGACAGGCAACAAATCCAGGAATTTCCCCCCACCACCTTTCCCATTCTGCCAAATTTCAAGTCCCAGCTCTGCCTGGTGAGCCACAAAGTTCTTCAACACTCGTGCTGCAACCTAGCTCCGCTTAGGGAGAAGCAGGAAGACCATCTGGCCTCGCAGTGCTAGTTGTGGCTATCTTACCACTAGCCCCGGGCTGGAAAGACACACAAGCTCCATTGCACAGTTTGCTAGGGCAGTTCCTAGCAGCTGTGTTTCTATCTCCCAAGACTGCCAAATAAAAACCACTCAGTGGCACGCAGTGATCTAGAAACAGTAACAAGCAACCTGCCTGTCTCTGTATTAGTCATCTGCTCCTCTTCCCCAGCACCCCCAGGAGACCTCAGCTACCATTCTTTCTTGTTAGAGAAGCCCATTTTCTCTCCATTTTTGATCCCCAAATTGGCAGCTAGGGCCAGAGGCCACTTCAGAAGATGCAAGCCCACAGCTAGCCAGATTCATCTAAGCTGCTTTTCTGGCCCAAGATACCAGGTAGGATAATGGCAGTGAGAATCCCCCAGGTGAAAAGCTGCTGCAAGGAAAAGAACTCCAAAGTTGCTGTCTGTTCATCACCAGCACATCACCAGTAAAGCCCCCCTCTCACCCAACCTGCTCAGGCAACAGGTTATAGCACAGTTCTGAAAGCCAGCAGGGAAACTAAAAAGCTGATTACATGGACCCCAATATAAGACATGAGAGGCATTCTCCATCCCCCAGGACACCCTACAGAGGTCTGTTAGTGAGATCTGAGTTCCTGAGGACTGGGAGCTGCAGGACACCCACGTACTCTTAGCTAACCCTTTGCAAATAGCAGGGTATGCTGGCCAGGTCCACCTTCCCAACCCACCAGGCAACAAATCCAGGATCATCCACCCACAGCCCCAGTACCCCTTGTGCCTGCCCTAAATACAGCAACATGCCTGCATACAATGCCTCTGGGCACCAGATTCAATGTGCCTTTCATTAAGCTGGACAAAGATTCACAGAAGCTGGTTTGTAAGAGCTGAGAAATAGTCTGGTACAGTCTCGATTCCGCTTTTGCCAAGAACTCTCTCATCCCTGACAAAGCAGCTGCTGGGCCATCTCATCCTCTCCCTATGCCTCCCTAGGGACCACTAGAAACAGACCTTGTATGGGCCCAGTGCAGACTAACACCACACAGCTCCAAACTTCACTTTGGACTAAATGGATTTTGAAGAACCGTATTTTTTTTCCTACAAACCCTCCCAACAACTCAGTCTTTGGACTGCCGAGTTGTAACTGCACAGGGTTGCTCCTTGCACAGTATGGGGGAAGAGCACATTCACTAGGGGGACAGAGGCAAACAAGGGACTTACTTGTAGGTTTTGGTTCTGTCCAACCAGATGCCGGAGATCAAAGCCCCAACCATCCCCGACAGTACAATGGTGAGTCCAATCCTGCCAGCATTCACCTCCTCCCCCTGTGGCGAGACACACACACGCTCACACAAATGCAGAAGCTAAGTCATAGCCAACAAAAAGCAAAGTGCAGGGAACCCTGAGAGGAAGAGACACCAAAGTTAGTGTCCCATACATATCTTCTGCTGGTAACACACTGCCAGAACTAACCTTTGCAAGAACGTTTTTGGGCCCACTATGAGCCAATGCAGTGTCCTGTTCTGGCCCACGAAGAAAACTGGTTTGCCACTTCTCTCTGAGCCAGCCCAGAGAAAAAGGTGAACACCGGCCAGCGTGAACAGACACTCTCAGAGGCGTCAGCATAAACCCTGTGAAGCTTGCTGTCCAGTGTTAGGATTTGGGCCAGATTGACCAGGAAATGCTGGGACGCCCTATAAGGCAGCACAGAAAGGACCTCTCTGACCTGCAGCCCCAGCAGTAAGCTCTAGAGTAGCTCAGCTACTGAGGCACCCCACTCTTCTGCCACCAGCGCACGAGTGTGGGCAGCATCTTGTACAGATATTCCAGTAGAAATCACTGTCAGGAACATGGTGGAGGCAGTTGCTGGAAGAATTTCTCAGAAGAACAGGCTGTCATTTAGGGTATAAGAGAGCTGTCTTCACTAGAGCTCACCAGCTTCTGCACGGAGTGGGGTAAAGAACTAAAGGAACTCCTGCCAGCCAGCCAACTTGTGCCAGAGCCAGCCAGAAGTGCTGTGGCACTGCATTTCTCACAGACCCTCCTTTGGCAGTCAGCACCAGACAACAGCAAGCATCAGAGGGCCTTGAGGGTTGGATGCACTTACTGGGTAGTGATGGATCACCATGCGGTTCAGCAGAGTGGACAGGGCGTAGAAGCAACCTGTATTCAGACCTGAGAGGGGGATAAAAATGCAGCACATTCAGAGCCTGCTACTCTCCTCCTGGGTAGTGAAAGGGTAGATATGCAGAGAGAGAGATCTTCGGGAGCAGCGATCCATAATACAGCTGCCAAGACTCAGGAGAGCTAGTCAGACTGGCTAGACATAGGTTACTGAGAGAAGGACAAGGACACGCAGATCTCAGCATGCAGGAGGAAGCACCCTGTAGTTTTAGGATGGTTCTTACCTTAGCAACTAGAGGAAGGGCTATGCACATTTCTGGTACTGAAAGGTCTTGCAAGTCCTGCATAAGGTCCCAACCCTTCCTCACAGCCAGATCCATTTTTAGCATTGGAGTTCTCTCCTCCTCCCAGCCAAGATAACATACTAGAAAAGCACCTGCCTCATCATCACACCTTTAACAAAGATCTGGGATTCAATTAACACCAGTGCCACTGGCCTATGTGGTTTCCTTCCAGAGAAGAGCCTAATAGCACTCTCCCTGCTGAGAACCAGCAAAAAACATCCTCTCCAAGCCAAGAAACACCAGAAGGCAAGTAGGCGCAGGGCCGATGGTGAAGCACAGACAGCACTTCCCCCAGGCACCTGCTGTGTGTGTCTGCATGGGAAAAGTCTTGCATTTTAAAAGATACCACTGAAGCCTAAAAAAAAAAAAAACCCAACTGTGAAAGTAATTGTCTTTCTGAAAGGGAAGTTAGATTAACTGTTACAGGCATCAGCCACCTGGTGAAGGTTTCTCAGTATCACCCAAGGTGAGAATGGAAACCGTTGGGGTGATACTGGTCAAGCCCCATTCAGACACTCTGCTCCAGCTTACATACAACTCTGGTTGAGTTAAACGCCTTCCCAAAGGGCACAAAGCTCAAAAGCTTTCATTATAGTAGACAAGAACAGCCACATGGGTGCTGGACCAGCAGTACCCCAACGGCTACACTCTCACCTTGGGTGATACTGAGAAACCTTCCCCGGGTGGATGAGGTCTGTAACAGTCAGCGCAACTTTCTTCTCAGAAAGTCATTTACATTTGCAGTTAGTTTCTCTTCAAGGCTTCAGTGATCCTGATGGGGGGAGGGATGGAACACAGATTTCACCACTTCAGCTCACACATCTATAGACTCCATAAGGAGACATGGGTTTCAAAACTCTGGCACAGCTGCCTGAAATCCTGACAGAACAGATACATGTCAAGTTCCCACTTCCTACTTTTCCTCTTTCAGCCTCAGCTAAAAGCAGAAACATCGCAATAGATGATACAGAAGTGCAGTCTAGCAGGCAGAGCTTTGACAAAGGGAACAAAACCCTGAGCTCCCCTAACCCTGAAGTCCTCCAGCTCCCCTGTCCCCGAAGTACTCAGCACCATCCCTGTATCTAGTCCTGTCCACTGGAACATGGGATACCCATTGTCCTACACAGCTCACGAAGCACTGAGAAGCCTCAAGATCGGCGCCTGGAGGGGACACCACACTTCCTTCACACGCCATCTCTGATAACATTAAGCAGATCTTCATGGCACAGGGAACACATGAAGAGTCTTATGCAGGTGATCCCAAATAAGCCAATTGCCTGTGACAACACTCCCTGCTCCAAAAAACATGTGTCAAAGGGTTGCAGAAGAGGCTAGTAAGCTGTGTGACATGCTCTTTAGGCAAGAGGAATCTGCCAGTCCTTTCCAAGAGTTACTCAGAAAGGCTGGAAAGTCCAGCAGGGCCAGCAGCCAGGGAGGGAGGTGAACAATTGGAGATTCCACAGCAAGGAGGCGCCCTCCAGCCTTGAAAACTGGCTCTTCGCAACACTTCGAATCATAGAATTATTCAGGTTAGAAAAGACCCTTGGGATCATCAAGTCCAACCACCAACCCTACTCTACAAAGTTCTCCCCTACACCATATCCCCCAACACCAGATCTAAACAACTCTTAAACACATTCAGGGATGGTGACTCAACCACCTCCCTGGGCAGCCTATTCCAGTGTCTGACCACTCTTTCTGTGAAGAACTTTTTCCTAATGTCCAGTCTAAACCTACCCTTTTGCAGCTTAAAGCCATTCCCTCTTGTTCTATTGCTAATTACCTGTGAGAAGAGACCAGCACCAACCTCTCTACAATGTCCTTTCAAGTAGTTGCAGAGAGTGATGAGGTCTCCCCTCAGCCTCCTCTTCCTCAAACTAAACAGTCCCACTTGGCTATGGCAAAACAGCCCACAAAAGCCTAAGTCAGCTTCATCCTGTCTCCACCTCTGGGGCACCCTGCTCACTAGAAGACACCACAAACTGCAGTGCCAGGACATGGGAGCATGGCAGATCAGCACCACCCCTCTACCCACTACTGCTTGACTTCAAAGCTGAGCATAAACATAGAGTGATCATTTGTGTCCCTCTGCTTCTCGCCCAGCCAAGAGACCAATAGCCTTTTGGGGACAGCCAGACACTGCTCTGGTAGCTGATGCTGTCAGTACGCCAGCTTCACAGCAGCCCTGTGATACATGCAATTTCCAAGAGAGAGAAGGGCCCCTGCTCCCAAGCTGGGCAGAAAGCAATGCGGAGTTGGCAGCAACACTTGGCACCAGAGTCAGGCAAAATATTCTAAGCATCAAGACAATGTGCTGAATTTGCATTTGTGAGGGCTGGAAAAAGTTGTAGCCATTTCACAGGTCACAGTTGCTCAGTTAAGTTTCTCTGTGAATTACACCTGTTTGAACGCTCATAAAACAGGCAAGGGTTGTTTCCAATGGGCCAGTGCCCATTTGCACACGCAGATGAGGAAAATCAGAATTAGTAGCTGGGAGAAGGACATCTGAAGGTCCAGTCCCACCCAATTTACTAGCTAGTTGCCATGGTTTGCTTGTAATGAGCTGTAGATGAACATTTTTGAGACATCACAGCGCCTTCTCTATTTTACAGAGGCTAAAAAGGGGAAGTCTATTGCCTATGGCTCCAAAAGGAACTACCTCCAAAAAGGAAGTTTATTGTCTACAGCCTTAGACTAGAACCCGAGTCTTCTAAAGCTAAGCAGCCTATTGCCTACATGCCAGACTATTGGTCTCCCTCTTCTTCACACCCATCATCCTCCAGGACAACGGTTCCTTATGCAGATCTCCCTGCCCTGCATCCTCCTCGCTGCCCCAACACCTTTTCAAAGGCTCACTCTCTGGGGCTGTCTCATCACTCCCACTTTACCAGCCTTTCCCACCCTGTTCCTGCCTACTGCCTCCCAGTAGCAACATGCTCTCCAGTGCAAAGCCCAACCCAATAAACTTGGGAGTTTCTTAATGCCCACACCATGCTATGTCTCAGCTTTACAGAAGTGACGTCAGCAGCCTTTGCGAAAAGGCTGTCTGAGGATTTTCCTGAAAAACAGTTCACCAGCACAAACAAAGCCACCATGCCACCAATGTTTCCAGCACTGCAAGTCTTATCACAGGAAAGGAGTTGGCAGCTGCTGGTAATATCAAGACTTTAAAGGTCTGTAGACCTGTTCTGACCAGGCCCTCATTCCTTCTACAGCCAGGGGAGACGAACAAGCAGTAGGTTTCCCCTTCTTTCCCCTGACACACACTATGCTAAATACAAAATCAAAGGGAGGCTGCAGGTATCTTTGTGTCCACTAGGTAGGATGACTCAGTTGGACTCATGTAGGTGCAGATGTCTTAAATCTTGGCCAACATAACTTTTGACTCGACTAGGAAAAACTGTCCCCTTTTTAAAGCCAGACTGTTTAAAAAAAAAAGTTTCACTGTACAGTTCCCTCTCTGAATAACAGTCACCATCTCAAGTCAAGCTGGAGACTGACATGAGGCTGCCACAGAAAGGGACAGAATAAATGCATTGACCAGCAGGGAGACTGAATTATAAGCCACTGAACAGCCTTTCCACGTTGTTTGTGACAGCCAGAAGGGAATTATCCTAGGGAGGTCAGATTCTAAACCTGCTCTTCATACTGAGAGGCCTCCTCTCTCCTTTAGGACTTGTTTATGCCTATTAGAACAAATGATTTCCCCTTTCTTTTCCCTAAAGGGAAAGTGCAAACTGAGCAGATGACACAATCCAACTTTTAGAAAAAACTGTCAGTCAGGCTGTGTCTATCTCCACTTTCTGAGATGACATCGTGTACTATGAAAAAAAAAAAAAAACCAGCTGAAAACCCAAACCAAACCAGCAGCTGCAATGCAAACCAGCAGAGCTTAAGGGCAATCTGAGAGGGGTATTTCTAGAATACTACTGCACCGAAAAAGGACAAGAAATTTCAACACCTCCAAAGACCATTAGCACCCTCAGCAGGTGCAAAGCCACCATCTCACTCTCTCCAACCTGGCTATTCATCCACCAGGTCCTTTAGGCAGAACTGCTGTCAGAACTTGCAGCCCCATTTAACTTTCCCCCTGAGAAGATTCCACATCAAGCTGGTAGAAAGTGAGGACTGAAGTCCCTGCAGACTAGCTGGCTACAATACATCCTATTATGTAGCCAGGCATAGACCACAATGGCCTTTCTGCTAAAGAGAAAAATATTTTTCCATATGACAATTCAGCATCGGGAACAGATTCAACACATCACACTGCCCTCAGAGAAACAGACCAAGACTGCTGAAGAGAGGCAAGCAGCAAACCCAGTGTGCAAGGACAGATGGCTAAAAAGGATGTTCTCCAATCTTCCTTCCATTTGCTTCATAGGGACTGCCACGGAAGCTGACACAGACTGCACATCTGCACGCTCCACATGACCTCCACCGGGATGCCTGGCAGCCATACCCTTGCCTTGGGAAAGGACTGTCACTCAGCACTGTGACTTGCACTCAGACACAGCTCCATAGAGCACTTAGATCAGTTTATTGCAAGTAACTAACTGACTAGAAAAAAAGACAACAGGATAAGGAAATCCCCCTAACAGAAAACAGTCAGTCAAAGACTAGGAGAACAGTGGTGGAGGCACACTGTCCTCTGTGTGCTTGCCTTGCTTTTGTTCTTCCCTAGGCATCTGCTTGTAACCACTGCTGGAGATTACTGGGCTCGGAGGACTCCTGCTCTGTGACAGCACAGCTAGCCCTTTGCTCCCCTAAAACAACTCAGGCCAGTTACTGTCCCAGCAGAGCATGGAGAGGGAGGGAGAAGCTAAATGTGTCTAGCAGTGATAACTGCACAGAAGAAAGGCCAGACCTTACCATAAGTGACCATAAGCAGCAAAAAGTTGGCATTGCGGAGCAGACGGAGGATTGATTGCACGTAGGAATACTCCTCTGTCGGTCTTGACTGGATCAAGGCCTGAGCTCGGCTCGGTGGGTGCAGGGGCTTCTCCTTGAAGACTGAAACCAGACACAAAGTACAGCTGTTTGTAATGGTGCAATCGGGCAGCCTGAGCACACGCTGCGGGTAGAGCCATTTAAGGGACAGCAGAAGGGCTAGTAAAACCAAGTGCAACCAGAAGGTTTAGTAAAACCAAAACACACCATCACCCTTAAGCTTTGATCTCCACACATGAGCTTATCCAGGAATAGAAAAGAACAAGGTCTCTCCAACATAACTCCTGCAACTGGGGAGACACCTTGTTTTCAATTAGCTTTTTGTGTAGGCAGTGTCTGGCAGCAACAAGAGAGTTCTCAGGACTAATAATGTCTTTGTCTCCAGGATGATGGCCTGCCAGCTGCAAAAGTGTTGCCTGCAGTTACAAACGCAGAAGTGGAATGGGAAAAGCCAGCTGGCATTACATGGAATTCGGCAGACAAGCTCTGCTCTCCAGTGAACTTGTCAATCTTTCATGCTAAAGATCTGACTTCCACTTCACATGTTAAGCAGTGGAATGGCACCTCTGGTGTCCTGCTACTGGCCTTAATGCTTCCTTCTCTCCACTTATAACTGGTTACTTTTTTCGTCCTAGGAACAGCTTGTTCCTGTGATGACAGTTAACCTGCCTCTTTCTCCCTACCCTTAAGAGGCAGTCCGTGACCATGAACCTTGGAAGATTTCTATTGGCTTTTAAAGGACTTACTCATGCCAGGGTTTTATTACGCAGGCAATCAAAGGATGAACTGAACAATTTGGCAGGCTCACTCACAACCTCTTGTACTCCCTTCTACACGTGCTGTTCATCAACAGCTTGAAGCAGCAAGATATGGTATTGCACGACCCTGTGAATTGCGTTCTAGGACACATCCCCAGATGACCTCCCTGGCCCGTTTCCTAGCACACTGGCCCCTCACACACAGAGGATGATCTTTTCAATCTCACCTGGTTTCATGTGCACGCTCCCACCTCCTTACCTATAACAACCAGGATGAACAGGGCTGTTGCCACGCCTGCAGTCATGAAGAACATGATGCTGATGTGATAGGCCAACTTCTCCACATCCTCCACATTGGGAACCAGAACTGGAGGGACCAGAAAGCCCACAGCGATGCCGAGCTGAGGAGAGAAAAGGGATACAGAGAGGTGTGACATAGAACCACAACACTGCCAGCACCCCGCAGCTCAGCTCCCTGATGCCCAGTAAGGGCAACTGAGCCTAATCCAACTTCACAACCAAGGTGAAAATCTTTACCACCCAATAATTAAGACATAAAAGCTAGCTACCCATTGCAATTAGGCCATAAGAGAGGTGCCCCCCACTGCACTCACAACTGTCAGGACGCTCAAGACAAGCTTCTACAACAGAATTGAGAAGGATGAATACCTGTACCTATCAAAATGGAGGTCTTGCTTCCCCTGTCCTCCCCTGTGCATATACATTCCTGTCCACGCACACATCCCCCTCCTTATCTTGCACCTGCTCTGGTCCTGGCCTAATCACCTGGTAATCCACTTTTGTTCATTAAAAATGGCAGAAAACAGACCACCAAAACCCACCACAATTCTTTGCTGGGTTAAGGAGTTGAACCAATTTATTTTCCGGCCAGACAGAGACAAGGGCAGAGACAGAAACCTGCCCTCTCCCAATAAGTGAGATATTAATCTGGCTCAGGACTTTATGACACTGTTTCCTAATGAGCCCCCTCCCAAGACAAAGCTAACCAGACAAGACCACTATGAGAACCTAGAAAAACATCAAGGTTGAGAGCAATGGAGGTGCTGACGGGACATATCCTAAACATCGAGGTTGTGTGATGGAGCTTGGCAACTGCCCCTGGATAGAACACTTGGCTCTGAAGGGCTGCAAGAAGAAACCCCTGCAGCTCTGGCCTCTACTGTGCCAAGAGCCCCATATGTCCAGCTGAGGAGGTCCTGCAGTGGCAGCACACTTTAGTGAGGATGTTAGGGCTTTTAACTCCACAGCTATTTCTCCAGGACAGCGACAAGGAGCTGTAGCAGCACAGGCTTTGCTACACTGATAACTGGCACACACCTTCAGTGCCACTCTCAAATGGGAGAGAGAAGAAATGGCTGCGTTGGTGCTTAGGAGCACACCCTTCTTTTCACAAAGTATGAGCCAAAATTCACTCAGCACATTCGCAAGTACTCTAAACACAAGAGCCACTTTTTTCCCTGCTTTGTGTTGTACTGTTTGTGGCTGTGTTTCAATCACAGTTTGGTTCCCAAGCACTGTTTATTCACCTGTTCCCCTGGCTCTTACCAGCACTTGCAGCCCTCTCAGACATCAGAAAAAGAGCCATGCTCACACTCAGCTCTTGGTTGCTCTGCACACTTACCCCTGTTTAGGGCAAAAGCAATTTTTTGTTTAGCAACACCCTCATTTTTGCTATTTCCCCAATTTAAACCTAGGTTTCCTGTTGTGGACAGTGACAAGGCACACACAAGAGCCTCCAATAGATGAAAGGACTGAGAAGGCACCCAAGACAGAGAGGTGCCAGGTGCCATTCTCATCCTTGCTTGAAACAGGAGACTTCCAATCTCTTCTGCAGGCTGTACCATTTGCCTGGACACAGGAAAGTGCTAACAGTATGAGAACAGAGCTAACTGAACCAATATTAACTAGCAGCTTAAAAAAAAAAAAATCCCACCTACCAGCTATTCATGCTACCCCAATACAGCCTCTACAGAGCCACTGCCCTCATCACACTGACAGAGGAGGTAGAAGTATGCAAAACATGGAAATGAGATATAGTCAAATTAAGGCCACTGCATTTACCATTTCCTTATAGGAAACATTAGATAAACAGGAATCAATTAGCACCACGATGACCCATTGGAGAGGAGACTGTTTATACCTCACTGATGACCGAACAGCAGCAAGACAGCACCACTAGCCAACTGCTGCCATACAGGAGGATTCTGCAGTGCTCGATGTCTTCATAGTCCCTGGAAAGGGTCTATTACTCTACAGGTTTGGAAAGCAAAGACTAAGAAAGACAAGGACTATGCTGCCCACAACACACATCCAAGCATGTCAGCACACAGAGCAGAACGACCCTGTAACCCAGGCGCAAGCTCAGACACGTTGCACGGGCTGCCTTCTAGCAAAAACTCCTTGTGCTTTCTGCATGCTTCCTCTGTCATATCTCTTTTGGAAGACCTACTCACTGGGCAGGATCAAGATCACAGAACAAATACATTTCAGGTGCCATATCTGATAGCTGGGATAAAAATCCAGCCCCAGAAAACTCCACAAACTCCTCCTCTGTCTAGCTAGTGGATTTTTGAGACAAAAAGAAAGCTTATGTTTCAAGCACAGGTATCTGCTAGACTCAGACATCCTATTTAATTTACAAACAAGTACCTTCCAACCATGTCTGGCCAAACTTCTCCTGCGCCAAACAGTGCCCTTCACTGGGACCTGGAATAGCCTGGGTCAGGCAGGATCAGCAATAGGCATCTGTGCTGAGTTCATTGTTGGTGCTGGAACATCACAGGCAGCCAGTGGGAAGAGTCACCACGACTCTTCCTCAAGAGTCCCCAAGACTCACTCTCACCAAGTGCCTCACCGGTTCAGGGCACTGTCGGGAATGAGAACATTGAGGGGTATGTTAAACGCGCTGAAGCCAGACACAAGTTGTGCTGTCCCAGATAGCAAGCCAAGGGCTGGAAGAGCTTAGGAGGAAACTTAAGAGACCATTAGGAAGGTTAAACACATCACAGGCAGCCTCTCACACAGGACTAAACTTGCCAGAGCCCAACATTGTTCAGACATGGCCTATCCCCAGCATCTCGTCACGGTCAGTCAGGTCCACGCTCCTCCTCTGCGCTGCCCGCCGACACCAGGGACTCATCGACTGCCAGCGAGCACAACTATCAGCTGGCTTAGAGGCTTCAAACTCTGATCTTCCTTAAATTGCACGCGTCTCCCTTCTCTGCACAAGGGAAACAACCCTGCAGCTGCACAGAAAAGGCAACGGCAACAGACAGATGCTCACAGAGATCACCCACAGAGAGCAGAAGCCTGTTCATCTCTGCAGCATGTTATTTTGCCCTGCTTGTGGCCAAAGTGCAGGCCTGTGGCTCCTGTGTGCCCGCCCAGCCCCAGACACAACCACACTGGGCTTCACTCCTAACTCCTTCGCATTCCTAAGGGTTCAAGCTTTGAGGAAAAGACTCTCAACATTGTTCCTTTCTATTCAAGGGAAGAGTCCTACTGGCTCTTACATATCAGGTCTCACGTGTTCCCCTCCACCCTTTACCAAGTAAGATCTATAAACACCTTCCTGTAAATTGCTCCTTTGTCTTATCACCGTTTCATTCTTGGAAGAACTGGGATGGATTCCTGTGGTAGCTGTTTCTTGGCTTCCTGCTCTCTGCAATCACATGCTAGTCCCACGAGCTCCTGAACTGCAGCAAAACAGGAAAGGCTGAGAGATCCGTGCTTTATTCTGACCTCCAACATAAGTTTCTCCAGGACCACAGCCAAGATTCACTTTTTCCACATCTCCCTCTAGCTTCTCCTTCCTGAAAAAGGATCTGTCTGATATACCTAGCAAATAAGGTCTTGAGAATCCGTTTTGCAAATTGTTCAGAAATCCTTTACTGGGAAGTCCTACAGTCATCACTTACCCAATGGAACACAGACTTACTCAGCTTTCTTGGACACTGCTCTTGTCTTTTGAAAAGACCTGAACAATTTTTCAAACCATAAATAGATGTTTTGTCCTCTCTCTTCATCTCCCAAAACAGGAACCACTTTTATCCATTAGGAGTTTGTTAAACCTTTGTGAAGGACTAGGTTGGTGGAAGGGAAAAAAAAAAATAAATCACAGCAGTCATAGCAATAGGAGCTACATTTTATATTTCAGAGCAACTGATGTTGTTAATCCTATGAAGATGAAGCCCTTGACCTCACTAAAACTGAAGACTTCCTGAAGGATACTCATAGACCTTGGATTATTCATACCATTTTTAGCAACAAAGACAAGCTCTCAACAACACGAAGAGTATCATAGAACACATACTTTACCTTTCACAAGGAGATTTTTAGCCCAGTTCTCAGCAGGACAGTGCCCACATCACCATCAGCCCAACAGACAACACTGTAACCAGACAAAAGTTATTTTTCTCTTGCTAAGGCATCTTTAAATTTTCTGGTTGTCTCTTCTCCACACCTCTCACATCAGGGCTGGGAAAATAAAGTAATTTAAAAACAAGGTTGGTTCTGCAACAGTCTGTGACACCCTCCTTACAGAGACCATCAGTCATCAGGGTTTGTAGTGCAGTCCCTCTCACCAGCACACAAATTAGCATCTCCAACCTTTGTACAGGAGAAAGGTCTCCGAGATCTATATAGATAGGCTCTAGTTCCCAAGATTCAGCACATCATTCAGCATCGCCATACCCCAAACACACAACACTGTCCTTATCTAAGAGAATCTCTCCTCAGGAATCAGGCTGCTGGTACTTTATTTTAAGAAGGCTTTGGTGTAATTTTTAAACAGAATACCAGGGAAGTCAACAACTACAGCAGAGTGCGCTGTTCAGATGACTTATTCTTTAAAAGCTGATAAAGGATAGAAGGAACGTATTTCCTACCTGAATTTTGTCAAGGACCAGTCCCAACAACAGCATCATGTTCAACATTCAAGCCTATACAAGAACAGGCAACAAACCCAAGAGCAAGCGGCTAATGAGATGGTATGAATGCACCCAAAGTCTTGAAATGGAAAATGGAATGTCTAATTTAAGTTTAGCTGTTTGTATACTAAGAGTCTGCTGAAGGAAGATAATCAGTGCGGTATCAGCATAAAAATTGTAAATGAATGATCGATGGAGGAGTGGGTCTCCACCTTAAAGAAAACTAAGAGTCAGCAACAGGAATACAGAAGCCCTATAAAATTCCACAAGTAAGCACAAATATTGACAGAGGAGACCACCAAACCCAGAAGGTCAATTAAAGCATTAAAAGATAGAAAGAGAGAGATGCTGCAAAGGCAGAAAAAAAAATACAGCAGTGAGAAATTTCGACAATGCCCTTGCAGGCTAAATAAGCATCACAACAGGGATGATGCAGAGACTGCATTTTTGGATTCCATAAATACTCTTTTCTGAGGAGAACCTATAAGAGGCAGCACAATTTGTGATTTAGACCTAGAGCAGCACAGTGACCACAATCAATATTACAGAACAGGTCTGCACTACACTCAAATTCAGCTTCCTTGCGGCAGTGACAAAAAACCCACCCTCCAAAGCACTATGGCAATATTTAACTCGCAAGAGGGAGCTGCCTAAAAGGAAAGAAGCTTGTTAAAAAGAAATTAAAAAGGAAAGCCAAAGAAATAAAATGCTTGCAAGTGGCATTAAGACTGTGTAGAGACACTGCGTCAGAGTCAAAACCAAACCAACAACCACCCAACTCAAAAGCTGGACATTACCCCTTCAAGGAAAGGGGAAAAAAAAAAAAAGACACCAAGCTAAAGTAAAACCATAATTAAGCCCAAAAAAGACTGGGGATCAACTTCACAAACTAAGTCAAAACTCTTCAAACACAGTAAAATCAGAATGCCTGCCAGAAAGTCTACAGGGCCAAAAGATGATCTCTGTGGAAGGAGAACATTCGAGAAAGAAGGAGAAGTAAATGAAGTCTTGCACCAGCATTCATGACATGGTATTTATGGGAGGTTTCCACATCAACAGGACCTCTTCATATGGCAAAAAATCTGAAGCGTTATCAGTGGAAGACCTTAATCAATTTATTTCAACTAATTTCTTCTACAAGGTGTCAGGACCAGATGGTATTCATCCATGAGTTCAAAAGAACAAGCCAACAGAAAACCCACACTACTCGCACAAAAACACACCAAACTGCTAACTGTGCTTTGTTATCCAAATACTCAAATCAGGAATGGAGGAAGAGAAAAGTGGTGTGAATTTTTAGGAGGCCCAGCACAGGCAGGAGTCCCCGGAAGCCCCAGGGGCAGCAGCCCACTGGTTTGGCCAAATGGGCAAAAACTGTAGCAATCTAAAGACTGAAATTTACACGTTGATAAACACCAATATAACAGGCTTTTCAGACACTATGATTTCAATGCAATCTCAGCAAGTTCCCAAGCCAAGTACAGCAGCATCTGTTCAGTAACAGATAAGACTAGGTCAGGATGTCACGTAGCCCACACTAGCCACCCGGTAGCGTAAACCAGTGCAAAGATGCAGAATGTAACTGGTAGCGGCGAAAGGACACATCTGACAGGTGGGAGGAGGGGGAACTTGCACAGTTTGCTGGATCTGAAAAAAATGCCTCTTGTTGCAGTAGGAAAGCCCTTATGAAGGGGAACAGAAGGGCTCTCCTTCTCACTACGTTGCTTTTTACATGTATGAGAGAGGAGAACTTTGAACCACACTCAATACATATAGGACCCATGCCAGGTGCCCCTTTGACAGTTCTGCCAACATAATCAAATGAGTCAGACCTGGATCTCCATTCACCACCTTTGAGGACGTACCTATTCCAAAGCCCTGGGCAACACAGCCTCTTCCTCTACTCTTGTCTGTGTGTCTAAGCCCTGCCCTGCGGTGCTCCCTCCTGCAGCGCTCCCTCCTTTTCTAACTGCAGGTGCCTCCCACCCTATAACCGTGATATTTCACAGGAGCAGCTAAACTTTCTGACCCTACAATTCACATATCGCTATCTGCGGAGAGCAGAAAGCCATCCCCTTCTCACCCCCTGCGACTCCTACTACACATCAGCTTCCCAATCCTTTGCTACCAGCACAGGTCCCAGCTGCCCTTCTATGCAAGGGGATACAGCAGAATTGAAAATACCCAACTGAAAAGCTGTGTAAAGCAGATGCTGCCAGTTCCTACCCAGTATGCTTTTGTGTGGGCTGCTGTCCAGAAGATGCTTCTTCCGTACCACTGACAGCAAAACCAAAAGAGCCTGTTGAAATCCAGATAGTCAGGAAGTCAACATACATAAATGTTTGCAAATCACAGGTTAGTCACCTTTCTTTCTTTAAGAAGCAGGAAAGACTCAAGTTGTGAAAGGAAAAATTGTAATCCAGGCCTTGTGACAAGATAAGATATGGCTTAGGCTCTTTTTTACTCTCCCACCGACATAGGAGATAATGCTTTTTTTTTTTTTTTTTCAAACTGCACTTACACAACCAAAGGTCTTCTGCAGGCAAAGCAAACTCCCTTCCTCATCACACTTCCGCTTCTGTGGCATCACCTCATACTGCTTAATATGACGCAACGCCGTACGATGAAGACTACTTCTCTATGCAAGTCATTCAGGGCCTCTCAGTCTTGAATGCACCTTCCCCCAGTTTACTGGGAAAGAAACACAATGCAGCAAAACAACAGCAGGAGACAAGAGAGAGTAAAGTAGAAGAGGGGTTTCAGCTCTGACAGCTACCTCAGCTGCTGCTGGAATCCTCAGTTGGGATACAATACTTTGGTCAAGGACCTACTACAGTCACCTAACATAGCCAGCCCCAGGGGATCCTGAAGGGCAAGCACTGAGGATGCCATAGGCAGCCGCTCCCAGCAAAAAAACACTGCAGTCATTCATTTAACTCCTATGCAACTTCCAAAGAACATAACCCAAAAGCCAACTGCTTCTGTGAGGGAGAAGGTGGAGCAGCCTTTGGTGTATGGCTGAGAAGGGAGCACCAGATGAAATGGGTAGAAAAAGTTAATTTCAGGCTCCAGTGTCTGTTTATAGAAACTTAGGCATTCCTGGGAAAGCCACGTTGCTGTTTGGTCAGCGTGCCCTCCCACACTGAGCCACATCCAGGATCTCTGAGAGCGGACCACATAGCACCCCTTGTGATCCAAGTGCTTGATCCACCCTGCCCTTCTTTACAGGGAGAGAAAGGAGCCAGGGTTGGAGAATGTCAATCATTAACTACAGTCACTACCAGCTCCTCTTGGTCACTGGCTAAAATCTTGTCTGTTCTAATCACTAAAACCCTGGGAGATACAGGGCCAAGCCACAGAAGGACGCAAGCCAGACTACCACCTGCCCTCATTTCTAACAGGGATCAGATCTCATCTGAAGAGATGGGGAGCCTCCAGCAGGGATAGAACAGCCAAAGAGATCTAGAAGTCCACTCGAAGACAGGAATTCCACGGGATGTGCTCCATTTCCACAACACTTCTTAGACTTTCAGATCCTGCCTTCCCTGAAGGGCAAGAGGTACAGGACAGAGTTAGCAGTGAGGCATCAAAGAGCAGCACATGTTCAGCACAAACAGTGCTGGAGGCTCACCAGCACCAAAGCCACTCAGATGTTGCAGGCCCACTTACGCTGCAACACCCACCCACTACCCCATGCAGACTCTTTCCCCCAGGTCAGAACAAGAGGAAAGGACCCACCAAGAGGGAGAGAGAGCTCGTTTCCCTGAGTGTTGTTCACAGTTTATCATCCAGTTTGTCCACTTCAAAAGCCATCGCACAGCAGTATGCAGATAGCACCTAAAAACTCTGCCTCGGGCCGTTTCTGATACAGGAGCCCGAAATCTCTGAACTCTGATGCCAACTGCATCAGAACAAGGACAAGACCCCACCTGAAGGTCAGTCAGGTACTCCATCATTTTTCCCCAGAGGCAGAGATGAATATGAAGCTGAAGTTTCCTTTCCTCCCAAACCACATCAACATCTTTCAGCACCCCTGCTAAAAAATGAAGAGTCAAAATTACAGCAGAAAGATGGTCTAAGATGCCTGGGTCCTTAGTCCCAAAAAAGCTTCTCTTTGTCAGAATGGCAGAAGCCACAAAGTTTATTTCAAGAAAAAAAAAAAAGTAACAATACCAGTGGCAAAGCAATACAAACTCACAAACACGAATGTTCTTTCCTCGCTCCTGTGCATCACAGTTATACACTTCCCTGCCTGCTGCCCATGTCCCCTGCTCATCTGGCAAGAACAGGGAGACACAGCAGGAAGAGATACGCCTAAAACCGACATGCCTGAAGAAGCGTGGCCCCAGTACAGCAGTCCAGCCCAAACCATGGCAGCTGAAGCAGAGAGCTAGGCCCTGACCACCAAAAATCTCAAAAAACCACAAGAATTTAACTCGTCACCTAAACATCCCCACCACTGCGTTAGTTGTCACACCACAGCACCGTGTTTCTTCATCCCCAAAAGCCAGGAGAGCAACTATGTTAAAGGAGGAGGCAAGGCGTGCTGCTCCAGCAAGCACATGCTCCTGCAAATGCTGGTATCTCAGGAAAGCGTTTCTTCTTCTCACTGTGGTCCTGTCACCAGAGAGAATGAGGGGACGGTCTCCCTCTGACACAGAAGTCCCTTTGCTGCAGCCTGTCAGGTCTGAACCACAGCCCCAGACAGGGAACTGGCTGATGGATCAATACACCACCATGGAAGCAGCAGGGACTTATGCAAAGCACTCTTCCCCACCTACCTCTTGTACATGGGACTTCACGGAGATGTCCAGCGCCAAGCTCCTCCACAAATGACGCTGCTGATGAGCTAGCAGGCACACTACTACTGATGACTGTATTTCAGAAGCACGTCAGACAAATTCCTCCCAATAATCAAACACATCTGTGAACTCTCCAAAACGCTTCTTCCTTCCAGAACTTCAGCCTGAGGAAAAGTCTCCACATGGATTTTTTTTTCCTAGTCTTTTAAGCAATGAGATGCCACTAATATTTTAATGCCAAAGTATCCAACATGCAAATAAACCCCATTCTACACCTCCCTATACATGCACTTGCAGGGACAAGGAGGAAAAAAAACCAGAAAAACCTACGCATCTCTCTGTTAAAAATGGGAAAAAGTGAAGTGTCATGAAAACCAGCAGTGGGTAAACAAGAGAATGTGGTCGTGTCCTCCACAGGTGTCCATACCCTTCTCTTCTAGAAGCTCTGAGCACTCCTGAATCAATGCTGGAATCTAATCCTTCTTTGCACTTCACGTACCACAACCAACGCGTAACAAGAAACAAGCGAGAAGAATCTGATACTCTACTAGAGTTTTCATTGTTTTTTAAAAGATATTTAATACTCAATCTGACTGATTCAATGATTTACTGTTCAGGGCTGACTTTGAACCTGAAGGTTACCGTCAGCCAAGAAGTAGCATCGTTGTGTCCCGAGCAGGCATCGCCCTAGCAGACCTAGAGGAACCAGCAGGCAAAGGTCTCCCCAGGACAGCACTGCTCAAGTGCTGGCAAAGGCCGAGAGGGCAGGAGCAGAAAGAGGGCAGGTGTATCAAAGAAAACAGCAGTGACACTGCTGCTATCCTCTGTGTAGCTGATTGCAATTCCTGTCGGAGAGGGACATCAGTGCTTGGCATTCAATAACAATAATCGTGATAATAACTCGTGACAGAGTTTTCCACCTCGAGGATCTGTAACTAAGTGACATGGCAAAGAAAGGAAAACCATACGGTTGTAGAGGAATGAGCGTAGGGAATAGTTTGCCATAGTGCAATTACAAACCTGCTGTATTATACCCTTTGCTAACACTCCCTAAAACACAGTCTTTAACTGCAGAGTCAGGAAAAAAGAATGCCTCTATTTCTTTCCCTTGCCCAGTATCACCACTAAACAAAATAGCTACTTTTCATTCACTATGATTACACACCTCAGGACCCTCAACTAAGAGAATGAAATTAAGGGAATGGAATGAATAGGTCCTTCCTATGGAGCATGCCCCGTCTTTAGCCATTGCTATTTTTGACTTCTCCAGTTCTCTAAAAGGAAAGTCTGGGCTTACAAAGAAAGGGCTATGTACTGAACTGAGGTCGCATTGCTATGTCAGTTCAGCCCCCAGAGCAGTGTGGAACACCAAAAGCATAGCCAAAGTTTGCTTTTTGCAACTGTTAGACTAACCTGCTCCTTTTAGAACAATGAGGGTACCATACTCGCATACAGAACAGGCTGAAAACCTCATTGTTTGGATTTCTTAGGCACACTGTTGAGTAACTTCACCTGAATAATTAAAAAAAAAAGGTCTGACAGCAAAACGCTGTTACTTATTTACTCCTATAACTTGGCGTGAACACTCAGCTGCTAAATGCCTTCCACTCTAAAGATTCATTTAAAACACATAAAAAACAACCCACTAGCCCAGGTGATTAGAGCAAAGAGGAAAGCTAAGATTCACTCAGAGAAAGATAAGTATGTTTTCTCTTTCCAAAAGGTGTAAGCCAGAATATCCTGAATTCCCTAACGTTGTTCCACAAACACCATCTCCAAGCATTCACCTCTTTTTGCCCGAGTAGTATTTAAATAAGTACAAAAATCCAGGAATGCGAGGAAAGGAGACCTCAAACCCACTGCACAAAGTTATCTGTGAGGAAAACCGTGCTTAAGAAACCACCTGAACTACAAGCCGTTCAAATCCGAAGAGCACCCACAGGCTGAACTAAAGACGGACCAGGGCAGCACACGGCCGCATGCAGGGCAGCACACCGGGTCTCAAAGTAAGGGGCACAGGTCCAGCCTAGCAGCTAATGCCAGGTTCTACTTCCCTCTTCTTCACATCAGCTTTGCAGAGCCAGACTCGCTTCGCTTACACCACATTACAGTATTGGTCTATCTGCTTCACGCCACAAGGATGAGTGGGTGTTCCAGTGCAAGGGTCAAGAAGCTACTTCCCTCATTCTTTCAAAGCTGTGGAAAAATTTATCTCCTCTGAGCACTAGCTAGCAACAAGACCATCACAGCTTGAGCAAGGGCAGGTCACTGGCCTCCCTGACCCGCCTCAATACAAGAATGCTCGGGGAGCTCACCTTGCCCTAGCAGGATGGAAGGTTTGCTTCTTTTCAAAGCAACTGGTTGTGGAAACTCTGTACCTACTTTTAAGAGGTATGAAAGTGCTAAAGTCCTTTTCCTCCAGGGCCCAGTGACAAGTACTCTTTTCAGTAGACAGTTAATCACCTTTGTCCCATCTTGTCAGCAGGAGGAGGATATTGCAGCGTCAAGTCCAGATGCAACTGTAGATCTGAGGTTTGCAGGACACTCTGCCCAAAGCGAGTTTCTCAGCACCTCACATTCCCCTCCAGCCCATCCATGGGGCTACTGAATCATACCCTTGGACTGGAGATTTGCAGACACAGGAGTAGCAGGGCACTGGAGAAGACCCTGAGTCCAAACCCTGCTCAAAGCCAGAATCATACCTAACCCCCATACTACCCCCAGCTTTGTAGACTTAGGTCCCACCTGCTTCTGCCACCACCATCAGTCCACAGCCTAACCCCAGCTGCGTCCCTCCAGGTACCAGCTGCATTTCCCGGGGGGAATTTCGTGTAAATGCCTCTTATCCTTGCTCCTGCCCTCCAGGCCCTGTGCATCTCTTCCCCCTCCCTGGTTTTGCCCCCTTAGCATTCCCAGTCTCCGGCCAGGCTGGCGAAGGCTTGTCCCGTGTGCCCGGCCAGACCGGGGACAGCCGCCCTGTTACCTGGTTCCCAAAGACAGCGATGGAGCAGGCGGTGGAGACCTCGTGGGAGCCAAACCAGACGGAGGCAATACGCGAGGGCAGGCCCAGGATGAAGACCTGGGCCAGGGAGCAGATGACTTGCCCCAGGACGGTGACGGGGAAGAGGTGCGGCTTCAGGCTGCCCAGCTTCACCCAGGCACCCAGGGCATTGAGGGCCGAGCCCACCAGGGCGATGAGGCGCAGGCCCCTCTTGTCCAGCAGCCAGGCGACGGGGAAGAGCAGGGGGATGTAGGTGAGCATGTAGCTCATGGAGAGCCAGTCGATGGCGAAGGCGCTCACGCCGTAGAAGCGCATGAAGATGTTGTTGATGCTGCCGTACTGGATCCACTGGAAGGCGTTGCACAGGGAGTAGCTGCTGAAGAGCAACACCACGGCCCAGCGACGCCGGGACAGCCGCACCTCGGCGGTGCGGGCAGCGGCCTCCCCCGCCGCCCC
>KZ505750.1:445965-497578 GCA_002844005.1 Limosa lapponica baueri | reverse complement strand
GGCCCCGCCGAGCGGCCGCCCCGGTGCGGGAGAGACTTCGGTGCGTGAACCGAAAGCGACGAGCGGGGACATGGGCTGAGCCAGACGCGTGTCCCGGGGGGAGGCCGTGTGTCTGTGGGCAGTGCCCGACCCAGCCGGAGGTGCCGGGGTGGGTGCCTGGAGGATGAACCGGGTGCGGGGTTTCATTTGGGTTGGCTTCCGATGTGGGGTTTTTTGGGTTTTTTTTTTCATGACATGGCCCACTACGAAGTGGAAACATCCAGTGGAGTCAACATTACAACATCTCAATGTGACCGAAACAAAACAGCCAAAAGTGGTGTTTGTTTTTCAGTCTCACGGGGAACTTGCAGTTAATGAGTCAGCGTTACTTGAGCAACACGCTGCTCTGACAGATTCCTGCCTGGAGATCGCTTATGATCTACAGTTCATTTAATTAACATCGTGCTATCTGAACTGTACAAACATCACTCAGCACGAGCTTGAAAGTGTGGACTTGGTTGCATCCTAGTGTTGTTCAGCTCTCGTTCAGCATTAAACACACAGCTCAAAGTTCACTTGGAAAAAGGGGAGCAATGACCTTGTTACCAAAGCATATGCTTGAAATTTTATTAGTAACTAGTGTTGAAAGGCCTTATGTGTATTCTCACAACTAATGAGGATTCTATCCTTGAATTTATCAAGCATGAGTTAATGAAAAGAACTCCTAATCAAGGGAGGCAAGTACCGTATCATTCTCGAGCAGGCACGTTGAGCATAAGGATGTTGAGCATGGTGCTAATCTACACATTTTGAGAAGTTTAGCCAGCTTGGCAGGAAAGTGAAAATTCCTAGTGTCCTAAGCTGAACTACTTTCACTATAATACTAAAAGTCACACCCATGGGTCAAGAAGACCCTTGCCCGGTTGACGATCCTTCCCTTGAGCATGTGTGGTAGCTATAGCTTGGTGGTGTAACCATATGTAAATGGCTAACCAATCAAATATAGGTAGCAGGTACTAATATTATAATGGCGTTGTAAAGTGTGTATAGAAATTGTGTGGAGAGTTCTGATGGGTGTGCTTGATCGGTGGAAACCACTGAGCACCTGGCCTTGTGCACAAATCCAAAATAAATAATCAATGTCTCGCCCTGGCGCGTGAGATTGGCTGTTGCACACCGGGTAACGGAGCCGACCTTTCGGACAACAACCTGTCTTTAGCGTGTTGTACTCCTGAAACAAAGACTTGGGTCAGAGAATGAAAAAATGAAGTTCCTCTGGCTTATATTTACTTTGTGGAACGCCATCGGAGGTTACTGACACTGTCTTCTGAGTTATCCACCTGACTACTGCCAGGAGCAAAGGCACACACTCAGCTTTGGTGCCTTTATGTTCTTATTTCCCATGCAAGCCAAAAAAAAAAAAAAAGCTGGGTAAATGTCACCTTAAGTGGTTCTTGCTGGGTATCTTCACAGAGCTCACTTCTTGGGTTTCCTACTCCCGGCAGAGTGGCCAGGAGCACAGCTGGAGACAAGTGAAGCCAGTACAGCCTCTCCCATGTGCTCTGCTGAAAGCACCGCAGGGCAGAGCTGCAAACCTTCCCGCTCTCCCCAGCCTCAGCCCACAGCTTCGCCGGTGAACCTCTAGCCTCACCCGGGATGCTCGTTATGATGGTACAACAAAAATCATAGCATAGCCTTTTTACATAATAAACAAGAAAGGCTAGTTCAGAAGCAAGAGCCAGAAAAGAGGATTTTTGGCACCATTTATTATTAGGTTAGGCACCCAAAGTCACTGTACGCTCTGTACTGAGACAACAGAAAGAAAAGAGGAATTTGTTCTAATAAATTTGTAATTTAAATGTATCAGGAATGCAATGAGTGATAGCAGTGCAGACTGCAGAGGTGAAATGGAGCAGGAAAAGGACTGTCGTGGTCCAATAGCTTCTTAGTCTGAGAACTCTGAGGATGTAACATTAAAGTATACAGAAAATAATTAACTTTTAGGTTCACCAGATTTGAAAAAGTCTTTACAGAATTCTCTACAATATTATAAAGAAATCAAAGTTATCCAGAGGTAATCATTATCATTGATTAAAGAGTAGTCAAAAAGCAAAGATCATTAAAAGAAATAAACAGGCAATTTTTTAGCATGGCAAACTGGGTTTGCTCATTAATAATGCCAAAAGCAGAGCGGGAGCAAAATTTGCAGATAGTAAAACATTATTTAAGTTACGCAAGACTAATTTAAATATGTCACTTACATGTTGTGTTTAGGTCTGTATGACTTTGGGACTGTAGCTTTAGTTATCTGTAACTGAAAGTGTTATCACAGTCCATGGCATCTTTAATTTGTAAACTCAGATAAATGCAGGATAATGGAGTGAGGTACTGGATGGCAGTCTGCTGCAAAGGTCTCTGGGCAGCAGAGAGGAAGATACCAGTGACTAACAGGGATTGAACATGGGTTTCAGGCTTAGGTCACAGAAAAAGCAGAAAGAGTATAAAGGAAAAAATAAGGAGTTGAGAAAACACTGTCATATATTAGGAAAACAGGGAAAACAGTTAAATTTCTTTACCTGTGGCTAAAAAAGGAGCACACACATGGAAAAATACTTAGATATATGGGAGAGGAATAAGAAATACACACTGGGTCCTTTGCCTCCTGCCAGCCCTACTCCAAACTGGAGTCAGAAACAGTCTGTTGTCTTGAGCTGTGTTTTAGTCCCACCTTCAGCTCCTAAATTTCTCTCGAAAACCCTCAGTTTTACCCATCAGCAATAAAAAGTCCATAGCAAGCCAGAGCCTGCCAAGCAAGGAGCTGTTTGCTCGCACTAAACCGATGTCTTAATCCAATCAGAAAAGTCAAAGGGTAAATCAAGAATGACTAAAACACAGACCCTGCTGAAAATAACAGCCGAGAGCGGACGGATGAAAGTAGCGCCAGCCTCTGATGGCTGCAGCCTGTCAAGTGAACGTGAGCCAGTCAGGGAAGCAACCCCCAGGGCCGATTTAGTCAAGTATTTTTCATACCTATAGGCCCACACTTCCCAGAACTCCTCTCCTCTGATTTCAGGGCTGTTTTGTTTTGTTTCTGGCTTTGCAAACTCTTCAATCACCCCTTCATATCTTTTGCCAATTTCTGGACCAAAATAAAACCCCTGTGCTTTGCATTTCTTCCTCTCTCTATTGCCACATCTGTTTCTACTCACATGAGCCTCTTTCCCTTCCTGAAGCAACACAGCAGCTGCTTTTGGATTTCCCTCATCAGAGCATCTTTATATAAAAATTTCTTAGCCATGAAAAATTATTTATATTTCAGGACAACCCCTTGAAGTAGATTTTAAAGCTTGAATGACAGAGATTGACACAAGTGCTAAAATGGTTACAGGATCCTGTAGCCAAAAGTAACTGTGAAGGTTTGAAGGCACTAAACCAGAGGCAGAAGCAGGGCCCAAATTAAATGTAATGGTACAGGCCATCAGATAGAGCCTGACATCTCTGGCTTCCCCACTGATCTCAAGAAATCCAGCTTCTGACACCCTTGGAATATACTCTGCCTTTATGACCAATGAGTACGTGCAATTCCTTTATGTTCTGTAAGGACTGAAGAACATGTCTTGGAACAAGCTCGGTTTTCTCAAAGCCCACCCAATAAACATAAATGCTAGGGATGATGCTGGCAATGATAACCCAGCTTTCTGATTTTTAGTGAATGGCAACAGGCCTCAATGACAAGCAAGGCCATAATGAATGGGTGGTGGAAATTGGCTTGGAAGGTGTGCAGAGGGTTTGTTAGAAAATTATTGTGAAAAAAATAATTCCTTGATGCCTTTCCCCTCCCACACTAGACCAGAAGTCCAAGAAATACGTGGGACAAAAGGTGAAGGTTGCCATGGAAAAGTGGGTACTCAGGGATCTTCTGGATCTTCCAGCCATGCAGTTCCTGCAGAGACTTCAGAGAATGCTTAGGCTCCCTTTAAATGGGAAGTATGTAAGCTCACAGGATCACAGGATGTCCCTTGCTCTCAAACTCTCAGCACTGTGATTTGTGCCTCTAAATCTCATCATTGTGTGAGAAGGCCTAGCTGGTGCAGCTCTTAGGTGGCTCTATCACATTTTCACTGGTAGGATTAAGGCCTAGAAAAGTTGTCAGATCTCCCAGTCTATGCCACACAACCTTTCACAACAGACATTGCAGAGAAGATTACAACACCTTTGCTGGTGGAGGGGGAATGTTTTCTATGGGGTTCAACACGCAAACTGCTTTAGTGGAGGTCTTCAGGAGTCGGACAGTTGTATCATTAGACCAGGTGGCAAGACGCAAATAGCTGGCAGAACCCCTCACTTCTTCTGGGTCACACCTGGATGCAAAGCACAGCTGGAGAGAGACCCTGCAGAGCAGGCTGGCAAGGGCTGCCGCCTCGGACAAAGGCAGACTTGTTCCCCTACAGAGCAGGGGAGGCTGCGAGCCCTCTGCTGGCACCTATAGCTTTCTACATCCCAGGAGCCAACAGAAGGCAGGACCCAGTGCACAGTTTATAAATCATAGAATCATAGAATGGTTAAAGTTGGAAGGGACCTTAAAGATCATCTAGTTCCAACCCCCCTGCCATGGGCAGGGACACCTCCCACTAGAGCAGGTTGCTCAAAGCCCCATCCAGCCTGGCCTTGAACTCTTATGCAATGTGTTAGTTTAAATGCAATGAGTTAGTTTATTACTGTAGGTTAAACACACAATTATTTTGATACCCTAAACCCTTATGAATCTTCCCTGTTGCATTTCCTGTGTAAAGATCTGGGGACACGTACAGTGATGGAAAGACACGTTTATAACAGTGGAGCAGTCAGGCTCTGCAGCATTCCAAATTTTGCAAAAATTACCTTCTTCTACAGAAAACATGAAGGCTTAGTTGCACAATCAGAGATCTCATCTAGAGAATACTGCAGACCTCGGAACCACCAAAGCTGTGCAGGAGGTAACTTTGAGCACCAAACCTATCCTCTTCAAAGTTTAAGGACTTTCAAAAGCATGACTTAAGGAAGGAAAATAACATTTTGCTCCCCTTCAGCACGTCTCATCTGTAGTTCCCGGAGAACTTCAGTGGGGATGCATCACCCACATCTATTTTACAGGGGAAACAGGGACACAAAGAGTTAAGGTGATTTGCCTGTGGCTCTGCCAGGGGCAGGGCTGGTGTTCCTGACTGCCAGCCTGACACCTTCCAACCTCGGAGGCAAGGGCTTGCCCAACGGCAGCTGGAACTACCACCTCTTCACAGATCTAATCTCCCTGCCCAAATCCATTAACGTAGCAATGGGTATAATTTAGCCCTGTCCAGTTCAGGCGTGATGTTTGCAATGATGAATCATACAGGTCTGAACGGCAAAGAGTCCACGGGAGGGCAGGGCTGAAGTGCTAATATTCACAGCTGCCTTCCTGCAGCGAGAAAAGGGCTTAAAAAGGAGCACACAGCTTGGAAGAGCACTTGTACCCGTGGTACCTCAGATGTGCCGGTTGTTGGTTAGCGCACACCCCTCGAGACGCAGGGTGGTTACACTACCTCTCCATGGCCTTCTGCAAACAGATACCAACTCGCTCTGCCCCGTGCTCTGATCTGGCCGGATGAGAACCAGCTCTAATCCAAAAGCTGTGTGACTGTGGTTAGCCTGCTGCGCTGCTCGAGCATCTAAAGCCCAGCCCTCCACCTTGGCTTGTGAAAAGCTGCGGAGACACAGATAGTTGTGAGGAGAGCCGCGCGGAGGCTCTGTCTGCTCTGTCGTTGGAGCAAGCCCACCTCACTCCTCTGCTGAGCACCAGGCATGCACATAGGACATGAAGATCTCTTCACTCAGCTCAGAATAAAAGAAGTGAAAAAAGAGCCAGCTAGACTCAAAACTCAGCCACAGTCTAGATTTACATCCCCAGTCCAGATCAGGGTCACAGATTAACCCCAAATACCAAAAGCTCGAAGTACATAAGCCCTTCTTACTCAGCATCCTCCAGCCTCCATCTCAGTGAGTCATACCAGTTCATGCCAATGACACAAAAAAGGTTTTCATCTCCTAATGCCTGCAGCTGGCTGGCATTAATTAATAATTAAAGGGTGCTGGAAATGTGCATGGCTCACTGCTGAACTCGGGCATATTCCTCTGCTTCCTCCCACTCGCACTGCAGCAAAAAAGACAAACCCGGAACAAGTCCCAGGGACCAGGGCACCATACCATCGCTGTGGTGAGGGGAGAAAAGTTGATTGCATCTTAGGAAAGAGTGCAGACCTGGTGCAGGAGTCGAGGAACATGCGCTCTCTCTGCGCGGAAGTCTCTGAAGCAGGACTTCCAGCAGCTGGTGTCTGCAACCTCAGCTGCAAGAAAAATTACATTCTTATGTAGTAACCTTAATGCACTCGTTGTAACCATGCCCTGGCAAGAAACGAATATACATTCCCCACTGTTTAGTTGGGTAGATTTCTGATTAACCTAAAAAACTTTATGTATACACATGTTGGTTGCCACCTCACTGCTCAGATCCCCTGCAGATCATTAATCAATAAGGTGGCAACAACACGGCAGAAGAACCCAGACAAAGCGAGCACAGTGCTGTTTGCTAGGAGAAAGTCTCACCATTTCATGGCATGCTTTGCTTTTTCTCTTCTTGCCAGCTTTTGATTAATAAAAATACTTTGTCTCTTAGCAGTGGTTCCTGATCTTCTTTGATCTCTGTGTGCTGAAATATTAGCATCCAGACAGCATTCTTGTATGACAAGTGCTGCTTTGGACACTATGACCATTGTAAGAGACAGAGAGAGGGTCTCTTTTGCGGGCTGCTGCTTTAGTTCAGTATGCAGGAGATTATCCTCTTACTGATGCAGGCTGGCAGCACTAACAGAAGTGACTTCTGAGATGGGATTTGCAAAACAAGTGCATAAATCCTTTGGAGCCACAGCAAAGTGGGCAACAGAGCTGCTCAGTCTGTCCTTTGCCAAACTGAAGATATGCCTCTATTTGTCTTCTGACTCCATGCACACTGTGCTTGGGTATTACTCCCTCTTCTGCCCCTCAAGAAAGAAAATTCACATGTGAATCAATTTAAAGGGAGGGCATCAGTCATGACAGCTGGGATCATAACAGCCCCATACAGTAGGATGAAAGCACCTTCCCTTGGACTGGCTGGCTCTGTGTCTCCCAACCTTGGCACCCAGCACACTGGAAGCCTGCAGCTGAGCCGAGGAGGATGAAGCAGGAAGGGAATACCAGGCATAAAAGATTGCCCTGGGCTTCCCATCTGGGGAGATATGTTAAGCTTAAGTCAGCACCGAATGTCATATCTTTATTTATCTTACCATAGAAGCAGCCCTGAAATGCTGATACTGAGTGCTTGTAAAGTGCTGAGTCCGTCCTTTCAGGGAGAAGGAAAGGGAGAAAATTACTGCACGCTCCATGTTTTGTGACTTGCTGTCCTTCTGCACAGAGTTGCCAGGATGCCTTGATCCATAGGAGGTATTGAGATTCAGTGAAGGCCATAAAGGAAAGTGTCTCATGTCCCCCAGTTCCCATCTCCACTCTCTGATTGTATCAACAGATGTTTGCCACACACCTCCGTTTTGTCTGCAGAGAAGACACCAGCCAGCAAGTAAACGTGGAGGCTTGAAAAGCATCTATGGCAACTGCCTCCCGGTGCCACCTTCCACCTGCCCTCGCTGCTCTCCCAGCCCCAAACCGCTGGGCTTTTGGCTGGCTTTGCCCAATTATGCATCCACAGCAGAGTCCCCGGGACAAAGCTGCCGAGCAGAAATCCAGCACAAGTGCTTCTACAAAAGCTTTCCTGAGTGTCAAAACACTGAAATCCACAGGTTCTCATCTCAGGTCTCAGTGAAGGTGATTATGTAGTCCATCAGGGCTGTAGCCAGGTCCATGTTTATTTAAGCAAGTAGCTCATACACTTTGCACCTGTGATGTTTCCCAGAGCTCAGTCCCCACATCCAACGCAGAGCGCTGCCTGCACATAGCTCTGCAAGCCCCACAGGAGCTGGGGAAGGTGAGTGACACCAAGCCAAGCTCCCCATACCCTCATGCAGCAATGGAAACATGCTGGGACCACAAAGCAGAACTAGCCCCTGGCCAAAGCTATGAGAACCTTGGCCAAGGGAGACCACAGCCCCACGTTTCCACTTGGACCTGGACATCCCCTTTCAGGCAGCCTTACTCAACCCTTGCCTTCACACACATTAACCTTGAGCCTCCCAGTTCTTTCCCTAGTCTCTGGCAGCAGCCAGGCTAACCTTCAAGCCAGCTCTTGCCATAGGGTAGCGTGAAGAGGAGGTCTCCAAGGAGTGCAGGGGAGCCTGAAGAGGATGTCACCCAGAAGCGCCGTTGCAGGCTGGGAGAGCTCAGCCTTTGGCCAGCAGAGGCCAGCACAATCGCAGTATTTCAGCAGGCTGTGCTTGCAGGGAAGAGTTGTCTCTCCACCTCGCCTTCCCTGCTCAAAAAGAGTCTCTCAGTCTCCTGTGAGCCCTCATCTCTTTGCTGCTTTGAGAGAGCTTTTCCATGAGGGACTATATAGTGCAACAGAAAGGCACTGACATCCTGCTCAGGTAGGAACAAGCTGCCACAGGCCCAACCTTCATCCAGTTTCTCCACTCATATGCCCAGAAGCATCCCCTTCCCTTGGAACAGCAAGCAGAACGGGTCTCCTGGAGGCTGGGCATGGCCAGATAATACTCACACAATACTTTAGATATGCCAGATGCCATGGAAATGAAGTTCAAAAGGAATTGCGTTGTGGGTAGGAGCAGACAGTCGAAAGCAATCAGGGATGATAGTCCTGGCCACCACCCTGCCCTTTGCTCCTCATTTGAACTCATTAATTAATGAGTTAATTAAATCAATTAATTCGCTGACAACGGTGAGGGTCACACCAGAGGAGAGGCACTTGGCTACTTAGAAATCAAAACTAGTTGTGTGAGAAGCTTGCAGCAGAGGCCAGGAGCCTGGGAAAGAGAAGCAAGAGATACACCGGGACAGAAGTGAAGGAATCTCCTCATGTAGCCTGAGCAAGCAGCTTGTGCAGCTCTGGAAATAGCCTCAGGAAAGCATCTTTTTCTCAGTGACTCAGGTTGAAAGGGCTGGTGGCCCTGAAAGGATATGTTGTCCTTTGTTGCTTGGGTGCTAAGGAGGTCTCCCAGGGGAACCATTCTTCATAACAAAGAGAGAGCGCATCCGAGACACCTAACAATCACCAGAAGCAAGTGAGAGGTTAAAAACTGCTTGAACCATGCAGATCATCTTCTGAGATCAGGTTTTTGAGGGCAAGACTGGGGCAAAGACAAGTCAGATTGGAAGACGTGTATCTTAGCACCAACGTACACCCAGTGTTTGGCCAAAATGGCTGAGCAGAGCACTGCTTGGAGGCCTTCCAGCTCACAGCCAGCCATGCAGAAGAAGGGCACTTAACTGATGATGCCAAGACTATTGTTTAGGTTCTGGAGAGGATGTTGTTGCAAACCTGTCTTCCAGTCTCACCACTTACCACTTATTTTCGTTCTGAGTTACAGTAATAAGTCTGAGACGTTACCAGTGAGTAGTCTAGCAATTCTGTGGGCATTAGGCAGAACCCCACCCAGCCTGCAGGATCTCAGACTTCGACAGCTCTGCAATAAAAATATTGGCTTCGTGTCTGTGTGGGCATAGGTGATACCCCAGCTTGGCATTTTACACCCATGAGAAAACACAAAGGCTTGCAGCGAGGATGGAGATTTCTCGTTATTGTAGGCAATACTGTTTTAAGTCACCACGAGCTTTGCTGGGGTTCTGTTGCATCCTTCAGTGAGGAGCATGGGCCTCCAATGCCCTGCACAGCAAACCCCAAGCGAGGTAGCAGTAGCTTTTTTTCTCTGATTCTGTGTAACCCAGGAAGCATGGGAGCATCGGGGCACTAAGGAACAGCACGTGAAAAATCCAGGAGCAAACCCATCAGAAGCTGAAGGAGCAGAGCCTGTAAAAACAAGCTCATCTAGAGCTGCAGCCAGTTGTCTCTCCCAGGCTTAAAGAGCCAAATCCCCAAGAAATGCAATTTGGGAAGGGCCTTTGTAGCCTGCTTGGCTCAAAGCATGACCTGCCCCTCTGGTTGTTGTACCAGTGGATGGAGTGAAGCCTACTGGTGTGAGATCTAGCAGACAGAGGTGGTGTAAAACACACTGAAATTGCTCCTGCTGCTTTTCTGTGAACCCAGTTAGAATCCTTTTGCTGCCCATAAATGTATTTTGCATGTCCTGTATGCAGAAACCCAGCTGCCCGGCTGAAATAGTCACCATCCCCCCCTGTGTGTGAGCACACCCCTCGGGCAGGGGCACAGAGCTGCACAGGCAAGGGCCAGTGCAACCTCCCATTGCCTCAGCACTGCTTCTGCAGGGTGGTGTCACCCAGGCCAACGTGCTGACAGCAGGCATCCCTGGCCACGTTGCTTCCCATGCTGGCACAGAAGCTGGAGGCAGGAGGTTCACAAGCCTCTTAACAGGCCGTGGCAGGAGAAATCGCGGTGCTATCTGTGTGTCTCCAGAGGACAGCCTCCTCAGGCATGGCAGTGTTTTGTTGTCATTCCATTAGTGCAATCTGGAGAGAGAAAACGGGCACAGCACAGCACATTACAGACTTCTCCCAGCTGCTCTTGAGGGCTATGATGATGGGCCAAAACTGATGCAGAAATATGCTGCTTCTCTGTGCCTGAAAGGAGGGTATCTAGTTGAAGATGTCTCTGCTCATTGCGGGGGTGTTGGAATAGATGACCTTTAAAGGTCCCTTCCAACCCAAACTATTCTATGATTCCACGTAGGTCCATTTAGCTCAGTTAAAAGCCTACGTCAGCAGTGCTGCTTGTGGTACCCTACACTGAAAAAAAAATTGCAGCTGATGCTCCTTGAAGATGGCAGCAGCCCTAAGCCAGCATTAGCAACAGGACCTGCACCGGCAGGTGGGCTTCAGCCTTGTGTCTAGAATGGGGCTGATAGGGGGACTGCTGGCTGGTGGGGTGTTAGGTGCAGAGACCATCCGTATGGACCACTTTGTGTTTCCACTAGATCAGACCCAGCAGAACTCATCGACTCTTCGCTGACCTTTCAGGTTTTATCTGCTTCAATGCACGAAGCAGTGCAGCAGCCTTTTGTGGAGCTGTGACTGGTGGGGAAGGGGAAGCAGCGTAGGCTGCAGCTACGTGCCTTATAGCAGGGTGCCGCAGAGCAAGGGTCCTACTAGTTCCTGCTTCCCCTGTGCTCTCCAGCACAGCACCACTGCCCCCCTCCACGCTGCGATGCTCCTTCCCAGCTGTGCTGCTGGTCACGCTGAAGGCTCCGCCAGCCCACCAAGACCCACAGGGGAGGTGACATGATGTGGCAGTGCACCTCTGCACATGCCAGGGGAGCATGCGGAGGTCTAGCCATTGGCAGCAGGGAAGAGACCTGTGATGCTATGATTTGGCATGTCAGATTCATTAGCCAGGAGGTCCAGCCCTGCAGCAAGGAGGGACCCATCTCCCCCAGGGACCCTATCTCCCCACAAACCATTGGTCCCCAGCTTGCCCAACCCACATACATGGGCCCCCCTTCTAAATGTGGTGCTCCGGCTTCTGGTCCTGGATTAGACACAGGGCTGTTCCCTGCACTCCAGGCTCTCCCCTCCTGCTTCCTGCACCCTCACTGTGTCATGCCGGGCCTTAGGGGTGGCTCAGGTCCTGTTTTGGAAACAAAGAACTAAACATTTTCAATTTTTATTTTACAAAAATAAACCACTTTTGCCCTGGTACTCTGTGGCCCCCAACCTTCCCCTCTGCCCCTGCTGCCGTTCCTCATCCTGGAGCTCCAGCTGTTGCACACCGCAGCCAGCCGCTCGCACGGAGGCTGCCGGTGCCACACGCTCTTGCGAGCGTCCCCAAGCAAGCACCAGGGAAGGCGGTTGGTGCCCTTTTGTGAATGCCTCCTCTTCCCAGGATCCAAGCAGGAAACTGCCCGAAGATGCCTCCTGGTGGCTCTGCCATTTCTGCACAGGGAGCAAGTCTTAGGCAAGTCACTCAGAGTACACACTTTGAGAAGAGGTGTCTGTCTGTCTGTCCGTCCGTCCGTCCCTCTCCCTTGGATGGAAAAGCGAGCCCCATGAAATTGCTTCTTGCCATCAGAGGAGCCGGCAGGCTGCCGTTCCGCTGGCTGGCTCAGTGCTGGAAGCGTGGGGAGCTGATGTGGGGCTGGTGGAAGGAGTGTGTGGCATAAAGCACTTCTGGAGGCGGCGGAGGGGATGTCAGGATGGAGCAGAGCGGTTCGTGGGAGCTCAGCATCGAGGCGAAGTGCTTCATCTCCTCCGTCAGCTGCTTGATCTCCCGGCGCAGGGCAGCGTTCTGCCTCTCCAGGTCTTCGCTCTCCTGAGGAGACAAAACCACAGGGGGCTTCCTCAGCGCGGGAGCCGCAGGGATGAGCCGGGGTACACGGGGGTGGCGGGTCCCGCGCCTCTCTGCCCCGCAGAGTTTCCAGAATGACACGTTTCCGGTAAATTCGGCAGAGAGCCGTGCCTGGGCAAACCCCACTCCCCCGGCCGGCCGGGCCGGGTGCGGGTGCGATGCTGGCGGCCCCAGCCGCGCTCCCCGGCCCTGGCTTACGAGAAGTGATGGTGTCGTGCTCCCGCCCAGGCTTTCTCGCTCCCTCTCACGCACAGGCACACCGCCCGGACGCTTCCCGGGGCGCCCGGCCGGGGGGGGAGGGCGCGCTGAATAACCGCCGTCTTTAACCAGAAAACCACCTGCCACAGGAAACCTGTCATTGCCCTGGAAAGAAAAGACTCACTGCTTCCTGCTAGCAGCCGGGGAAACCAGCAGCACGGTGGGGAGGAGGGGGGAGACGCTTGAGTCAGAAGAAAAGAGAAACCGAGGCCTCAAAAGAACTGAATTAATACTGTTATTCATGAGAATAACAACAAAGGGGTTAATAACGATGCTCAGCCCTTGTCTCAACGATCTGAGAGCATCTCGCTAGCTCTGCCGCTGCCCAAGTGCAGCCAGGTCCAAGCTGGAGCATCCCAGGCACAGACCAACCACGGAGCCAGCACCTGGGCAGGACCTGAGGAGGAAGGGAGGACATGGTGGCAGGCTCTGCAAACTCAGCTAAAGCAGGACCTGGCACCCTGAGGCCCTGGAAAGATGCACCACCACCTCGCAAGGTGAACCTGTTACCTTCTCCACTGCCACACTGAATTCTGCACACAGGTTGAAACGCACCCGGCAGTTACAGTGGCTGTCACAGGAGGAGCTCACACAGCAAATGAACATCTCTCAGACATGGCTAAATGCTTTAGAAATCATGACTGACGTCGAACTCAGGAGCTGATGGGAATCACCCAGGGGCCTGGAGCGCCAGCATCCCTGTGACTCATTCCCCTCAAAACACAAGCTATGAAGCCCTAGGGCAGATGGAGCTGCTGGCTCCTTTCCTACCACCATAGCTCAAGCTGAGCCATGCTCTTCTGGGCAGAACCACATCAGAGAAGCAAAGTCCCTGATGTGGAGCCAACCAAAGGCAAAGAGCACTCAGGGAATGAACCCGGGAGCAGCGGGGGTCACTGTTCACCAGGAATTGGAAAAACATTAGCAAAAATTCACCCTCCATCTTCTACTTGCCTCCCAGCATTTCTCCAGCTGCCTGCCAGGATCCTCTCTGTCTGAACCAAACTGGGCATAACCCCCCTTCTCCCATCCTCATGGAAAGGCACCGAGTGTGTGCTGTCAATGCTAGATGAGCAGTGGTAATCTCAGAGCAGATGACAAACCACTTTCTTACAAGAGCAGCCCAATTCTTCTTGGTGCACAGCTATGCAGGATTTTCCTGGGGGAGGATCAGAGTCCACCCACCTCTAGGATTACCTTGGGGAGAGCACTGACCCCAAGGAAAGGGTGTCTCTTCACTCCTTTCAGGCACAGTCACCCAGAGCCATTGATGCTGAGAGATGTAATGCAATCAGCCTAGAGCCATGTCAGCTCTAGAAAGATCATTAGCTACTAAGAAAAGAATGAAATCTCTGTCTTAAATCCAGCTCCAACCATGGACTGAGAGCAGTATGTAAGGAGGAAGGTTCAGGAGCGGCTTCTCAAGAGTTCTTCCCAAAAATGGGGATCTGGGAGAATACGAAGACCACTAAGTCAAAGGATGGTTTTTTGAACACGAGCTCAACTACCACTTCTCAAAGGGCAGCCAAGCTCAGCGCAGGGGTAAAGATGGTCTCTGCCCACTGCAGGCTGTGTACTCTGCATCCTGCCCACCAGTGGCCCAAAACACATGGGACTGCACTTACCAACGTGCAAAACATAAAGTAGCCCAGCTCCTGTGCTCCGACACTGACCACACACTCCTGCCCAAACACACACAGCCAGAAGTGCCTATCCCTCCTGAAAAGCAGATGCCTAATTCTTCACACTGGGAAGAGCCGCAGGGGTGCCCATGGTGCCACAGGAGGAGAGTGGGACAGCAGAGTGAAACCAAAGGAGGGAAAATTCATACTAAAAAACAGGAAAAACCTCCAGGTACTGCACAGCATTCAGGTGTAGAAGAGGATATAAGTGCTACCATGCAGACATTTAAGAATATTCAAAACTTATTAATATTTATTTATCTACACTGAGTAGCATCTCAGGGAACAGACCAGAGGAGTTGGCCCATTTGGCTCCACATTGCACCGTCATCCATACCAATGAATACAAAGTACCACTGTCTCAGAAAAGCACCCTTGAACACTGTTGCACTGCTCCATAAGTGATGGCATGAAGCACGAAGCACACACCTGGGGAGAGCCAGCCTGGGTGAGCTTTTGACTTTTGAAGAGGTTAGGAAAGGAAATTGGTAATGTCAAACTGAGAGATAAAGATGGATTCAAAACTAGCTGCGAAACTAAATTCTTCACTGGCATCGCCCTGGGCTGTGTGCTCTCGCTGTGAGCGCTGACTCCTACATCCTGCCCTGGCCTCACTTTTCCTGTCCTGCCTCAACTGAGCATCTCTGCTCCGAGTCCCCAGGGCAAAAGAACATTGTCCCCTTTGTGATCCCTCAGTTCCCAGGACAGGGAAGGTTGGGAGTGCTCACCAAGTGCAGCGTGTCTGCTTTCTGGGTCTGCCTCAGGCGACTCTTCTGGGCAGCGATGCGATTCTTCTCCCTCCTTTGGACTTTCCTCATGTCATCAGAAGAGTCCTAGGGAAACAAGGCATGGAAATAACTGGGGCATCCCCTCCCTCTCCCTGCTTCTCTGAGGCAGTAGGTGGGAAGGAGACACAGCGGATAACATCACTGAAGCACAGGACATGGGGTACACACTCTCAGCACCAGGATAAAGCCATACCCCAGGGATGTGTGATGCTTTTGGCATCCCTGTTGCCAGGAGGGGCAAGTTGGATACCCTTAAGCATCCCAGCGCAGCTGGGAAATGACCACTCTCACTTCACCAAGACACAGGCCTGAGATATGGCTTGAGGGACCAGAGTCCTGAAACAGAGACAATTTGAATTTCTTTTACAGAAAACCTTTCCCTTCCCCATCTCTGCAGGGATATGGTACTGCACACATTCCAGCTCCTTGGCTAAACCTTCTTTCCAGAGATTCAGCCTGTGTTTTCCTCCTTTCATCCCTGTAGGTCCTACTCCCTCTCCATCACCCTTCTCCCTCGGGCTTTGTTTGTTGCAGACCCTTACAGTGCGATGTGGCCCCTGCTTTGTTTAACTAGACGGACTCAGAGCTTTTGGGTTTTCCCAGATCTCATTTGCTCCAGCTCTCTGATCTCTGTGCTTGTTCTTTTCTGGAGTCCCTTGGCAGCAATGCCTGCAATGCTGACTGCAACACTCCCAAGCCCCTTTGGCAGGGGAGATCACAGGTCTCCAGGTCCATAAGCTTCATGCAGCTGCCATTCTCTGCTGAGGTCTGGTCCTGCTGCTGCCTTCTGACAGTTGAAACTGTCACACAGACTCTTTCATCTTCTATTTTCATATCGCACTGCCTCTTTTGTGGACTCTCTAACATTCACACCACCGCTTCTCCACAGGACTACAAAACTCAGCCACAAAATTTATCTTCCCAGCCCATCAGTCTGTCCACATCCTCTCCCCCCTCCACCCCGCCCAAGATCTTTTCTTTTCTTTGAACTTAACCGTTTTATCCTTGCCTTCAATACCCTGCAAATGTCTCAGATATTGCAGTTCCTACACCCTGCACCAAATCCAGTCCCTATCCTTTGGCAACTCCTGTGCTTTACCCTCTTCTCTACAAGGATGCCTCCCCATCCCTGGTTGCAAGCCCAAAATCATCTGCCCTGATCATCCCCCAAGATTTCTGAGCAAAGTCTCAGGTACTTGCCATTGTTACCAGCCCTAGAGAAATGGCAAATGACAGATATAATAAAGCTTAGTCAAAAAAGGCAGTGGAAATACCTTGGACTTGTGTCAGTATCTGCCAGCAAAAAAACTACCATTATGGTACTCTGTGCAACAAACCAAAATCCCTCTGTCAAGCATTACTGAGACGAAAAAACCTCTGAGGCTGAACAGAAAAGAAAGCAGACCCAAAGTGGGTCCTGAGTGCTGCCCACGGCAGCTGGAACCAGGAAAGCTGTCCCTGAGCCATCTTGGTCTCGATGCAAAGACCTGCACGCTCAGGCTCCTTGCCGGAGCACCAACGCTCATGCCGAAGCTTCCTGCCTGCCGCCTGCCCGGTGTGTATCGCAGGGCCCACCAAGCCAGGGGATCCCGGCACCCCAGTTACCCCTGGCATAGCCCCAGGTAACCAGACCTCCTCTCTCCACTCGTACCCAGCTTGGTGGTCAGGGCTCCTGCCAGGGCTGTCAGCTCAGCCCTGCATCCCTCTCTCCCCACAGCCGTTCCTAGAAAGCCCTGCCATACTGCGCTGTGACAAAGCCAGTGGCAGGTGCCACCCTTCCTCCTGCCCACCCGTGGCTCACGCCGAGGGATTCTTCAGCTGGGGGAGCTGGAGAAAGGCCTCTCTTTACCTGCTTGCTGGGAGGGGGAGACTGGCTGAAGCTGCTGGAGTCGCTGCTGTCGGAGCTGTGGGGCATGGCTCCTGTCTCTGGCTCCCAGGGCCTCTTCAGCTTCCTTTATGCTCTTGGGGTGTCTGCCTTCTGTCTCACTTCTCTTCCCTCTCCCCTGCCCTCCTCTGTTCCCTCTGAGATGGCCCGTGGCTTCTTGGCTCTCGCCCGTCCTGGAGGCACACTGTCCTCCTGCCCCGTGCTCTGCCACTTTCTCTGTCTCTCCTCTCAGAGCCTCTGCACCTTCCCTTTAGGTCTCAGCCTCCTGTGGTTTCTCAGAACCTTGGGGATGTAAGCTGAAAGTCACGTGGCCGGAAACTTTAAAGCGAAGAAGAAAAGTTACAGAAGAAGAAAAAAGAAAAAAATAAAGAAGAAGAAAAAAAAAAAAGCACATCTGGGAAAAATGAGCTTCAAAATAGCCTGAAAAACCCCCAAAAAACACCTTAAGGCGGTTGAAAAACAGCAAGATGGGTTTTCTCTGAGACAAACAGCAGAGATGGAAAGGAAGAAAAGCCCCAGGTCTGGCTGTGAAACCTGGACCCTCAAAGGAGGGCAGTGCGGAGGAGGTGCTGCCGGGAGCCCCAGAAATTCCAGGGGCACCACGCTCCGTGCCAGCCCTGTGCAGGCAGGAGGTCGGTCCAGCCTCGGGCAGCCTCTGACACCCCAGCCCAGCTGCGGAAATTCCAAGGCAGCCACCCACCTCCCCACAACCCACTCACCCCCTCCCGCCGCCCCCGACAGCATTGACGTGGGTCCCTGGGAGAGGATGGGTCCCCTCAGCAGGTGCCACATGAACGCTGTTTGTGCAGATGGATCGCATGCGTACGGTGAAGCACCAGTCCCAGCTAAGAAGAAAGGCTTGGGATCGTAGAACATTTGGACTGGGTTTGGTAGGACCAGTATTTTCTATAAGTCAAAGCTCTTTAGCTCTTTATAACATTCATTAGTACCTCACCCCATCCTGTGAGGAAAATATCAACCCTAGCACACAAATTAAAGTGCTGTAAACGTAATGGTCTATGGACCCAGAAGCCAAACCTGAGACCTAATTCTCACTCCATGCCACGGTACGAGTTTGGCTACGCCCCAGGGGATATGAGACTGTCATGCTGGGGTCCTGACTCCCTGCCTGCTCCCCTCCAGCCCCCTCTCCCACAGCTGACAGTAGAAGACATGGGAGAGGACTAGGGGGAGACAGGAGCATTTTGATGCATAGGAGGTTGTTTTCTTGCTATTCTCCCTCTGCCAACACCCAGTTTGGGCATGGCCCTTGCAGACAGCATAAAGAGAAGCTGTTTTGCGTCCCTTTGTTTCTCTCCTGGTCTGTGCTGTGCAGGACTACTTCCATCCTTAGTGCAAGCTCCAGTAGTCTGCAGACATGCAAGCAGCCCCTGGGACAGCAGTGCTTCAGGAGTGCCCTCAGGATACTCCATGCTAGCAGCTCTGGAAGTGATGGTGCAGGAGCAGGGAATGTCAAAGCAGAAGCCATTTTCTTTCTGATCTGCTCTTGTTGGCAGGGCCAGCAGGATGAACGTGCCAACAGGCTCTCCATCCACAGACAAGAGCACACGTCTTCAGAGTGGCTGAGTTCTCACATGTGCGATTAGAAGCGGACTCAGAAACAAGCATGAACCCATCCACAGTAACCCACTCCTGTGGCAAGCAGCAATTCCCAGTTCCCACTTACTGGTTTTTGTTGCATATTGGTGTTTCGGTTGAGTTTCTCCTGCCTCAAGCCGGAGCAGCGAGCAAGTCTCAGCAGCAGGGTGTCAGCAAGGGCACTTGAGATACAGTTGTCATTAGGGCAAAAGTATTGGCAGTTTTGGGTTTGCAACCTTATTGCAGAAGTGCAGAAAGCACATGTGCAGAGGAGCACACACTTGGAACACAGTAAAGACTTGGTGGGCATTGCTGGCATTTCTTCCCAGCCCTGCCGCTCATGGAGCAAACATGGCCAAAAGCAAGAACCATGTGAGGCTGGCTACAGGCTGGGTGGCTCGGGGAAGTCACCTAGCCTAGCTCCAGTAGCAAAACTGTTCCATTTGGGCCCATTTCCCTCTTTAGAAACATCCTGGTGTGTTCAAGAGCAGGCTGGATGGGGCTTTGAGCAACCTGCTCTAGTGGGAGGTGTCCCTGCCCATGACAGGGGGGTTGGAACTAGATGATCATTAAGGTCCCTTCCAACTCTAACCATTCTATTATTCTATCCTTGGAACGTATTATTTGAGCATTTCACAGCCTTGAGTGTATTTTTTCTCTCAGTGTGCTGTAGGGAAATGCTCGGATCCTCCACGCTTTCGAAAGTGGCTGCGGAGTTTGCTTGCTCAGCTTGAGCCACCCTGAGAGACCCCATCTCCTGGCAGAGGGGCCCCCCTGCAACAGGCAGGGCTTCTCTGGCGCAGCCGGCTCCAGGAATGGAGCAGCCAGAGGCACTGGTGAGACGGCGGGGTGCTCGTGGGGTGTTGAGTTCAGACCTCCCAAGGCACGGGCTAGAGGCACAAGCGTTGAAGCATCCATTTGCTTGCTGCATTGCTACACTTCCTCTGAACTCAGCAACCCCGTGCCACACTTCCTTTCCAGGAAACAAGCCGTTGGATTCCCGCTCTCCCAAGGAAACCCACGCTCCTCTGCTGGCGAACAAGTCTCAGAGACAGCCCAGTCCACCCGGCTTTACAGGCTGCTGTTTCTCAGGGCAGGACAGAGGGAACTCCTTCCTCAGGGAAAAATATCTTTCTTCCATTATTGGGCAAATAAGCTGAATTCCCTCCTTTTGCATCTAGGGAGCCCGGCGGCTGAAGGGAGGCGATCGGGACGGCAGAGGCTGCACTGGCAGGAGGCGGTGCAGGGAAGCTGGGTGTCCCAGCAGGAGGTGGACCATCAGTGCAAAGCTGGCTGGGATGCTGCTATGGCAAAGGTTTTGAGGAAAGAAGGAAAGTTTTGATCTGCACCCTGGTTTGCCTAGTGCTGGGCTTTTATTACAGCTAATGGAGAAGTCTCAGAAGAGAGCAATATCGTGGGAGAGGGTTTGTACACCTGGTCTTGCTGAGCAGGAGTAAGAGAGCATCCATCTTCCCTCCTTGCTCAAACAGACTCCTTGCTCTCAAGGTGGCTACTATGCTAATGAATAGGAATGTCAATTATGAGCAATGAATGAATATGCTGTAAATGAGACTATCTCCTAGTGGGATGGTGGGCAGAGCCTTCACAGCAGTCCCCTGGGCTGGGAAAGACCCATGTTGCCTCCTCTAAGGCAGTGCCCTGTGCCATTCCTCTGGAGAGAGCTGTGATTCCCCAGCCTAGAGCAACAGAAACCACCAGTGTGGCTCCACCAGCATCTGCTCATGGCTCTCCAGGTGCTGCCCTGGGCATCTGCTGCAGGCACAACATGGGAAGCTGATATCTTGCTGTCCCTCCCCAGGATCTCCCTCTACCCTGCTATCAGAGGGAGCCTTAGGAGCCAGCCTCCTAATCTCTGTGCTTGATTTAGGTGACTACATTTACACTGATGAACAGTGTCCCCTGACTTTCTTTCTGGGATCATTTAGGTTTCTTGATCTTGGATCACAGTAGCTGTGAAATCGCCATCAGTGGCACTGGATGAACTCAGTGGGTTACTGCCATGCCAGCAGCTTGATGGAGCAGGGATCTTTCCAGAAGTTTTTAGGGGAAGGATGGAGCCATGCAGTTCTGTGTTTGTCTCTCCTGAACAACAGTGGGCATTGCTGAAGGGAGTCCTGTTCTCTCTGGGACAGAGTGGCTGCAGGGACTCTGGAGGCTGGGCTTAGTGTGATCTCGACTGCCAAAGAAATGGCTTGAAAGCAACAAGATGCAGTTCAGCAAGAACAAATGCAAATGTAAAGCAAAGCGAGATAGATGTAGGTAGAGGAACTGGGCAATAACCGACAGGGCAGGAGAATGGGAGGGAAAAATCTGGGGGTTGCAGAGCATCATAAACTGAAGCTTCACCAGCAGCGTGGAGGTGTCGCAAAAGTGCCAGGATGCAAGGCAGAGGAGATGACCACCTTGCACTGCCTGTGCAGGTCCAAGACCCATTCAGAGTCCCAGGTCCAGAAGTGGAAAAGTCCAGAAGAAAACAATACAAAGGATAAATACAGAGAAATCTTGCGCTAAGAGAAAAGAGTGAAGAAGTTGGGTCCGTTCAGCCTAGAAAAGAGAAGTCCTGGAGGCGGGAAGTGGGTGGGGAGGAAGGAGCAGTCTTTGATATGTTGTAATGGAAAGGGTGGTCAGCCCTTGTCTGTGCAGTCAGTGCGGGGTAAAAAGAACTGGGTGCCAACTGCAGCAGGAAAGGTTCAGATCTGAGGTTCAGAGGAAGATGAGGTTAGTAATCCTGCTTCAGCAGGGGAGTTGGACTAGATGATCTATATGGTCCCTTCCAGCTCTAAAAAAATTCAGTGAAATTCAGTGAAATTCAGTGAAGGCCTTGGGATGGGCAGTTCAGGAAAGTTATTCAAGCCCCTTCGTATGAAGTGGCTGGGAACAAACCTGTCAGAAAGGGTCCGGATTGAATCCTGCCTCTGTAAGATGGATTAGATGTATATTCCCAGGGTTTTAATAAGGAAAAATTAAAAACAAGCTACTAAGATGGGCTCCTCAGAGCCCAGAGAGCATATGAGGCATTTCTTAGCCTTAACTGCAGCCAGTCCCTCCCAGAATGGTCCCTACATCCCACCTGTGCAGCTTACTCAGCACAGGTGGTTGCTAGAGTTTCCTGCTGCTCCAGCCCTCTCGCCTCTGCTGCAGACCTACAGCAGCAACGTTCAACACTGCATCTCACCCATCTTGTTTGCATGGCCATTCAGTGCATAGCGCTATTTAAAAATCCAACCTTGAGCAGCCACCAACTTCAGCCTGCTGTAAACCACCAAGATCGTTTCTGCTTCAAATGTAGCATTTTATGCAAATATTTTCTTACAATATTTGGACAATTGCAACAATTTGCTTATCATTCGCCACATGAGTTGGAAGACCTTTGTGTGGAATTCAGCGCTGATAAGAGATGTTAAGTGAATGATGGTGTTGAACAAAGTCCTTGCTCTCTACCAGATGAGCTTCTGCCATGTCATAGAATCATAGAATGGTTAGGGTTGGAAGAGACCTTAAAGATCATAGAGTTCCAACCCCCATATGTCCCTCCATGGTGTCCTTCCATGGGCAGGGACACCTTCCACTAGACCAGGTTGCTCAAAGCCCCATCCAGCCTGGTCTCTGTCAGCACATGCGGGCAATTTCCCCAGCTGGCAGGATGGTTTGTCTCCATCACCAGGGCTGAGCTGAGTGAGTGTGAGAGTGAGGTTTGGGGTGGGAGAGCTCAAGAATAGTCCCACCAAATTCATCCACCTAGCAGAGGGCAAACGCCCATCACAGGAACACTTCCAGTTCTTACTAGGCGCAACCTGGCAATGTACAGGAAACAGGTACTTTACACCCCAAATATCTGATAAATGTCAAGGGCTGTAAATCAAGCACACAAAAGAATGGAAATCCCAGAATTAGCTCCCTTAAGCACTCTGCATTTAAGCCCTTGTTCCACGTAACATGCCGTGCTCTACAACGGCATGATCCGCAAGGGTTTCCTCCCTGGGATGGCTGCGTTACCTTCATTGCTGTCCTGTAGCCAGAGCCTGCTCCCACATCCTGCTTTTCCATTTCTTCACGGGCTCTTCCTGACGCTCATCACTCCAGCACTGCGTGAGAGCCTCAGGGCTATTAATGAAGCTGTTTTTTCACAGCCACCTTTTCAGGTGCGGGGGGGTGGAGTCATCCCTATTTAACAGTTGCAAAACCGGAGACAGGGAGAGATTTAGGTCATAAGCACTCATTCATTTTGGACACACAGTTTGAACTAACTAGGATCTAGGGCTGGGTTTTTTTTGGTGTCTTGGGCTTTATACAGCACTTTATTTAACCAAACCTCAGCTCCTGATGCCTGTGACTGCAGCTGCAAACCTTTAGCACTTCTGTAAATCAGCTCCGGCAAATGAGGAAGACGTGGCTGCTCCTCTGAAAGCTCTTGCTCATGCGGCTCACCGACTCCCAGAGTAACTTCGAGGCAGAGGCTGACCCAGCTCTCCAGGGAGGCAACAAGAATCTTCTCAGGGGATCTCCCCCTCTTTCTTTCTGCATTCCCGTGCTTCACCAGCTGGATTGGAGTTTCCCAGCCCTGCTAAGAAAGGAGGCAGCCCAGCTGACCAGCTTATTGTTCCCTTGGGCCAAGGTCCAGCCCGGGCGCTGAAGAAGTGGCAATCCAGGGCAAAATGCAGGAGGTGATCACAAACACAAGACAGCTGAAGCTAGGTTGCTCAGGCAAACCCATTTTGGGCAATTTTTAGTTCTTCAGCACTTGGCTTTGCCACTTTTATGGGGTTTTTTAATGTCATTAGTTAATGCTTTTTATGTCTGTGTTTTAAAAGAAGGAAACTATAGAAAGGAGAGGCCAAATGTGCTAGCTTTCCAGAGACGGACATACAGCTCCAAGTATCTGGGGTCCATCTGACCACGCTGGAGGGGGAGCGCAAGCCTGGCCCGAGCCTCCCAGCTGACCGGTTGGCAGGAGGTTGTTGGGGTCTGACCTCCAACACATATGGGAGTTTCGGTCTCAAGACACAGCTAATTAGAGTTCACCTCAGGCTATTGGAGGGATGAACCACAGTCTCTTTCTCCTGTCCTGTACATATGAACTGATTGAGTAATTAGTTGAGCAACCTCTAATCTGTTCCTGGCAAGATTTTAGCAGCTCATGAGCAAGCGCTCAGATGTGCATTTACATGACTCTCCAGGTCAGCAGATCCCAAATCCTGGTAGTGTACATCCATTTAAGGCCAAAATGCCATTGCAGCCTTCACAGGCCCTATCTGGGATCCGGTCAGAAATGGACCACACCACCCAGCCATGCTGGATTCGTACATGCTTGGGGCATCAAACAGGCACGGGTGCCAGACGCCGCTCCCCCCTGCCCCCCCAGTCAACCCGGGCTTCTTTGCTTCCGCTGCCTGGGCTGAGCCCACCCGTCGAACTATCCAAGCGCATGGACGGGGCGTGTGGAGGGTGCAGATGTTGTCTGACGGTTTGACTCATCTCGGTGGCAGTCTCGTTCGGTGATGATGGGGAAGGCCCAAAGAGGAAGGGCAGTGACCCGTTTAACCAGAAGGGCTGATCCACCCAGGGGTAGACTTACCGGTGCTGGTAAGGGGCCATAGCCCCGGCTTCCTTCATGCTGCCCAGCGTGTGCATTTCCAGGCTACACAAGGTCAGGAGAGACGTCCAGCCCTGCCACTGTGGCAGCAGGACCCAACCTTGGGCCTCTGCTAATGCTGCAGTGAATCCAACCATAGCAACCAAGCAGCAACAATTGCGCTCCCAGGCGATGACCGCAGCCTGACAGGGCATTTGATGCTCACTGGGCAGGGTTGCAGCCATGTCGCATGGCATGGGGGCAGAGGGTGAATGCAGTCCTTGTCTTAAATTAATACATGACTCTTGAGTGTATTACGTGGCTGCTCCATGACTCCATTCAAAGGAAAATGTTCTTCAACACCACTCATCACCATAAGACAAGTTCAAGCCTCCCAAGGATTGAGTACAGCTTATTTAGGGCATGTTCTTGCAGCTAGACTCCCATCTCAGCAGGAGATGACTGTATACAGCACTCGTGCTAGTACTGTACTCCCACCCCAATGGGATCTGCTTCGCTTTTGGCTTAGAGGGATGTATACACTGGTTCTCCCTCCCCCCCACCCCGTTTGGTGGGAACAAGCATTTCCCCAACCCTTCGGCTCACGCAGCGTGGTTGGAGGGGGTGTTCAGCACAAGTAGCTGTGCTGACGGGTGCATGTGCGGTGAGCTTGCACCCGGGGCGTGCGTGGTGCTTGTACAAGTGGTGCTGAGGCACAGCATGTCGGAGGTGGCACGGGGGAGGACAGGCAGCGTGGAGCAGCACGGCAGCACGGCTGTGAAGGAGAGGGCAGGGGAGCTGTGCAGAAGGTACGCTCGGCGCCCATGCAATTAGCTGTGGTCGGCAGTACCGCACTGGCAGAGTTGTCAAAACACACACGGATGTGTATAAGCCCCATCTGCCTCGGCACTGTGTTGGCACACACTGGCAGACCCACCAGCGGCATGCACGGCTCTTTCCTGCTGGCAGCTCTCTGGGAGGAAGCCTGTCCCACAGCCTGGTCCATCCCCCAGAGCCTCCAGCCAGCTCAGGGCTCGTCAACAACTTTTTGAGAGAAATTTAAGGAGGGATGCTCATGGTCCGCTGCCCGGACACAAGGGACAACCGGCTTAGTGCTGGTTATTTCAGAGGTGCTTGAGGACCCCCACAAGTTTCCCAGGGGGCTCAGAGCAGCAGATGGAGGGAGGGAGATGGGGCAGTTTCATGTGACCACCGATCCTGTGCTTTCCACCTTCGCATTTCAGAGGTGTTCCCTTAACCAGCCTCCCAGGGCATGGCTGCTTTCCTACAGATTTGGCAGTGGCTGCCAGCCCCACTACCCAGACCCAGCTGACCTGTGGGCTCTTGGTGGCACCTGGTGCCAAACAGTGCTGTGAAGGTGGGACGAGGGAGAAGTGCTGCACCCTAAGCTATGCCTGTAGTGCTGCTGCAAGGCCCTGGCTTGAAGAGCCAGTCCTCCTGTCATCACTAGGAACTGCCAACACTGGCTTCAAAGAGAGGAGAGAAAAAAAGACAGAAACCCCTTCCCACCCTTCTTTACCTGAACCCTGAAGTAGGTGTCTGAAAACCGTGCCATCTTCTATCTTTTTTAAGCCAAAATTTTTGACCTGAGTTTTGGGTGTCCTTGTTTTTCATATCAATACCTGATCCCTCGTGAGCCCTCTGAAAGTGTTAGCCAACAAGACATCTTGTCCACCTGCACAAACCAGTTTGCTGGCTCTGTGAGAAGTGTGTCAATTTACCAGTTTGAAATGAGCTGTCTTTCCATTTCTTTGAACATCTTGTGAGGGGGTGAGCAGAGGAACAGACTTATCTCTAAGTCAGGCATTGCTCTGCACATCTCTATCATGCGGCATTTCACTAGTTTCCACTCTAAACTAGTGGGACTTTTAGTCTCCGCATAGGGAAATTTTCCTGCAGCCCTAATTTAGGTCAGCACCCACCTTTGGATGTCTCCTGTTTTCACAGCAGGGCAACCAGAAGCAAGCACAGCACCCCAGGAAAGCCGCCCCACAGCCATCTACGATGGCATTATGGTTATAAAGGATGGATGTACTCTTCTTCATCCCGGTCCTCATGCAGCCTTCCTCCTTTCCCCACTGCTGCACAGTGAGCAGGACCCACCAGGTAGCTCTACTCTGGATTTGAAGCACAGCTTTGAACCTGTTGGCACTCTCATCTAAACTACCCAGGTGCCAGCTGGTGCTTAGCCATGCTCCAGAGTGTGCTTGGGAGAAATGCGGAGGTGCTGCTACCCCAGCGTAGGAACCCAGCATACAGAGACAGCCCTGGCCCTTGCAGCCACGGCGGATGGTTGCTATCAGGTGAAGAAATGTGCCCCAAACCCTGCCTGAACGAGGGTCCATGTCACACACCGAGTGGTCCAGCAGGGTACACTGGCAGCTGGAATTGCTCCCTGTCCACATAAGCTAGTGACCTGCAGGTGTCCTACAGGCAGCAGAGTGGGAGCCTGCAGCCACATTGAAGTCAACTCTGCACCTTTTCCTCGCAGACACAGCAAACACCTCGTGTCTGCACCCGGGGGCCTTCGTTTGAACCAGTGAATTTGGTTTTGCCAGTCTGTTACACTGGCAGTATGGAGTGCCATCATCCTGCCCAATCACACAGCAGTGCCATCCTCACAGTGCCACTGTCATGCCAGATCACACAGCAGTGCCACCACTCTGCCTGGTCACACAGCAGCACCAGCACACAGCAGCGCCTTGACTACCTTAGCCACTCATCCATCATCTGCTGGCTGGAGCTGGTGAATGAATTGGGTCGCTTCGCTTGCAGGGAAGGTGGTCACAGAAGAAAAGGGATGCCTCACTCAGCAAAGGTCTGTGTGATGCAGCAGTGACTCTGCCTGGCACCCACGGAGTTTGCCTCTGTTGCAGAAGCCGGTAGCCCACTACTGAGAAGCACTTGCCGATACCCACACATTAGCTCCAGCGCAAACCCCCTCTTGCTAACTGTCTGGTCACAAGCTGTCCAGTGTCACCTTGCCATGAGCTGTCAGTAGCCATTTTATCCTCAACCAGATACTATGTGTTAGCCTGCCTAAAGGCTCCACTGGACTTGGGACCCCCTGGGCCTGTGGCAAAGCCTTGCTGCCCACTTCTTCCTGATGACCCCATGCCATTTCAGCACAAGCAGGTGTCCAGCAAATCCAACCAGGCCGGGCCATGCTGCTGGAATTAGGGCCATGGCAAAGCAGAGGCAGGAACTGCAGTGTCAGGAGTCAGGACTTCCCCTGACGGCACCACAGATGACAACTCAGCAAGTTCATTCTACAGAAACTAGATAACATCAGCACAAGGTGGTGGTTACTGGCAAAGGATCCTGTTCCTGAAGCTTCATCTGAGACGTGACAGGCTGCAGTGAAACCTCGCTGTCACACAAACTCAAACTCTGCTTTTGCTAAGACCCACGTGGGCTTCTGGAAGTAGCTTCTTGATGGTATTTCCTAGGAGTTCCAGCTCGCAGTGCTGGGAAACAGGGCTGGAAAAGCCTATCAGCTTGCTAACACGGGGCCTTTTTGTTGAGCAGAGTCCCTCGAGCTGGACAGGGATGTGGAGCTGTCAGTCCTACCCACGGTGACCCACCTCCTGCCTCGAGTGACAAGAGTTTTTCCTCCTTCCCAGGGGCTAACCTTTCCCCAAACTCCTGGCACCCCCGCTCACGCTCTGGGCACAGACAGCTGGACACAGGGCTGGAGAGAGGAAAGCCATTCCTTTACCAGTGGGGAACTGGAAGCCTGTCTGCGCAGAAATATTAAGAATGGCTAAGTTATATTAAACTTGGAAGTGACTGAAATGCAATAAGCCCCTTGGCAGATGCTGTTATTTGGAATTAGTGTTCTTGGTACAACCCCCTCACCCCCTCCCCCTGGGCAGGTTTTGATCACAAAGACCTTATCACCATGGGCAGCCATACCTGCTGCCCACTCTGCCAAATGCATCCCCCAGCTAGAGTCCACTTGAGTCAGTCACTCCTCTTAAAAAAGCCAAACCAAAGTAAACCCACTTCAATTCAGCAGCAAAGCATCTGGTGGAGGGTTTTACACCACTGCACGAGCCCACTGCTTTAGCTAATTTGGATTATCTTCTTGCGCGCCCCAGCAGACAAACCCAACGGCTCAGTGATGCTAAGCTCCCTCGTCCCACAACCACACACTGCATCTGCAGCCAAGCTCCCACCCAAACTTGGCCCCAGCTGATGCCTGGGCTACAGAGCCCGGTTTTGGAGTATGCAAGATGCTCCGTGCCTCCCTGCCAGCCCCAGCCCCAGCCCCAGCTCCTCCTCTGCCCTCTCCCCAGGTGTGGAGCTGAAATGTGCCTGCGCTGGGCAGGAGACCCAGCTGCCTGCAGGCAGAGCCACCCAGGCTGCCGCGGGTGCCTGGGCTTGGGAAGCATTGCAGGCACCGGCTAGGCCTGGAATTACACCCCGGTCGCGGTGGGGGATCCAGCCCAAGCTGGTGGCTGCTCCCGGGCCTCTGCTCCAGGGCGTTCAGTGGCAGAGGAAAGGCAAACCCCAGCCGTGCTGTCACAGGTGCCAGCCCATCCCGGCAGCCCTGCCCTGCAAGAACCAGGAAGACCTCCCAGATGCAGGGAAGGGTTTTCCTTAGAAAGGGTTGGTGGCAGATGCTGCCAGCAAGCTCCCTGCCATCGGGGCTGGCTACACCTCTGACAGCACCCACCCTGCCTGCCCCCACGTCCCGGTTGGGAGGTGCCCCTGGCCACCCCACCAGCCACATGATGCAGGGAGGCTCATGCCCTTAACCAGGGACAAGTGACCCACTTGGCTCTGCCCTCTGGGGCAGTTTCCTGAGACCAGAAGAAGCACGGTGCCTCCAGGGGAGTGGGGGATGCCCAAGGCCCCATTCCCCCAGCCGTGCCTGCCTCCCACCAGCTGACCCCCACACTCCGATCACCAGCAACCAGGGGATCACAAATAAGCAAAAAGTGCACAAAGGCACAGGGGGCCAGGTGATGTTTCCAGGCTATGGAAGTAGTGGTCAGTTTTTCTCATTTCTCTGCAATCATCCTGGCAGCGCAGGAGTTTTCTCCGGCTCTGGTCCTGCCATCCAGCCATGGGCCGCACCGATGCCAGCGCTGTTCAGCGCAGTTTGGCACCCATGGTAATCAAAGCAGTTTCCGTATCTCTTGGTAAATATCAAGGCTGGGGATTTCTGGGGCTTGTTTTCCAGCAAGTTGAGTAGAAGAACCAATAAGGACAAAGATAAATGAATACCTGCTGCCCTTGGCTCAGAATGAAACAAGAGAGGCAGGTCATTGGCAAAGGTTAGTTAATACCACTTACCGCAGAGTTACGAAGTCGCCCTCGGCCCCTGCTGAGAAGGGCAGAGGAGGCAGTTTTTCAAACACCCAGTGAGAACAGTACTATGAAAAACTGCAAAGTAACGGCCTCTAAACATCCTTTGCCAGTGACTGGCCGCGAGCCAGGGGGGACTGGATGCCCGTGCCCCCAGGGCAGCACACAGGGGCTGGCATCTGCAGGGGAATGGGGGCAGTGGGTGGGGAGAGAAGAGGAGGAAAGGACGGGAGCCATGGTGGGCTGCTTGATGGCTCTGGGATGAGCTGGTTGCAGGAGATAGGGATGAGGAGCTGGCAAGAGTGGGGACCCTTGTAGGGAAACTGGGTTCTTGCTGCCCATAGGCCCTGCCACTTGCTGGGGTCCGATGAGAAGGAGGGAGTCAGACATGGAGTGTGGAGCACTCACACCAATCTACAGTAGCTGGACCCTCAGCCCATCACCCCAGCACTGCCTCAGGCCTGGTACTTTGGAGCAAAATGGTACCTACCTTTCCCTGGGGGAGAGGTGAGAGTGGCTTTGCAGAGGGAACTGGGGGTAGTATGTGAAGAACACCAGGGAGCTGGGACAGGCATCTAAGCAATGGAAATGTGATGGGGCCCGTCTGCCTGGGCTTCAAGCAAAATGTGGTATCATGCCCTGGGGAGAGCTCCTGCCTGAATTGGTGAGTGTGGGAAGGAGCACAAGGGTTATGACCTGAATGTGGGTCTCACAAAACAGGAGATGGGCATGTGCTGGAGGGGGCTACTGGCACCTCAAGAGTTACTGCTGGTGGCCCTGGTTGTCCTCAGGTGTTGCAAGCAGAGGGGATTGCAGCTGAAATGGCCAGGAAGCACCAGCAACGCTGAGCAGGCTCACATCTCTGACAAGAGCCATCTGACATTGTGGGATGGCACCATGAACCGTAGAATCACAGAGAGGTTTAGGTTGGACAGGACCTTTAAAGATCATCTAGTCCAACACCCCAGCCATTGGCAGAGTCATCTTCCACTAGGTGAGGTTGCTCAAAGCCCCATCCAACCTGACTTGGAACACTTCCAGGGATGGGGCATCCGCAGCTTCTCTGGACAACCCGTTCAGTGTCTTACTGCCCTCATCGGAAAGTTTCTTCCTTGTATCCAACCTAAACCAACCCACTTTCAGTTTAAAACTGTTGCCCCTTGTCCTATTGCTACAGTCCCCGGTAAAAGTTCCCTCCCCGGCACAGGCTGGCAATGGCTGAGCCGGAGAAGAGCTGGGGGGAGCGGGTGGGGGGCAGCCTGGCCGCGCTCAGCGGAGAGGAGCATCCACCGCGTCCAGCTGCGGAGCTCCGGTCCCGCTCCCGGCTCCGGCCCCGCCGCTCCCGCGGCCGCGCAGCGCCTCCTGCCGGCGGGCTGTGGGGGGTCCGCCTCCCGCACCGGGCTGTTGGGGGGCCGCCTCCCGCACCGGGCTGTTGGGGGGACACCTCCCGCACCGGGCTGTGGCGTGTCCGCCTCCCGCACCGGGCTGTTGGGGGGCCGCCTCCCGCACCGGGCTGTTGGGGGGACACCTCCCGCACCGGGCCGTGGGGGGTCCGCCTCCCGCACCGGGCCGTGGAGGAGCCACCTCCCGCCCGCCGCCTCCTCCTGCCCGGTGGGAGCGCAGGGGCAGCCCTGCCCGGGCCCGGCGGGAGGAGCGGGGCCGGGGACGGGGGGGGGACAGGACACCACCGACCGCGGGGTGGTGGAAATGGCGAGGCCATGGTGGCTTCGAGAGGGACCTGCGGGAAGAGGGGGAGCAAGGGCATGAGGGAAGTCGGCTGCAGCCTTCTCCGGTCCCCCAGTAGGTGGGCACTGCAGAGGGCTACCAATGGCCTCCTGAAAAACCCACTTCCAACCATCTTGTGTGCAGGTTTGTGTGGACACAACTGACCTTCAGGATGGACTCATTGGCCAGTAAGACAAGAGGTCCGCGTGCTGGCTGCTGCAGCAGGGCTGCGGTCCTCCAGGGCTCCTGTATCTGGCGCCAGCAACTGCGAAGACTATCTAAAACCAGCCATGGGAGGGATCCACATGTCTCTGTGTGTGTGTGTGCCCATCAGGACTAGGGGTTCAGCCTGACGACTGGCTGGATGGGGGGACACGGGGCTGGCAGCAGCCTCCCATCGATCAGGCCATCAGCTCCAGCATCACTGGCACCAAGCTCTGTCCCAGAAGTACATGACACCATCAGCTCTGCTGTCGTAGTGGCCTGCAGTGCATCCCAGCACAGGATGTGTGACCGTGGGACGGCCAGGAGGTGGCTGCCTGACCTTTGAGAAGTGTCCCTCGTGTTTTCCAAGCAAGGCTGCATTACCAGCCCTTGCCTGAAGGGAGGACATTGTCACAGGTACAACCATTGCTCTTTGGGTTTGAGAGCACCATTCTGGCACGGAGCAACATGGGTTGTGCCTGGCATTTGCCCGCTGCTCCTGCCCATACCCAGGAGATGTCACTGTAATGCACCAGCCTGAAAAGTGTCCAGCAGGAGCACCAGTCCCATGGTAATATTTCTCCATCTGGTAAGGCGGCAGGGGGGTTGGAGAGGACACATGCTATCAGAGTCAGAAACATCAACTGGCCCATCTCCTTCAGGGACCAGGAGGGGTTTTCAGCCCAGGGCTGCGTAATGATGGAGCCTTTTCCATTCAACACTTGTAGGCTGTGGCTTATGGGGCAGAGGCCCAAACCCTCCACTTTAACTTCAATGGGTCACAGCCTAACCAAGTCCCCTGAAAAGAAATGCCTTAAACTGAGCAGCAAACCCCTTGGTACTGAGTGGACTGCAGCAAAAGGCTGTTTGGAGGACATACAGGAGACCGGGCAAAAACCTGTCTGGGCACCGCCAGGGCTTAGATAGCTCCTGCCTGAGCCTTGGCTGGAGTAGCTGAGCATTAAACTGAGGTAGATCCATCACTCTTCTGCTGCTGCCTTTTCTAGCTGCTTCTGGTGTGCTTGGTTTCAAAGGGCACCTTACATTTTGCTATCAAGGCAGCTGTTTTCATAGCAGGAAGTTTTACTGCAGCGTGGCCACCTGCCAGAGAAGGGCCATTGCCTGCACCCGTGGTGCTGCCAGTGCTGCTGGAAGGTGTGTGGCAGGTGGGTGAGAGTCCCCCACGTAGAGATGAGCACGCAGACTCTCCAGGTGAGCAAAAAGAATGAGATGCCTGTGGCTGGACTATCTGATGTCCCAGAGGGAGCTCCTGCTGGCCACCGAAGAGGAAACTGATATTTGCAAGAGCCTGGAAATTCATTACTGTGTACACTCTGCAGAAGGACATAAAGTCCTGAAGAGAGAAGCAGGCCCAGCAAGTGCTCTGCGTCCTTCCAGCAGAGCCCAACAAGAGGTTCAAAGTTAAAGATTGTCTCCTGACAGCAGCTGAGAAATGGGTCAGGTCTGAGCTGTGGTAGGGTCTGGGCAGCGGGAAGTGCAGAGGGACAGCTGCCCAGCTTCAAGGGCTGCACGGCAGGCGGTGCGAGCCAGGCCAGACACTGCTTTTCTCCAGCAGCATTGTTTCAGGTCATGTTCTTGCATATCCCCCTAGAGCACCTCAGCCAATAAGTCCTCCCAGGGCAAAAACTTTGCCTGTAACAGATCCAAGATGCTTCACACTAAACAAGGCAGCTGGCAGCATTTTGGGAGGTCCCAAAGAGAGAAGTTTTGGAAAAGGAGAAGAAATCTAGGAAGAAAGTATGAAACAGGGAAAGGATTAATGCCAGGTATCCCTGGAGGTTAAGGGTTGGAAAAAGATGCTACAGAGAGAGAAACCTGCACTGGAGATGCAGTCATGCTCAAGGAAGACCTCCTCTCATGCTGTTGTCACATTTAGGTCAAGCTCATCTTCTTCCCAGCACCACTCCAGTACTCCTGGCTGGAGTGTGCATCTGTACCAGATGCTGAAAGCTGCTTTCACTTACAGTTTGCATCAAAGTAGCCTCAACCACACTGGTAAAAGGTAGGACACTGACCGGGAGAAGATTGGGTGCACCACTGCTCCTCTGAGACAACCAGTGGTTGCCCAGTGGTGCCCACGTGCAAGATGGGGTCTGACCCAGTCCACACCAAGGTACCTTCCCACCGCCTTCATATCTACGAGCCAGGAACACAGCAATAGTGTCAGGGCTTGGTTATTCATATTGGGGATGATAACTCTTTCAGTCCTAGCCTCTCAAGCACACCTGGAGGATTATCTTCTCAACCTCCACACCCCTGTACTCAGCACTGGCCGAAGCCCGGGACAAGCTTTAGGAGCTTTCCCAGCATGTCAGTTACAGGCAAGGCTAAGACCCAGCTGAGACCCGAAGGAACTGTTCTCCATCTCCTTCCATGAAGGGATCACCACAAGGACATTGGGACATCTCCCCCATCTCTTTCTCATCCCTGAAATGAGTTCTAGCTGCTGTATTGAGGCCTAAAACAAGAACGACCAGGTAAGAATGAGATGGTCTTCCTGTCTCACACCTCTGCCTTTCTAGCTGCCAAGCCATGCCCTGACTGCCCTCTTCAGCACAGCACTCAGCTACTTCTTGCTTGACAATTGTCAGAGCTGCCTCCAAGGTCCCCAGCTTTTCCAGGGTGAATTCCTCTGACCCACGGCTGCTAACACAGAGAACCACCAAAACCAGCTCTGGGATCAGCTCCACCATCCCACTTGGCCAGGAACACACCTGGCATGGTGATACCCATGGTGCCAAGCTCTGGCCAGAGTCCACCATGGCCTGACCCAGAGAGAGCACAGGAGGACAACGTACATAAAGTTAACATTTACTGAGAGATACAGAACTGAGTATTATGAAGGACATACATGGATGGAGAGGGTAGCGACACCACTGCGGAGGGCGACTTGGGACCCCCTTCCCAGCATGCTGGGGAAGGAGCCAAACGCTACCGGACAAGTAACACAATGGAGATAACTGTGGCATATGCATTTGTAACAAACAGACCATCATAACATACATTTCTATGGGATCACATCTAGTGATTATATAAATCCATATAGAGATCGCTGTATAAAAACTTTGTAAAAAATACTTTAAAAAAGTGTAAAAATGTGCATTCAAAAGCACGGCCGACACGGACAGCTGGGCTGTAAACATTATACTGAGAGTGTGCTTGTGGGGGGCGCCTGCGCCACCGAGCCCCGACAGGCCTGCCCACCAGACGGGGCTGCGTCAAGTGTTTGCGGTTCTTGGGTTCGGGTTTCCCTCCGGAGCGTGCGCCAGGAGCAGCGGCAGCCTCTGGGCAGGGCGCCGGTGGCCACCGCGCAGCCACCGCTCCTCCGCCTGTGGCCCCTGCTCCCCACGGGGTGCATGGTCCTCGCGGGACGTGCTGTAGCATCGTGGGTCCCCGGGGCCACAAGCAGGCTGAAAGGCCATGATGAGGTATCACAGGGAGGTTGCCCTCACCGGCGCCACTAGCCCTGCTCCCGGGTTCAGCCTCGGAGTACATGGTTGACAGGTTCCTGAACTTCTCTGTCCCCATATTTGTTTGGTCCATAGTTCCCAAGGAAGCCCACTGGGTCCCGGCTGCACCAGGCCTGGGTGCAAAGTTCTTCATACAGTACATACATTAGAGACCCTGGAAGACCCTGCGCCACTGTCTCCTCCTCCTGGCCCAGTGCCACCTTCACTTCTTCTCTAGCTGCTCCAGCAGCGGGTTGGCTTCGCTCTCAGGCGTCTTGACACTGTCTGTCCGCACGATGCAGGTGGGACGGTGCCGGTTCAGCATCAGGATCAGCTGCTGCCTCTCCTGTTTCAGCTCTTCTATCTGGGCCTTCAGCTCAGCGTTCATGAGCTCTAGACGCTCGGACTCCTAGAAGGACAGAAACACAATTGCATGTAACTGTACTCCAACAGGACAAGATACAAGGAGAAACAGTTTGGCCAACAAACCATCTCTGTGCCCCTGCAGCACAGGAGCAGCCTGAAGATCTGCCAAGGCACCAGGTCCCTCCAGGCAGTTCATCCCCAGCCCCACTACCTTGCGTTATCTGGTGCCAGCACAAAGAAATACACAGCCACGTCCTAGGACAGGTCTCTGGCGCACCACAGCAAACCCCCCCCCGGCTGCTTTCCATGGTCTGGAAGGGTGTTTGGAAACAAACCTGCATTTAAGTTTTCACCCCCCCATCTGCAAGGATCTGCCCTTGTGAAATGGCTCCTTGCCCCCTGCTGTGCCATTCGCCCGTGTCCCACCACCCCTTGCACAAAAGCAGCAAGGTGCTGTGAGAGTTCTTCTGCCTTGGGAGTCACAGGTGAGAGGGCACCTGGTCTTTGAACAGGGAAACCTTCAGGAATTTGGGCAAGGGGCCAGCACACTACCAGTCCCCATCCTGTGTCACACTCCCACAGGTTCTCCTGCTCCAGTACTGAGGCAGGGGCACTATCAGCCCTCTCTCCCCCAAGCCCAGAGCCCACCCTTCAGCCCTCTCCATCCCTGGTACCGTGGGCACAGGGATGACCATGAGCTCTGCCTGGGCACGCACATGGCCACCACCTTCACAGCCTTGTGGAAAGGGGGGCAACAGGCCTGTATTTTCGCAGATAAGAGCACAGGAGCAAGGAGAGGCAGGGGGGCAGTTCAGGAGGGAGCACTGCCCGCAGCTGGGGCACCTTTCTAGGGAGGTGCCCCCACTAAGGTCCCCATTGCGCCCTGGGACAGGTCAGGACACCCACCCGCTGCAGGAACTCCGTCCTCTCCTTCTTCTTGTTACGACATCGCGCTGCTGCTACTTTATTTTTCTCCCGGCGCCTTTTCCTCCTCTCCTCTTCCTCGTCCAGCTGCAATGAGACGGAGAAGCCCAGGTCAGAGCCAGCAGATGTAGGGCAGGACAGGAGGCAGAGGCAAGCACCCAGCAGACCCACTGGTGACAGGGCAAGGAGAGGGGTGGCAGCCACCCATACCAGTGGCCACCAGCAACATGGTCTAATCCTGACCAGGAACCAGGCATGCTGCTGCCTCTAACTTCACTCTGTGGCACATGGGGAGGGAGAACAGTGCACTGCCGAGGACCCAGCTGGCAGGGGACACACAACTCTTTGCAGGGCTGCTCCCTCCCTGAGAGAAGGCAGAGACAAATGGAACAGAGCCCCATCCCACAAAGATGGGCACACGGACATCTACAGGCACAGCTCTGTGAGCAGAGTCATTCAAAGCATCACACATGCAGCCAACGGCGAGAGGCAGAGAAACCTGAAAGATCCCCCAGCTGGGCCTGGCTCTTCCCCCTTCTAGTAAACGGGACCGTCTGCAGCAGCTTCAGTGCCAGCCGAGTCACAGGGCCACTGCGGTAAGGTGGGGACAGGTCTCACACCTTCATTACAAGCAGGACACGGCAGTGCCTGCGCTGTTCGCCATGTCTTGGTTGCTCTGCGCTGTCTGACTCAAACCACACAGGCCAGGCCAATAAGCCCTATGGGTTGGAAACCCATAATCAAAGTATTTAGGGATATTTACTACAAAGCCTGTGTAAATGGCCTATGGCATGCTTACATCCGAGAACCCAAACCAGCTCCTTCAAGAAACATCTGAGTGCTGGAAAGCCCTGTGAAATCAGCATCCAGGTTACATTTTGTGGCGTGGCTAGGGAAGAAAAGGTCCCCAGTGCTTTTATCCACATTTGGCCTGGGACTCCAAAATTTGAGATGTCAGACTGAACTGCCCCATTCCTATCAACTGATACTTGACAGCACACATTTTTCCAAATGCAGTGTCAGCACCATTAGCTTTATAAGCACTTCCACAACCTATTTGCACCCTAAGGGCAGCTCCAGTCCGCAAAGACAGCTGCATCCTTCCCTTCATACCTCCCCAAATCAGTGCGGTTGAGGGACACATCTCCCAGATCAGCCTCTCGCAGCACACACCACCTGAACAGCCTTGTTGCTCTAGTGCCTGGGCTTAGTGACCTCAAGAGGAAAGTCAGAGATTCCCAGTGCCAAGGCCACAAAGTGGTGGTGGTAGTGGGGGGCCATTAGATTACCCCACACATAGGTACACCAGTGGTGCCTGCAGGGAAAGAAAGCTGCAGGTGCCACTGTCCGCAGCAGACCGTGCACGCTGCTAACATTCACCGAGTCCAAAGCCCACTAATCAAAACATCTAAATGTGATGCACAAGGACAGAATGAAACACTGACTTGGCAGAGTTAAGGTGAAAGGATACCTTAGGTGAGCTGCATGTCCAAAATGCAGCATGTAGCACACTTTAGAAGACAATGTCCAAGTTTCATAGCACTAATACAGCTTTTGCATCTTCTCTACCTTACTTCCCAAGCGTTATACCAAAGTTGCTGTATTAGATGGGGCTAAAATATTAAGCTAAGTCAGCACAAGCTATGCACAGATTTCCATAATGCTGGGCTGCCACCATTCCTTCACCAAGGCAGTGCCATGGGGCATCATTTGGGAGAACCAGGGTGGGAACTGCACTGATACCCCCAAGTCCAGTTAGAAATGGCCAGCTCTCACTACAGCCACATAACTCAGATGTGGCAGGCGTTAGCAGAAGTGACCAGGAAGGCTCTAACTCCACACTCTGCTGCCTTTTCCTCCTGGCAGGACCAGGAAACCCCACAGCAAGGCACAAGTAGCTCTTACAAAATTTCCACACAGTTTCAGAGGAGGTGGACATCCGAGCAGCCACCATTCCCCTCCACACATGTCCCAACTACTCATCTACCCCTTAGCTAGCTTCTCAGCCTTTTAGTTCACAGATTATTAGGAGGGCGATGTACTCACAGCTCTAAAGCTCAAGAAACACACCCCTAACTTTCCTGCAAAGTACATCTTGGTTTGTAACAGGAACTGGAAGACCACACAGCGTCCACACAAGCCTCACGGTCTCCCTGGGAACTGCCTGACACACTTCCATGCCTTGTTGCTCCATTCAGTGAAGATCAAAGAATAAGTGACCTGTCCCTGTCCCCTTCAGCTTCTCCTTCACCCCACAGAGGGCCCAGCGAAGGGCTATGTCCTTTATATGGGGTACAGATGCTCAAGGAGCGTGGCTCAGCACAGATAGTCACAGCTTGAAATCTTGGCTCTGCTTTTTGACAACAGGTCCTGTAACTTCAAGAAAGCAGGTTTCCCTCCCTCTGCTTCTGCTTGATTTCAGTTCAAAAAGGTGACATGGCCCTAGTGCTGGGGGTTAGGACTCTTCTCAGAGGCATGAGGGGCAGTGATGGTGTATCACCCCATAGCATGTTTCAGCAGTTGATGTCCAAGGCAGCCCTGTGGGTAGAAGGATTGGAGGTGCCTCCTGAATTGCTTCAGTCAGCAGCATCGGGAACAGCGGTGATCATCAGCCTGAGGGGCAGGGCTCTGTCTCAGAGGGAGTACCCCAGGTGAGTTCGGATCACAGAGGAGCCTGGCAGCGCCTGTCTCCAGCTGCCCCAGGGGGAGGGGAGCCTGCCAGCCTGCCCAGCGTGGATGTCCACCATCCTCCAGAGAAGCCACCACACACTGGGTGGGTTTTGTGCACACTCCCAGGGACAAACACCCCATTGCCAGGAGATGCTGGTCCCCCCAGCACAGTGGAGAAAGCTGTCTGTGCCCCAGCTCACAGGAAGCAGGCGCCGTGCAGAGCATGGTGTGCCGGTACCCAGCATCCCTGGACTCCGGCTCCCTGCGAGAGGAAAGCAGCTGCAGGCTGCATTGCAAAATTGTGCGTGGGCAGCTTCTTGGCTACTCATGGGATAAGCAGCTACTGCTTCAGCTCCCCCAGGCTTTTGCTGCAAAGCCTGTGCCAGGGGCAGCTCCATTTGCTGTCCTCAACTCCTCGGCTTCACAGGCCATGCAGGGGAGGAACCGGCTGCAGGCAAGGCGGCTGTGTGGGGGCTGCCAGTGGATTTCCCCTTATCTTTCCTCCACATGGTGTCTCAACAACTGGCTCAGAGGACACTCAGTACTTCCAGTACCTGCTGCAGGGCAGAGCTGCCCTGTCCCTGTTATGCAGAGGGCCAGTGAGACCACATCCCCATGCCCACAGAGCAAAAGCAGCTGTTGTAGGGCCAGCTCAGAGGTGCCTGAGATGTTCCAGAAAAGGAGCTGTGCCCAGGAAGCTACAGACTCCCTCCTTCTTCCCCAACCCATGAAGCGAGCACCCTGTTTGCTGCACGATACCCAGGACAAGAGCTTGGGATGGCACTTGGTTTCAGCTGCCAACCCACGACTGCTTTGCCCATAGAGGGACCAAAGCCATTAGGATCCCCCAGGCCCTCCCAATGGCCTACTGCAGCATCCTAGCCTCAGCCCCTGCCACTGTGGAGCTGCCTGGTCCTTCCCCAGGTGATCTCCATGGGATGCTGCATGAGCTGATCAGACACCACCTTGGACACAGAGCTCCTGTGCAAGGTGATCAGATGGACTCCACCGTACCAGTCTTCCCCAGAGGAGTCCACTGCAGGGGCTGGGGGCAAGGAACAGGCACCCTCCCCACAGGTGGGTGCTGTTGAGCTTTTGCCATCAGAGTTGGGCCAAACCAGGTGCTGACACCATTTGGAGAGTGGGAACTGATGTTTTACCCTGTTCTGCTCACAGCTGTTCATAAGCAGCTTTTCACATCATCTAGCACCTCCTCACTGATATCTCCAGAGAACAGACGTCACCCCATCCTCACACAGCATCATCTGAGGTATCCTCACACAGGAGCAAAGGCACTGTTCAGAAGGGTTGTTTATTGGACCTTCTGACAGCAGCCACCACCCTCACCAACCTGGGGCTTCTGAACTGATGGGTTCTCAGCTCCATCTGCAGGCAGTGGGAGGTGCAAACATTCACCACCAGCAGTACAGCAAGGGTCAGGGAGTCAAAGACTGGACAACCCACACATGAGACAACCACACAAGGAAAACACTGTGCAAGTGTCTCCCAAGTTCTTGCAGCCTGGTTCTGACACACCAGCCTGCAGTACCAAGCAGAAGCCACCCACCTTCCCCATCCCAGGAGCCCCGAGGTGAAGCCAGCATCCCCCCCGAGCAGCAGGGCAAGGGCAGCCCCAGCCAACAGTGCCTGTGGGCACAAGCCGAGTCACTGCTGCCACTCGGCCACACGCCTTGTCGTTGCCTGTCCTGCAGGGACAACGCCAGCAGCACCAAGGGCTCATTGGGATGAAAGCATCACACAAGCCCTCTGAGAGGCTGCGTGCCTTCCGCTTTGGGTGCATACCCCAACTTAGGGACACATTGGCTGTGCCAGACCCCGCTCCACAGGCAGGGTTTGATTTCAGCCGGCTGACAACGGCTGCATGGGACCGGTCAGGTCTGGGACACTGAGGCCACCACACCCAGCCCATGCCGCAGGGACAGAAATTCAGGCACAGTGAAGAGTCAGCCAGCGGAGCAGCTGCCAACACATGTGTACATCACCAAACAGGCAGAGTGACCTGCTTATAAAACACACTGCTGGCCACCCTGGCAGGAAACCCAAGCACAGGCAGGACAGAAACCCGCACAGGCAGCAGCCCCGCAGGGCCACTTGCAGCCAGCAGCCCCCAAGACTCACCTCACTTTTCACGGGCTGGGGTCTCTTCCCAAGCTTCACCTCCAGGAAGTGGAGCGGTGAGATCATGGCCCCGATGTTGCGGATGTCGGCGTACTTCAGCTCCTCGGCGGTCAGGGCTGTGCCAGGCAGTCCTGTCAAGGGGCCGAGCCCAGGCAGCGCGCCGGCCGTCAGCGACGGGTCGGGGATCTGCCCTGGCATCATAGCAGGGGAAACAGCTTCGTAGGCTGGAGGGAGAGCGAAACACAGCCCGTTACAACCCAGCTACAGGGCCTCACGACACTGCACAAGCCAAATTTATTCTACAGTCCCATCACCTAACGGGGAGCAAATCGGGGAAAGCAGCCATTCTTCTCCAGGGGTGGCAAAGGCAAGGACTAAGCAGAACTTGGGTGACAGAACCCAAAATATATGAACCCTAGTAGGAAGGATACAGTACTGGTGTGCAGATCAGGAAAGGAAGAGACCTGAGAGGCAAAGCACCAGAAGAACAGGAGCTGGCTGCAACAACAGTGATGTGGTCCCATGGACTATTGGTTTTGGCACACTTTTCTCTGGAGTGCAGAAGATCAAGGTTTGCTCTGAACTGAGTTTTGATTAACATGTAGGTTATTAGGACAAGAATAAAACTTACAAAGAGAACCATAATATGCCTTAGGCTGAATTTCTTCTGGGCAGGCTGAGCCCGCTAGTCAGGGCTGGGACATGGTACACAGGGAACAGGGATAGAATGCAAGAGAAAAACCTGCCACTGAACAAACGTCTCCCAGCATGGACACAAGGAAGCAAAGGCTGGAGAAGAGGTGAAATGGATCAAGGTGCAAAAGGCTTCTTCTATCAGGAAAGAAAAAAAAAATTGCAGCGCAAGTGAGAATAGGATCAGGACAAGCTTTGGCAAGTCACTTACAGGCAGAAGAAAGGGAGTTACCAGGAAACATGAAGAACAAGCGGCTAAGAGATGAATAAATAAAATTATACCTAAAATGGGAAGCCCAAAGAGCCGGAGCTGTTATATCAGCGAAAAAGCAAAGGGAGCAGGTGCTTGTTGGCTGCAGTGTGAGTACATCCCTGCTTGTGTAACTGCCTGGGACACTCACAAGTGACCCAGTTACAACATGCAGAGTCAACTTCTGTCCACACAGCAACCATTTTTCCACCCCCTCAACCCAATCACATGTCTCACTGCTCTCCTCACTCTGCCCAGCTGGACTGGTCCCAGTACACTCCAGGGGCCTTCAGGCATCCATCCCATCCTGCCCCCAACACCAGGAGGCATCCACGCAGTGGGGAGAGGGATCAGCAATGTCAGGAGGGAGAAACAGACCAATGGAGTTGACCCAAAAATCTCACTAAGCAGCTTTCTGCAACCAGTAGAGCCAGTCACAAGGCAGAATTCGAAGAACAGCTAGGTAAACTCATGGAAGAGGGGTCCACAAAGGACCATCAGTCTGCACAAACTCCTGGAAGCTCTGGCAGCACTGACTGCCACAGTAAGGAAGAGCATTAAGTGAGGGATAACATGCACTTGCCCTTCTCTTTCCAAAGCATCTACTCTCAGCTGCTGAGAGACCTGGAAACGGGCGATGCAGACTTTTGGTCCAGGCAGTACAGCTGTGCTAAGCTGAGGCACACACACGTCATCAAGCCAGCTGCCACAGTTGCTCAGCACTTGCCATCCTGCGGTGACAAATCTACGTTGGTACCAGGCTGAAAACTTCAGTAAAGCTGCATGTGAGATAGGACTGTTGGATCACAGAGTCACAGAACAGTTGAGGTGGGGAGGGACCTCTGGAGATCATAGAACCATAGAATGGTTAGGTTGGAAGGGACCTTAAAGATCATCTAGTTCCAACCTCCCTGCCATGGGCAGGGACACCTCCCACTAGACCAGGTTACTCAAAGCCCCATCCAGCCTGGCCTTGAACACCTCCAGGGATGGGGCATCCACAACTTCCCTGGGCAACCTGTTCCAGTACCTTGTCACCCTCGCAGTAAAAAAATTTCTTCCTGGTATCTAATCTAAATCTGCCCTCTTCCAGTTTGAAGCCATTTACCCTTTGTCCTACCACTACATGCCCATCCTTCCTGTAGGCCCCCTTCAGATACTGGAAAGGCGCTATAAGGTCTCCCTGGAGCCTTCTCTTCTCCAGGCTGAACAACCCCAGCTCTCTCAGCCTGTCTTCGTAGGAGAGGTACTCCAGCCCTCTGATCATCTTCGTGGCCCTCCTCTGGCCCATCTTTCTTATGTTGGGGGCTCCAGGGCTGGATGCAGTACTCCAGTTGCCTGGTCCAAATCCCCTGCTCAAGCAGGGTCAGTGGGAGCAGGTTGAACAGGGTTAATCATGGCAAGCAGAGAAGTTAAGGATTTCTTGGTGCTGGCACATCTCTTTACCCAGGAGATTATTCTGTGTATTTGTTAACGCAAAGGAACAGGAGATGAGCAGCGGAAGGGAAGGAAAGCCAATCATATAGGTTAGTCAAGGGTAAAGAGGCTAACGCAACCTCCACAGCTCCTGGCAAGGGTGCTGTGCAAGCCATACTGGTGTGACAGACGAAGGGATTTGCATCAGAGAGTGCCTACAAGCTGCAATATTCTGTGAGCCATCATACACTTTAATCTGCCACTGAAGAGGTCCAGGTGTTGGCACGAGATGTCCTCTGGCAGCATTTGCTCAGCAGACGGCAGCGGTGACCAACAGGACTTGAGAAAGAGCATGGAAAGCAAATGCAGCAAGACTGTGACCATAACAAGGCGGTGGGCAGTAATCAAGCCCTTTGCTCCGGTCATTCTTCAGGAGGAGAGACCAGAAGGGGAGAGCCGGCCAGTGCTCAGCAGTGCTGGTATGCACGGGGGAGGAGGAAGCTGGGCCTGGGGGAGGTGATCGGAACAAGGACATTAACGCCCAAAAAGGAGAAGATGGGAAAGATGGGAGAGATGAGTAACTTCTGAAGTGATACTATCTGACAAAATGGACTCCTGCCCATTTGGTGGCAGAAGAGAAAGAGAAAATACTTGGTAATGATACTTGAGCTCAGAAAAGACTACACATCAGCTCGTTGAGATTGCAAGGACCTAAACTGATCCAAAGTATCCATTCTTCCATAGCAATCTGTAAACTAGACAGCTGTAATTCCACATCTGCAGTGGTTGCCTTGTACGGTGTCAGGAGATGCCCGCTCACAGCAGGGCTCTGAAGCTGCTGGACCTCCCTCCCCTTCCTTCCAGGCCTACACACAGCTAAGACGCTTCCCTCCTCCAGAAACTGGGCACCATCCTACACCAGGGCTGCACTCAAGACAGAAAAAGGCAGAAAGTTATTTGGGGGCTGTGCCTAAATCCCTACCACACCTACATACCAGTGTGACATCAGGCACAGGTCAGAGTGAAGGAGCTGGCCCAGCACCTAACGTGCTCTAAAAAAACTTAGCCTAAATCCAGGGACTGCACTGCCAAAGCCCACATCACACCTGCATCAGTGTGAACTAAATCTAAAGCTGTTCAAACCAAAGCACTGGGAGCCACCTGGAAGAACATGAACCTGCACATTAAAATGAGCTGAGAATTAGGGGGGAAGGGGGGAAGGGACTTCTACAAAAGTGAGATCTGGCTCAGGGGCCAGGAAGCTCAGGAGAACATTGAGAACTGCCAAGAGCCAGGCTGAGGTAGACCTTGGAGAGGAATGTAAAACCATTCCCAACAGGGCTATAACCATGGAAATAAGGGAACGAGGAGGGATGTTGTCCCTCTCTGCATAGCAGGGGTGCAGTGACAGATCATCCCACTCAGCCTTCAGTGCCCCTCAGCTCCAGGAACTGTCACTCCCTGCTGTTCAGAGGGACTCTCTTGTTCCACTCCTTTTGTCTCTTCCTCCTGTAAGAGAGGCTTTCCTTTCATCCCAAGTCCTAAATACTTTCACCTTCTTTTCTGGTTAATGCTAGAGGTAAGAAATTGTACTTTCATTGTGTCAAAAAAGCCAAGGCATGTAATTCTATTTAATACCTTGGTCTTCTTCCCGAGGCCGTTACCCTGGAACACATTGACATGCCTGCCTATAGCTCCAGCACATTTCTACCACGTTTGCAGGGTAGAGCAGAAATAACTTTGAAGTTCAAGATCTGAGTTTGACCTTTAAGCTGCAGTTTTTCAATAGCCACATCTTGCTGGATGGGGTGAATACGGCTGGTGTCTTGCCAATTCCTAATTCCTTTCTGGATATTCCATTGCAGTGTTTGTTATTTCTAAGGCACATGAACCAACTCACCTCTGTATTCCTTCCCTTTCTAACACAGTGTTTTAGCCATGATTCTTATTAGATTTTTTCTTTTCATAACTGATTATTAACACAGTCTTTTTTTCTCCTCAATGTCAGGCAGTCTTTCAATGTCTCCTTACTGGAGCTGAGAAACGTGTCTTCAGTAAAACCTAGCTTTCTGGTGTCCTATGGCTGAACCACACAATTCCTGCATTGTATCAGCTATGCTTTTTCACATAATGAAGCCAAGAGCAAAGCAAAGCAGCGAGGGGAAAGAGAATATGCAGTCTTACATCTGACACTGGGATCTGCGTGACGCCAGCTGCTCGAGTTTACATTCACCATAGCTGTGCCTTCTGCACTGATGCTATTCATCATTTTGTGCCACGACATCAAGATGCTCCAGAGTGAATTAGGAGACAGAGAAGGCTTTCTTAAAACTTCAGTTCGGTGATGAGCAACTTGTGTCATTCAATGCTCTCTTCAGCAACTATCCTTACAGCAAAAATCTGGTCAACATATGATTTCATGGGTCAAAATTCAGTTTGTATTTCCTTAGCTTTGCCTCTACACTCCCCTTGTTCTGGTTAAAAAGCTGTAACACAAGGCTTGACCTCTTGCCAAAGTGTCTGTAAACCCTCCTAATTATTGCAGTCACTTTTGCATCCTTCCTTTGACACTGCTCTTGTTGTGGTCCCAGCCAACCTCAGGTCAAGGTCATTTATTTTATCAGCAGCCTCATCCCCAAAAAGCTGACAACAGTAGAGCTTCCTGTGCTCACCTTGGTTTTGCTGCATCTTTCCCATCCGTGACAAGCATCTCTGTGCTTTGTCCCCCAATTATGCCCTTATGGTCAAGAGTCTGTGACACTGGTTGATTTAATATTTCTTAAAGAGCTCTCTCCTAGAGCCCATGACCCAGTGGGAAGAAGCTTTACCAAGTTGTTACTGCCCCATACAATTGCTCAGCTTCCTCAGTGGCACTGTCCCTGCATACCCTCTTATTCTTTCTCCTGCAGCTCTAATCTTCATTTGCTTGGAGGGTTTGTTTGTTTGGTTGGTTGGTTTTTTTTTTTTTCCTCTTCCCACACTGATTTCGCTGCTGCTTCTTCTGGGTACTTTTTTTGTTTATTTTTTTCTTGAAGGAGCTGATGTTTGCACAGCAGTTACGGCATGAATCTAACTTGCGTAGGCATAATCCACGTAACTCAGTGTCCCTGGGGGCTTGTACTCCGGTTGCTAGCCTGCATTCACACCCCTCCTGCCACCTCCTCAGTGCTATTCTTACCCACAGACTAAAACTGGCACAGGAATGCCTACCTGTGTTGAAATCATACATTCGTTTCCCTGTGCAGAAACTGCCTTAGTTCGTATCCACTGTTCCCCCAGGACCATCCTGTGCATCCTCACTTATCCAGAAGTGCTGTTTGCTTCTTTATAAATCCAATGCAGTTGCTGCTGCTGCATCAACAGCATCATCATGCAGAGAGGACCATGATATCCCAAAGCAGGCTCTGACAGTCACACTTCAATTTAAATTGCCATTACTGCCTTATCTCTGCTGTCAGCTTCCTTGGCAACAGTGAGGGCTGTTTGCAACCTTATTTTCAATTTTGCTGTCTATAAATCACGGTTTCTTCCAACATAAGCTATTTCACATGCTCTGACATCTGCAATTGTTGATCCAAGTACCCTTCCAATACTCAGAGAGCCAGTCTAGCACCTAATACTGCCAGCCAGCAGATTCTGACATTCTGTAAATACTGTAATGTTTCTCTTTTGCCCATGTTAAGCACTGTACTAAGGCAAAGTCTGTCCTACCAGCCCTTTTCCATGCTGCCTGCAGAACCAAGGCCATGCTTGCCTGTTGTTCTCTCACTCCAGGCTCGACCTGGGTGCCTGCCATTACTTGTCAGCTGCCATGCATCAGAGCACTGCCAAAGTCTGCAAGCCACCACACAAGCAATCTTTGATCTCTTCATCAGTATCTTAGCACTTAACATACTATCGCCATTTGTATGCACTGTCTTGGAGCACCTAAGGCACAGCAGTTGGCCTTTCATCTGCTCCTGGCAACAGGCAATAATTCTGCTGTGGAGATCAGAAGTAGTGCTACCATCCATGAGAAGCAACTTCTGGTTCCTTAGAATTTAATATGGCTTTATTGTCATGTTTTACTTTTTTTAGCTCCTGGCTATCAAGTTTGCTCAGCCTGTATGTCATACATTGCATCTTTCTAGTTCCCTCTGTTGGCAGAAGGATGATTTATATGAAAGCCCTTTCCTGACACGCTCAACTTCTCATGCCCCAAGAATGTAACTTCCTAAACAAAGACAGGGCAGTTGGCTACCACTCCTTCTCTGAAGCACAGAGCCACTTGCTTTTTTCCATCTGGAGTCTTCTGGCTGGGGAGACTGCAGGGTGCTCAGGGTCACTGGAACCTACAGACCTTCTTCCACTTCAAGGTTCAGGCCCCAGTGAGTGCCAAGTTAAGCACGATGAAGGCAGAAGGCCACTACCCCATATTCCCAGTGCCACAAGTACCTAGCCAGGGAATTAGTTTTCTTCTCTTGTCTGAAATGTGATACTCTCCCATTCCCACACAAATGCTTTCTGCTCTAGATGCATCTGATGCACCTTGTTTTGAGTAGTACCTTAGAGCAGGTCACCCCACCTCCTGTCTAGCTTCTTCTGGTCTGCATTGTTAAAAGCAGTAACTTGCAGTGCCGGTGCCAAAGGCCACACTGATCAGTATCAAAGTTATTTGCCAACCATCAGAACACAGCCAAGCCCTTTGGTTGTAACCAGTCATTTCAGATACCCATGCAATAGTGCTGGCAAACATGGACTTTAACAGCAGCCACCGTGCACTCATTCACTATCTGCTGACCCTGTTGATGCCAAGGAACCCACCACCTGTAGTATACTCAAGAGCTGCAGTGACACCCACTGGGATAAAACTGTGCTTGCCCTCTCTTTACCAAGGACCTAACATCACTTAGTGTTTTATGGCATTGGGGAGATTCCCCTTTATTTAAAGACAAGCCTAAGGCACTATCACAGCATGGCTTACCAAGTGCCCTGAGCGGCAGCACGTCACCTCAGCATGCTAGACACCCTACTACCTCACTACCTCCACACTCCACTTCTACCCCGAGAGGGACAGACAGCTCCAACAACCATGCCCTGGGTTTGCAGGGCTGAAGGAGCATCTGTGCCCTTCCACAGACACCCCCAGCTGCTGCCCTTGCTGTTCCCTTCCTGCCATGGGCACCCCACATGGAGGAAAAAGAGCTGCAGGGTTTGTGAACACCTGTACATGTAATGTCCCATCCCCACTCCCACTCCAGCAAGTGGACTGCAGGGCTGCAATGCTGAAGAAGGAAGGAGATGTGAAGGACCGTTCCTCAGGAGGTGGAGGTCTAAACACATTTTGTGAGCAGGAACAGTCTGGCTCAGTCCTGCACATCTTGTTTCACACAGATGGCAGGAGGAACATCCGAGTCATTCACAGACAGAAGGCTATGAAGAGCTTTCTGAAAACAGGAATGTAGAGAGCCTTCCTGCCTCCCTCCTCCTCCTCCATCAGGGAGGCATGCAGCTCCCTACACTGTACCCACGGGGCAGCCCAGAGCGGACAGCCTCTCCCCATCAGAAGTGCACTTTTGCAGCCCCCCACCCAACTGAGTCCCACCATCAGGCCCCCACACCTGCCTGTCTGATGCTTTGACTCCTTATCTCCATTATGAGGAGGGGGAATGCTGGTCCTCTTCTCCTCAGCTTTAGAAATAACCCCTAGAAATAGCCATAAGCAAAGCAGCCAGCTCACAACCCTTCTTCTCTGAGCATTTTCCTCCATACCTTCACAGGGTAGTAAAAAGCTCTAGTTGAGCATTACACTGCCCCCACCACTGCAATGCAGCGACTGACTTGTAAGCAACCTGTGACAGCGGAGTTTTGTACAGCACCTAGCATAGCAGGGCTCCTCTATTGCAATAATTAATTAGAACAACTGCAAAAAACCTGCAATTAATTATCACAATTAATTATTAGTAGAGATTGCAATTAATTATTTCTGGCAGACATTTAATAATGCTGTACCACCCACTGGACGGCAGTACAGAGCAGGAAGGTAAAAGCTATCCTATTTCTGCTTGGAGCAGCTCAAAGGGATTTGAGGAGAAAGGAATATCCTGGCCTGAGCTAGGCTGAAGCTCAGACACTGAGGTTAACGACTGACTTGCTGAAATCCCCCAGGACCTTCCCTGACCACATGTGGTCAGGGCTGGAATCTTCTTCAAGAAGACAACCCTACTCTGGTACTGAGCTATGCCCTCAGGGGCCAAGGATGGCCTCAGAGATGAGAGGCCCCCCTACAGAATCCTCAGAATTATGCCCTGAGTGCCAGGGTCATCCACAACGACCTCTAATCCATATAAAGATCAGCTCTGGCTAGTTGGCTACAGCCCTGCTCAGCTGAGAGGCCCGTACGGACCTTCAGCTCCCTGGCTGCATGTTAAAATAGCCTGCAATGTTTGGATTGATACTCCAGACAGTCCAAGCAACTGAGAAATCCATGCAAACAGCCAAAGACAGATGTCATCAGGTTTGCCATGCCCCCTCCTTGCTGCACTGGCACTGCAGGACACATGCAGGGGTCCATGCCACACATGCTCTGCCTCCCTTGCTCTTGGGGCCAGGTCCACCAGGAAGAGCCTACTGCAGTGGAGCAAGCCTCTCAGCAGCCTCATACTCAAGGCACTGTGTGCTGCCAAGTACCTGGCCCAGGCAATGCAGCTGAAGTAGCAAACACTAGCACAGGGAAGGAGACCGCAGAGCAGAGCTCAGCGCTGCCAGTGCTTGAGCTGAGTTGGACACACTGATCGGATGGAGAGGGCAGGAGGAGGCAAGAGGTGTGAGGGAGTATCTACTCTTCCTTGGCAAGGACTGCAGCACAGAGACCTTTGCATCCTGCAAGCAGAGAAACACTCAACCGTGAAGAGGAAGGAGATGCACCCATAGCTCAGTGAGGAGATCCCAGGCAGCAACCTGCAAGTTAACTCTCAGCAGATCTTGTTAATCCCCCAGACCCCAGGAACCCAGGACAACCAATCGCTGCTTGACACGAGGACGGTTTGGATGGTGGCTCCTGCACCTACCCACTCATCCCCCAGATGGGCAGGTTTTTTGCTTTTTTAAGTCATTAGGAGTCATACTAAGAATCTGAACTCCAACAACTGGCATTCCCAGATGTCCCCACGCAAGCACTCACCAGCAAATTCCCAGTGCAGACTCTGGCAACTGCCTCCAGATACAGTCTTTCATGCAAGTTTTCTTGAAACTAGCTAAAAAATCCTGGTCTGAGCTGCAGAAGCATTTGTTTCTGCTGAGCTCCCGGAGTCCAAACACACACACACGCACACACACACAGTTTGGCAGTGGTTGTGTTCCAGGGCTGGTAATACAAGCCATGGAGCAGGCTGCCAAGACAAGCAAGAGAACGAGCCAGGCCCCGTTTCATTGGCCACCATACGCTGCATATGGCCCTGGAACCAGCCAGCACAGTGTTCTCACCCTCCTTGAAGGCATAGGAGACCCTGTGTTTTCAAATACACCTCCACAGGGCCTTCATTAAAGGAAAATGGAAACATAATGTGGCTCTTGCTCTCTTGGTATTTCTCCCTTTCCCCCAATTTGCTCTCAAACCTATTTCCCTCCCATGGAAAAAGAAAAGTGCCTCCTGGAGCAGACCGTGCAAAAGAATGCAACTTCCATTCAACTCCATGCCTGACTGCTAAAGCGGACTTGGGACCGAGCGGTGGAGGGGGGTGGGGGGAGACCTCCAGGGCCCCTTTTCCTTCCCAGGCCCCCGCGGGCTGGAGGCACGGCTCACCGCAACGCCAGCCCTCCCCGCGGCACTCACACGGCGGCCGCAGGGAGCCCGGACCCCTCACCTGCGTGACAGGTGAAGCGGCGGCAAGGGAGGGCACCCGAAAGCGGGGAGACCCCCGCTGCTCCCCACCGCCCCCGCAACCGCAGCCGTGCGGGGGGAGCAGCCAGCGCCGGCCACCCCCGAAAGGCCGCCCCAGCCCCCGCGCCTGGCTGGCTGCGGGGAGAGCAGCCCCGCTCCGAGCCGCCTGTGCGGTCTGCCCGCCCCCCAGTGGGTCTCTCCCACACCCCCGCGGTGCAACCGACCGCGGGCGGCCGGACCCCCCCTCCCCGCCCGGAGGACAGCACCCTGCCCGCCGCCGCGGGGTGCCGGGATGCTCCTCCGGGCCCGAGCCCCCCGCCGCCCCCGCGGAGCCCCGC
>KZ505750.1:409527-445432 GCA_002844005.1 Limosa lapponica baueri | reverse complement strand
CGGCATCCCCGCATCCTGCACCGCGGGACTGCGCACCCGCCAGCCCTTGGCATCCCTGCGCCCTCGCAGCCGGCAGCCCCGGCACCCCCGACCGGGTGCTAGGCTGCCCCCCCGCTCAGTGCCACCCTCCCCACACCAGGACCCGGTCCCGGGCAGCCCCAGCCACCCGGCCCGGTGCCACCGCAGCCCTGCCCGGGCGAGCCGGCGGGGCAGGCTCAGCACGGAGCCCCCGCTCCTCAGTCCCGCACCTGGGAACCAGAGAGAGTAGTGGCCAGGGCTGCCCAGCACCAACCTCACCTCACCCAGGGCAGTAAGCCACAGGGGGCAGGGAGAGCTGCAGGACAACCTCACCACCCGGTGGGAAGCGAGCTCATCTCATCACATCCCACCCCGGCCTGGCCTGCTCATGCCCCACATGATGCTGTCTTCCCACCGTACGCAGGTCAAGGGCTGTCAGCCCCAGCTCTGCCAGGCCTTTGACTGAGATGGAGAGGAGCCAGGAAGCAGAGGGGTTCAAGGTTCCCCTGCCCAGCTGTTTTGGCCTTCTGCCCTTATCATCTCTGGGACATCCCAGGAGGGACATTGCCCGAGGCACAGGCACGCTCATGGTGCCCCATGCTCTAGCACCATGATGTCAGGTGGAGATTGGGGAGCAGGTGGTGGACTGGGGCCTTCCTGATAACTTATTTGCATGGATCTGAATTGTCTCCTTCCTCTTTCCCTCTAACATTGGCCTCATCCCACCGACATCTGCCAAACTGTTCTGGGAAACAAAGCTCTGCACAGCCACAGGGCCATGCTGGACCTGCCACAGGTACTGGATGCTCCAGGGCTGTTGCTCCTAAAGCATTTCAGGACAGAAACACTCCTTTTTCTTTGGAAATAAAAAATACAAGGGTGGTTAGCAAAACTGCTGGGTTGAGCAGCACCACCCAGCTCCCTCTGCCTGAGCCTATGCCCGAAGTACGGGGAAAGAGGTGAGACGTGTCTCCCAAACAGGATGAACTACAGTGAGGACTCACGACCAGCAAATTCCTCTGAGACCTCTTGTGTGTCCCCGGGCCCTGTGGGCAGGTCACTGCAGACAAGAGGAGTCTGTGATCAAGCTGAGTGATACCACCATCTCTTTGCCCTATCCTTTCCACCCACCCAGCTGCACAGAGAGGCACCATCCACCCTACCTTGTATCCTTCTCCTGGCTTGTCAGTCATTGTTTCTTTTCAGCATTCACCAATTTAATTTCTTTTCACCACTGACGATTCTTGCTATTCATCGTCCACAAGGTCTCACTGCCAGTACTTCCAGCCTTGTCCTCTTCATCTGTGTCTCAGGAAGAGAAAGAGAATTCATTTTGGGGAGTTGGGACTGAGCAGGAACAAGGGACCAGAAACACTGTGTTCAATATAGGATATACTTTGCCCAAGATGCCCTACAGAAATAGGCAACAGCCTGGTTTGGCAGGACACTGCACATGTATCCTCATTCCTACTCTCCTCACGCTGCTGGCTTTTTACTTTTGTTTTCAGAGAAGCAGAACACTTTTAAAACACCTTTGCAGGCAACCCCAATATTTCTTTAATCTTGGCACCTCTTCTCAGGGCGAAGGGAGCAGTTTGAGCTGAGACGCATTTTTCCCATATGCATTCCTTCACCTATCAGATAGGACAGGCTTTTCTAGTGCCTTAAGCTGGAGGGATCCCAGAGTGGCTGACAAACAATATCTCTCTCTAGCAATTCACACAGGTTGCCTTCAGGGCACAGCAACAATTGCTGCATCCTGAGGGCAGGGAGAGGGAAAACCAGGGGGATTTCAGAGGAGGCTGATGACCTGGCTGAGCAAGGTCCAGTCCAGCACATGGTTTTTCCTGCAGCCCTTCCCTGCCCTGGGGAAGGTGGGAAAGTGCCATTTCCCCTTCTCCGCTGGGGGCTGGACGAAAGAGAGCTCTCCTGGCTCCGTCTTCCATTGCTTTTCCCTTTTTCATTTCCCTTTCTCTAGCAGGCAGAGCTGGGAGATCTCATTGCAACACAGACATCTACAGCCCCGGCCTCAAGTGCTGACCTCTTCACGGGTGCTCTTCCTCCCCAGCCACCCCCCACGGGACAGGAGCAGGAACCCCACCTACCAGTGTGTATATGACCAGCATTGGCAGCATCTTTGCAGTGCACTGATTTCAAAGCTGTGTACCCAAGGCTGTGCTGAAGAAGGTGGGGAAGCAGGGAGGAGAGGGTATAGCTGAATCCCTCCCTTCCGCCTAGATGCCTTTCCTTCCCTGCTTCCCCTCTGCAAGTCCTGGGGGCAGCTGACCCTCCATTATTATGATAATCCAAGTTAATCCTAACTGGAACTTGTTTAACTTAACTGTTGAAGACCTAGTTCCAGGGAAGCATCCATGTTCTGGACAGTGCTTACGCACACGTTTAAAGGGACAAACTTGCATCATTCGTTCTTGAGTTGGGAACTCTTCTCTCACAAGGGAATTTCCCTCATTCTTGCAGCCGCCTGTGCTTGAACTTTTCTTTTCCCAAGCTGGGTTTTGCCTCATGTAAACACTAAATATGTTTACTTTTCAGATAGCTTCATTTGGGCTAGGAAAGGCCTAAGAATTCATTGAGAATTTGTGGCTTCAGTGGGTAAAAGTGAACAGAAAAGTCACCAACAACAGGCTGCTCGCCGAAGGATGCGGAGTGGTTGGGTAAACACTGCTGGCCCTACCAGGGCTCGTCAGTCTTGCCACTGCTGTGGAAAGATGTGCTGACAAAGACAAATTGACCAAGTGGGAATGGCAGCATCTGCAATGGAGACAAGAGTGGCTGAGAAAAAAAGCAAGTATTTCACTGCACAGCTGTCGGTACCTCGTTGCTTGGAAGATGGCTTTCTCCTCAGACAGAAGGGATGATTTGCATATTTTTGTCCAAAATGAAGTGTGTGGAAGGTGAAGGCTCATGGATGTGGAAACACTGCCCCTGCAACATAACACAGGGCCAGAAAGTTATCAGGAACAGAGCGAACTCTAGAGCAAAACAGCTGCACCAGCACAAAAGGTGCAAAGGATTGCAAAGGAATTGCTCTCAGTCTTTGGGACCAAGTCTTTGCTTTTCGCCTGACAGCATGCATTTCTCTGCCTTCCCCACATGGATGAACTGTGCGGCTCATTGGCCAGATTCAGGCCTAGCACAGGATGCCATGTGATGGCCCTGTGGCCATCCATGTTCTTCTCACCCCTCCCTTCTGGATTGCCTGGTGGCCCTCTCACGGCAGCATCCTCTGAAGGCGGGCAGGGGAGGCAGAGTCAGCACTGGTCCATCCTGCCAGGCTTCTCAGCATCTCTCTTGATGTTACAGCCCTGTCTGTGGCACAGTGATGAGAGCCAGAGCACTGAAAAGGCTCTTGAGGGTCCTCAACATTTAATATGCCATGTCCTCCAAGCGCACAAAAAGCATGTTTAAGACCCCAGCAATGATAGTTCTTTGCTTGCCCTCTGCACCCTCCTGATGCCACCATCAGAGATGAGCTCACAGTAACTTCCCTAGGACATTCCTGCCCAAGAAAGCCAATGATACACTAGACTTAAATATCTCTGTTGCATGTCCAAGCACAGTATTATGTGCTTGATATTAATTAATATTCTAGGTCTACTCAGGATGTTAGCCACTCCAGTTCATCTCCTTTCTGTAACCTCTTCAGGGCTGACTAGCACAACAACGTGTACATGGGACATGCCTGGCAGGCATAAAGCCACGTTGACCTCCTACATGTAAAATTCCTTCACACGTTTCCTCTCCGTGCAGGCTGACAGGGTTAATGATTCCCCACCCACCCACTGAGGCTCAGAGATCTGTGCTGTGGCTCTGCTTAACTGGGATTCCTCAGACTGGCTCCTTGCTCCCACACTCGCCATCTAACCTTTGCTACATGAAACAGTGCTTTTCATGTCTCCCATCCACCTAAATCACCCAAATCCTCATGAATCTGCCTCCCTTTTTCCTGATCTTTGCGTTCAGTATTAGGATTATCTGCAATCCTGATGGTCAGTACTGAAAACCATCCACATCCATGGAAACCATCCAAAACTGAGGACTTACACATTCAAAATCCTGTAAGTCAGAGTACAGTACCTATTTGCAGCAAGAAAGGGCTTCAGCCTGTAAGGGGAGGGCAGCGTTGATGCAAGTCAAGACGCAGCTGCCCTTTGGCCACCTCTGGCTGCATGTTATACCATCCACATCAGTCACAACTCACTTCTGGTTTAGCTCTTCCTTTCATGCAATCCTACCTCATTTCTAGTCTGATTTTTCTTTAAAAAAAGTTGCTCCCAGCCATTTTGCAGAATTGGGCTGGGGAGCAAAGAGATAAATCACAGAAGCAGTAGGAGTGAGAGAGTGGTAAATTGCCCCCGAGTCACTGGGAGAAAGCAGCTGGGTCTGGGCTGGTGGCAGTGCTGAGGCCAGAGCAGTCACACAGTGCCCTAATGGACACAGGCTGACGGGCAGATCGATCCCCAGGCTGCCTGTTTATAAAAACAGGACTGATTAGATACTGGGGCTGGCAAATGCTGTGCAAGAGCTTGCCTCTGACAGTGCAGGATCCTTTAGTTAAATAATCTTTATGTTGGACAGTTGTGGAATAATTCCACAGAGGAATTTCAGTATTATCTTTGTCAGTTAGGCATTGGCTTAGACTTTGAAATATATAGTCTTTCCTAAAAGAAGTTATAGTCCTATCTAATTCATATCCCTTCCCCATTTATCTTCTCTGTCAACTGACATGTTGCATACCTTGCAATCCCTCCTCAAGCGGAAGGGGCTTCATCCTTTTAGTAACTTTATTTGCCTGTATCTTCCCTATTTTCCCCAGCAAGGGTGATGAGTACACAGAGTATTGCAGCTGAAGGTTTATCCCAGACTTACTCAGTGGCACTATGATATTCTCTGGACTAGATTCCATCCTACCATAAAGCCACCCCTGCATGGCTCCCAGAGACGAAGTGCTCTGAGCCTTCAGGGCCTTTGGTTTCTACTTCTTTGCAGTATTTCAACAGTGCCAGCGCAAATCACTCCATGGCCACTTAGCCTCATCGGGAAGTTCCTGTGAAAGACACTGCTCCCAGGCTTCTGAGAATCCGTGTCCTGCTGTTATTTCCTACAGCAGGAAACACTCCGTAACTTCTCGCAGCTCCAGGAGCATGATCTTCCTCTGCAGAGGAAAGCGAGCTGCAGATTTCCTGCTGCAATGTAGCAGATCAAGCGGGTGTGCGGAGAGGACCTGCAGATCCGTAAGGAGCATCCCAGCAATCTACCTGGGATCGAAGTAAGACCTGTGTCCACAATTCCTTGGCTTTCTCTGCCCTCCCCTACTTCTGTACACAGCTGCTGGTCTCTAGCACTCTGCTCCTCAGGTCCTGGTGCCCAGTCCTTCGACACCAGTGTTTGCTTTCAGAACTTCTCACCGCCTGCGGGTGACTTGTCTGTAGCAGCTGAGCTGCACTATTATGGAGGTTTATCTTTTTTTCTTTTAGGTATAGGAATTACTTAGCTTCTCTGCAGTGCCCTGAGCTTCCTTAGCTGCACTACTTTCTTCTCTGTTCCCAGAAAACCTCTCAGTCCTCTCCCAGGCTTACTACTTTGAAGAGAATGAGAGAAGGTCCTACGATTTTTTCTGAGTCTTTGTACTTCACATTCTCTCCTTAGCCACCAAATTCCCATCTAACATTTCCTCTTCTGCAGCCTGTGCTCCTACTGGCTTCTCTAGGCTTGGATGTTCATTTTTTGAAAGATCTCTTTGCCTTGAATAACCTCTGATGCCTTGTGTCCTAGGCAGATTGGGGGGAATGTCCTTTCCTTCCTCTGGATATTGCTGTCTGCTGCAATAGTGTTATTAATAGAAGAACCAATGAAAAAGCTCTCCTTGATATTTATACAAAACTCCTTCCCTCCACAATGCCCTCTATCCTCCTTCCCCATTTCATTCCTCTACTGTCTGTTCCTTACCCCCCTCCCCTGCACACTTTGCTTTCTCACTTTCCTGACTTTCTTCATCCCTCCCCTTGTACTCCCTCCTTCTTTCACTGCCTTCCTTCTTCCCTCCCTCTCCTTGGCTCAGTGTTCAAAATCCCTGCCCATAGCGACGAAAGGAAAAACAACAACACAACACTCCAGCCTGAGGAGGCCAGAGCACGGGATTCCTTCCGAGAAAACTCAGAAACCAGGGAAAAGAGAGAAAGCAAACAGTGAGACCAGGAAGAATTCTGAAGAGAGCAAGGATATTTCAAGGGGGAGGGATGAGCTGGTATCTCAGGGAAACTTGATGGGGTCTGAGACAAACACAACGACAGGATCACAGGTCCAACCCAAACACAGCAGAGCAAGTTCTGCTTTCCGGGGGGAAGGAGCTGCGTCAGGAAGCCCAGGTTCCATGGAAAGAGCCCCAGTGCACAGTTATGCAAAGGACGGAGATAACTGTACAAATGGAGAGGAAAGAGAAAGCCGTGACTTGCTCTGGGGAGTGGATGGGCCAATGCCCTGGGCCACAAACACGAGAAATCCCTGCAGCAGCAGAAGAGGGGCTGATTTCCCCAGGGATGATGGGGAACTCTCCATGCCAAAAGGGAGACTGTGGGCCCGGGGCTGAAGGGTTAATACCCCACAGGAGGGCCCTGGGGAATCCACTGTAAATAGGTGTGGTTTTCTCTGCAACTCCAAGAGGCATTTTCTCTATATACCAGTCTGGACAGGTGAGAAATCGGAAGAAGTTGGAGCCTGTGCTTCCCACTAACACAAAGCAGGGCTGTTAGCACAGGTCTTGCTGTTTGTTTGCACACTCCAGCCTGGCTGCTTAACTCCGTAGTACCCGGTGCCAGGAATCGCTGGCAGTCAGCATGGTGGTCCCCCGGGTACAAGCACCTGCCTGTTAATGGAAAGCCACAGATTAATGGTGCAGCACAAGGAGCCTTAGTCAGTTACTCATTGCAGAAAGGATAAATTCCGTGATAAGCAAAAGAGCTAGGTATGGTATGCACAGGGAAGGCAACTCTCTTCCTTTCTCCTCCTCCCATATCTCATGGGCTTGCGCTCCCTGCCCCAGTGCTGCAGTTGGCCCTCCTTCCTTGCCCCATCACTCATGATCACCCTCCCCAGGGCTCTGCCTTGCCCTCCCCATGCCACATCTCCACGCTGAACTACAGGAATTTTGTTTCTTTCCACAAGCCAACCTCCTCACTTACCCTGGGTTTGCAGCCTGCCTACTGCTAGGCAAGCATAACCGAGAACCAAAGTTTTCAATCACCTCTGCTCCGTTTTCCATTTTTAATTCACAACATTTGAACCTTGAGGATAATTTTCCCTTCTTCAAACGAATTTTAAACATAGCTGGCTCCCAACAAGGTAGAACTGGAAGAGACACTGGATCACTAAATCCAGCCACAATCTCTAACAGCATCACTTATATAATCCCCTTCATAAACTAACCAGGCTCAATCTTGAAACCAATCGGGGTTTTGCTTTCTCTGTTCCCACTAAAAAAATGCTCAAGGATCCTACTGCTATGAAAGGAAGAAATATTCTGTTAATCTCCAGCCTAAATTTACTCATTCCCATTTGCTCTGGCAATGAAAGACAGCACCCAAGCAGCAAAGTGCTGGGTAGGACATAAGCCTCAGAACAGAATTCAAACAAATCAGATTGAATCACAAAAAATAACGCTGAGGAATGAAAACAGAACTGTTTGCAAAGCAATTAATCTTGGTCTTGGAAGTGCTGATTCCCCCAGTCATTTCAGATCCCAAAGGCTCCTCAGCCCTACAGTCCCCACACCTCTTTGATTCCTCAAGTGCGTATTAGAGCCATAACCCCGCTGTGCCCCTGTACCAACAGCTCTTCTGAAAACTGCTTCCAAGAAAAGACATTTTCATAAAGACACAGCCCCCACCCAGTTCCCCAAGTCCTACCTAGCACAGCTGCCACCAAACTGCAGCTGAGCTTCAGCCCAGGAGAGCTGCAGGAAAGCAGAATACCAGTGTCTGCAGAGAGTACAAGGCATATATTGTCCAAAGTTCAACATATAAAACAGTAAAATGAGGCTGCAGAGAGCTGAAAGCTTAAGGAGAGATACTACAAAGCCCTGGGAAACAGAAATTGCATGTATTGAACCTTCCTTTTGCCCACCACTCATCGACACCACTAAAGTGAGCAAGAAGTTGTTTATTTTAGGCTTTTGGTCAAGTTCCGTTTGCAAGAAGCCAAAATGGTGACGCTAGACACAAAGGCATGTCATATCCCAGCAGAAAGATGGCTCCCCAGCTTACATGGGTAGATACAGCCGGGCCACAGATACTTGCGCTGAATCATAGATTCCTGTCATCCAACTGTGGACAAGGATAATGGGAAATACAACAGAAGAGATCGGGGAAACCATCTGCTCCTCTCACTTGATTGCGCTGTGAAACTGTAGGCTCTGTTTGGGATAAAACAGCACTCATTTCCAAGGCAACAAATTGCAGTATTATAAACAAGAGAGGACCAGGAGATGCCTGCAGGTTGGAAGCTGAGAGAAAGAGTGTTCTTCAAGGAGGCACAGGCGGACTGAGTGAAGATGAGGCAGGACTCTGAGCTCCTGCCCAGGGCACTGGTTTTGACAGTGTCACCACCTGAGACCTCTTCCCTGCTCCTCCCAAGCACAAGGCAACTTTGTGGGAGGGCCCCCACCAGTGACCCCGTAGTCCAGCTGGTTGTTGTCACAGCCACAGAGGGGTTAAGTTGCCTTGCAGACTTGTGGGTGTATTTATCTACAATCTGACTAAAGGAACAGCCATAAAAACTACAGATGCAAAGGATCCTTTCAGTGTCCAGCTGCCTAGAGCTACAAGCAGTTGTGGCCAAGTGACAGCAGAAAAGTTGCTGGGACAAAACCCATGTATTCTACTGTACCTCCATGTGACAAGTGCTCAGACCCAAGCAGGGGATCGTAAAGCTGGCCCTGATGGCCTGACATGAAGAAGACAGAGCTGGACAACTATAGTCTAAGGCCCAGAGAGGAATAAGGTAAGCATAAGCAGAATACATTATATTGGCATGACTTACTGTAGGATTGTCTCCCCTCCAGCGTGGTGACCCTTCTGGAGCATACCTCCCCTGCTGGCAAAGAAGACAAAGTGCAGTGGGGGAGACCAAGGTGGGTAAAAGCTGGAAGAATAAAACTGCAGCAGAAAGAGAAGCCTTCTTTAGGGGAGAAATGAGGCTGAGCAGGAGGAACAGGACTGATAGGCATAAGCGACACCGATTTGGGTAAGCCACTGAGTGCTAAAAAGATAACACCCTGCAGAAGAGCACAACCAGGTTGGGAGAAAAAGATAAAAATGAGGAGAGCTGGGCTGTTTACTGGGGATGGAGTATGTTCTCTGTGGAGCAGAAGGACCAGCTAAGCACACGTAAGTTCAATTCATGGGCTAAAATGTGGGACACAATGAAGGGAGGAGACATTAGTGGATGAAGAAAGGAAAACCAAACCAAGAAGAGGAAATGGGAGTGGACTCCAATAAGAGGCAGCAGAAGTTGTCATCACAGGAGATATGAGCTGCAGGGATTTTTACAGTGTAGGTGTTTGTTTAAAATGGATCCAAAAGACCTGAGTAAATCGGTCTCTGTACATCCAGCTGCAGAACAGGGATCCCTTAAATGCCAGGGAGCTTGAGGACTGGTGTGCGCCTCTCCCACAGCACCACTGCTGCAGTTCCCAAGATGCTCACCCCATGTCCTCCCAGCACTCCTGGGACTCCTGACCCTAACATACAGCCCAGGCACTCCCACCAGGGGCCAGGTAAGTTCTGCTCCCACGCAGCACAGAGCAGACCACAGAGCCAAGGAAAGCAAGAGAAGCAACAGCTTCCCACAGGGTGGGGAAGCTGCCCTGGAAGGGTGCTGAAGACCTGTAGGTGAGAAGAAGGTCATCCGTACGAATGGACGTAGGAGGAATCCCAGGAAGTGTCAAAGCGAAATGGAGAAGGGTAAGGGACAGAGGTGCCAGAGCTGACCTGCTGAGGCTGCAAAAGGAAACAGAAGAAACCCGAGAAACTGGAGGATGAGAGAGGAAAGCGCAGGGCTTGTAACTGCCCAAGGAGAAGGGAAGACAGCTGGCCAGGGAGAAGGTGCAATTACTCACAGGCAACTTTACTGAAGGCTCCTCTGAAAAAGTCATTAGTAGCAGAGTCTCAGAGTGAGAACTGTTCATGAATTATAGGGGAGATCCCAAGGCAGAATCAGGATGGGGCAAGCAAAAGATGCCATTGTGTGAGTTTTCAGTGGGGCAAACTACAACTCCTTGATGAGTTTGACACTGGAACAAGGGGCAGAAGAGAGAAGCAGAATGCCATCCCTCGAGACCTTTCAGTGATCTGCATACTCGGGAGTTAACGGGCTGCCAGTAGGGCCTGTGTGAGCCAGAACTGTTGTACAAGCTGGACTGGACTTTCCAGGAACCGAGGAAAACCACACTGCCTTCGTGACGTGGATGAAGCGTGTGTGGAGCCAACAAATGTCTTGGCTCATTCCAATTGATTGCCATCAATCAGTTCCCCCAAAAGCTGCAGCAAATACATCCCATGTGAGACTGGATTCTCCACTACCACCAATACATCGGAATTGTGAGACCAATTTTAGCCTGTGGCAGCAAGAAGGACTCACTGGTCCCTTATAGGTTTTTCCCCTCAGAAATGCCGTACCTCCATTTTAGAGTGGGAAAGGTTTCTGCCCTTCCTTTCTCTGCTCAGTTCTTCCATACAAACATCTTCCTCCGTGCACTCTATGACTCCATCAGGGCTTCCTATTAACAGACACTGCGAAGAAGGAAGTCTTCCTTTTGTGCGCAGTCAGCTCTGTGTCACCGCTGGTTGGATTCGTGTTCCAGCAGTTCTGAGGAAATCCAGCCCGGGATGTGGCTCGATGCTGCACGGTTGGATAACGCAGCACGTGGAGCCAATATACAGCTTGCCCTCGGGTGTCTGAGGGGTTAAGTTCACCAAGAAAATGCTTCTGCTGCTTAAACCAAAATTACTCTTTTTCTTCTCTTTTTTTTTTTTTTTGTTGAGGAGTTCATGAAAAGGGGAAAAAAAAAGCTGCTATTTGTTTTGCCCCTGCTGGAGCCATGAAGGGAGCTCTGCAGAGTGGACAGTACAGTCACTGTGGCATCGCAGCAGTGAGGGAGCTGAACCGGGAGCTGCGAGGTGAAGGTCCCTGTTTAACAGCTTTCCGTTTGTTTACCAAAAAAATATTGTTCCATCATAAAAATTCCCAAAATAGTTCGTGTCTTGACAGACTGACTGGCAGCTGCCCAGCTCTGCAGGATCCTGCTAAATGAAAGGAAATAAAAAAGAACTCATCTGGTACCCATGGCCCAGCACTCGCAGTGGGAATCTACAGAGTCTCAGGGTTCAGCTGTACCGGTAGGTGTGGGGTAGGGCAGAGAGTCCTCCGGTCAAGGGGCTGGTTTTACTGATGGCAACAGCTTTTCCATGGGTGACGGACAGGCTGATGAGGAAGGCAGCGCCCGCCTCAAAATGAATGAGCAGCTTCTGCTTTATTTTTATACCAAGTGTTCTTTTCCCCTCCACCCAGCTCTGCAAAGCTTTACCTTGACAAGACAGGCTGCTCCACACTAACAGCTTTATCTCTCCGAGGCCTTCAATTCCTAAGAACTGGCAATGGCTCCTTTGGGGAAACTCTTCACACAGGCATCTTTGTGGACCAGTGTGACTCCCGGCCAGCTAATGTATTGCTTGTTGCTGAGAAGATCTTAGGATGACAACCTACTATTGCTGCAGATCGCGGTGATCTTATTACACATAAATGGAAAGTGTCAAACAGCACGTGGCAGCCAAGTCAGAGAGTCATCCTCTCTAGGAAGAGCAGAATGCCACTGTGAAGTCCTGCAGCCTGTCGCAGTGACCAAAGGACCGTGCGCACTGTGACTCACAGCACAGAGAAGCAGCAAACCCAGATTAGGTCATGCAGAATTAGCAGCCTCTGTGGAAAGAACCTATCCTCGCCAAATCACAGATGTCTCCCCAGCTGCGGAGTTAACTTCTCCATGGCCCTCATGGCGCCCAGGGCAGGTCTGCTTTAGGGAGGGACAGGGGGAAATGTGCACTCCAGATCATTCCCAGCATTGCCCTCATGGGACTCTCCATTCATTCCTCAGACATTTTAGTACTGAGCCTCCAAACCAGGCCAGGCTTTAGCAGTGGAGCTGGGGGAGGTGGAGGGACGACCATTCCCCAGTGCTTGCCCCCATTAGTGGTCTGCAAAGCCAGGCTGGCTGGTGCTGTAGGAACGGGTGAGGTGTGCAGGGCTATGTTGGCTATGGCGGTTCTTCTTCCTGTGGCAAGATCCATTTGCTCTCCTGCTGTAGGACATTTCTGAGCAGTGTCACACCAGATGTGTGATCAGCACAGATCAGCACAGATGTGGGAGCTGTATCAGTACAGGTGAGCTCAGGGCTACCCATGCTTGCTTGGTTTAGGTATCCCTGTCACAAAAGAGAGGTGCGGCTGGTGGGAATGGGACAGCTGGTCAGCTCTCAGCCAGGCCATCCACAAGCCAGACAAAAGTGACAAGTGACATTGCTAATGAGTTTTCGTGACTCTGAGGTTCTTTTCATACTGCACATGGTGTGTATGTTGCTGGTTGGGGCTCCCTTCACCTTCCTGTAGCACCTGGAAGAAAAGCTGTCCGCTGGAGGTACGTTGCCATTGCAGGTTGGCTCTGTTCCATGTTGTCCCACACTTCTTGGCACTTGTTCCTGTGGTATATGATCCATTTCCATGTACTGATCTTGCTCTGGGTGAGCCATGGGGGTTCTTATGATGGAAAACAGACCAAAAGGCGTTGGGTATTATTTCTGCCCTATCACCCTCAAGGACACAGGGACCTGAACACTTCACAGGAGAAAGAAGAGGAAGACAGTCTTTAGCTGAGGAAGGGCCATAGAGGAAGAGGAGGTATGGCTTGCACATTAGGGCAAGCTGGAAGCATCCTTGGAAGCCCCTATAAGTAACACATAGTTTGAAGCCATCCCACATGTGCCAGGCGAGGCTGCGCTGGGTTGAGTCTGGGGAATTAGGGACCCTCATGAGCTTCCAGCTGGACCTCCAAGCAAGCAGGCTTTGTTCCTCCTGCCCAGGCTGGCCATCCCATCCAACCCAGCACCCACTGTTCACCCTCTGCACTCAGCTCCCCCAAGCTCTGCATGGAAATTTAACAAGTTCCTGAAAGGAGCACGCTGGGAATCTGGCTTCTGGGTGAAGGCAACAGGACTGGGATAGAAGAAGTGTCTTTGAAATGATGCAGCCTCTTTTGGGATAACTGTGGACAACAGCCTTGCTGATCTGGCTGTTGAAGTGCTTGATTCTTATAGTTTATTTTCCCTTTGTGCTTGCTTCCTTGTAGCCTATGAGACGACTCCTTGTGCAGATGTGGCTGTACTCCGACAAACCTGCTCCAGGATAAAGAGCTAATTCAACCACCAGCCCCTTTCTTGTCTTTCTTCCCCACGTTTGCCCGTGTCTCACATTCACACAGTCAAGTGCCCGCTGGTCTGACATTTCCATGAGGTGTGGCTGCTGTAAGGCCAGCCTGCAAACTCCTCTCCTTCATGGCTCACAAAGCTGTCGGGGGACAGAGGCAGACCCCCTTGCGTAGCATTCAGCCACTCTCAGCTGTCACCTCCCTCCTTCCCCTGCTGTGCTCCCAGGCCCTGAGTCACCCATTTCCTCTTCCACTGGTGGGGCAGGTGATGCACAGGACTGGTGCAGTTCTCTCAGTCATATTTTCCCTCTTATCTTATGACTATCACTTAGGAGATAATCATCGACAGACCAAGCAGGCAAGGGAACAAGCAAAGAGTGTTCCCCTTTCACATTTTAAGCCCCCAGGGCTGGCACTACAGCCCATGCTAAACAAAACCAAGGCTTCAAGTTTGCAAAGAAGACAAAATGCTGCCATCTTGCTCCAGGGTTACCAAAGCAAATCAAGGACGCAACATTCTCCAAAACCAAAAGCCCCAAGACACTAAAGAGCCCTGGCCTTAACCCCATGTTTTTGAGTAGTGTATAAATAGGAGATTGTTACTAGTCTCTTTCCAAGAAACCAGCTGCAGAGGAACCCGGGGGCTTGGCCCTGTAATTTGTGTGTCTGGGGCCCACTTGGGCCCATAGACCCCATTGCTCCTCTCATCTACAGCTCTGCCTGCTCTGTAGACAGGGGTCCCTTTGGCCAGGGTATCGGCCACATCTCAGACGAGATGCTTCTCACATATTCCTGGATATGATTGTCCATTTAAGACCCCACTCCAGGCCTTGGCTCGTATCACAGAACAGCCCCCATCCAAAACATACATTTGCCTTCCTGCATTCTTTGCTGGCAGACACTTCCACTGCAAACAGCAGTGAAATAAAGCTGGGGGGGGTGTGTGTCTCTGGGATCCCGCTGCCAGTAAATAAAGCACAAACTCATCATTGCTGTACCAGAGTCCTCCTCCTTCAAATGAAAAACCTCAGACAAGGGGCCCGGGAATTGAACTTACCTCTGCTCCAAAGTATTGAGTGAACAAAAGCCTAAATTCAGGCTTTATTGCTCAAAGATCTCAGCAGAACTCCCAGGTGCACCCTGCCAGCACCAGAAACCCCCCCAAGTCCCACCCTGCCCATCCCATGACTTGTGCATTTGGTTGTTATCAGAGAACTCTAGCTCTTTATCAAGACTCATTTTACATTATTTGTTATCACTACATGTAATCAGATTTGTTATTACTTATTGCTGTTCCCATCTTGCCAGATACGGGACTCCCACCCCCTCCTTGGGGAGACACAGTTCACTTCTAGAAGTACTTTCCTGATGCTCAGTCTAAATTTTCTCCTTTGTTAACATAATCCCCATCTCCTCACAGATGTTTGGAGACAACAACGTTTCCCTGCACCTTAGTCATCTTTTGGCTAAACTAGTTAGCACTATGCTCAATATATCTCCCCAGTCTGTCAACACTTCCAATATCCACAATTCAGATCACAATATTTGGTGAACTGTTCAGAGGAAAACTCTCACTTCCCTCCTCAGAGAGGAAAATCACACTGACCTTTCCTACAGCCACAACGCAACACAGACCCCCTGCCTGACATGCTCCCCACTGCCGTACTTTGGGCTGCACTCCAAAAATCAGTGAAAGTTATTGCAAAGTCAATTCTATCTCTCATCTTTCTCTTTCCACAAGGGTAGGACCATGCTTGCTACTAAGCTGATGCTCAAAAGCATAAACAAATTAGCATAGTCCTTCTTCAGCCAGTCTGCAGACAAGTGTCCATTCTGGAATAGGCGACTCCAGGATATGAGGTTTTATGAAAGCTGTAGGGAAGGGTTGTTACCTGCCTTGCCCCTTCCTTGAATTGCCCACGACATTGGCTCTTTTGCGAGCAGGAGGGCGGGAGCTCCATGCTGATCTCATCCATCACAGATGGTGGAAGGAAGACCAGCCCATGCTCCTGAGCACTGGGGAAGGGGGAAAGCAAGACATTGTGCATTGGCATGAGTAACTGGCTAAAAGAGAAAGCTGCCCTGTCAAAGCAGCTTAACAGGCCCTGCATTCACTTGTTCTCAGTAGGACACACCAGCCCTGTCAGTCTGCAGGTCTCGCCACACGAAGCTCTAGGGGGAAATATTTCACACACATTCTCCATATTTTGGTGTGAGAAAAATGACAAAGATAATTGCCTAGGTCATACAGTCCCTGGTTGACATCATTCTTCATGCTGCTTGTGCTGTGCAGAGTATTGCTCACTTAATTCACATTAACTGGTTCCAGCTTCAGGCTTCTCCTTCCCACCCTCCCAAGGATCCTGTGACAGTGGGTGGATCATGTTAAAAAAGCAGAGCTCAGAGCAACTAAGCAACCTCTGCATGGTCTTGCTCCCCACCTCCAGAAAACAGATGCTTTCTTAGGCAGAGGGGCTGTACTGTGCTGGCCACAGCCACCATGAACAGGGAAGGTCTTGCAGTCAAGCAGGCCTCCAGTGCAGAACTTGGAAGGGACTCAGGTGGAGGCTGGCAGTCATACAGAGCAGACGGGGGGTACAGAGAGCTGCAGAGAGCGAGCAGCCACAAAAGAGAAGTAGCATGGGAGGGCTCCTGCTGAACTTAAGCTCTTTTTTTGCATGCTCTGTGGCAGCACTGAAAGCACCATTGCTTGTTTATCTCTTCTGGAAGTGGATTAAGCAAAACTGCAGAATGGTATGCAGAGTTCAATGTCCTCGCAGGACACTGAAGTGCGGAAGAGCCACTGCTCTTGCACTCTCTGTCCTCAGCGCTCTCTGCCACACGTGGTAGAGAGATGGCAGCAGCAAGGAGAAGAGAAAAGAGAAAGAACTGACCGTTTTGATGCCTGGTGGTGAATGAAAGTCATTTCCAAGCAGGGCGTTGGGGATGGGAAGAAGGAGCATTAATTTCTCTCCTTTACAGATTTGGAAAGGACTTGTGAACATTTCCTTTCCTGCACTCTGCCGTTAACAGTTCTGCAGGGTGATATCATCGGGGCCTTTTCCAAACTCAGACCGTCTCAGACATTACAACACCAGGTTTTGGCTGCCTATACATATCACCAGCTACACCCACTCCAGCCCCCTCCCTGCAACACCCCCAGAGGGATCAGTGAACCTCCCACTGCCGGACTCACCAGAGCTCTGCTCAGCTTCTCAACAGTCACAAAACCCCAAGAACTCATCCCCGGACACTGTATCTACACCTACTCAACTGCTCTTGAAAGCAGCTCAGCTAAAAATAGACCCTAGTTGCTCCAAAGAGTCTAACGCTCTGAGTCCTGTTGTCATGAGAGCAGGCAGCTCATGATACCAGGCACCGGGATGCTGACGGGTGCATTTGGAAGTGGAGAGAAAAAGGAGAAGAGCAGGCACCTCTGAAGAACATCTCCAAACAGACAGTGGTCAATACAAAGGTCTGTTTCCCTTGCACTGTACAGCATGTACCAGGGAAATCAAGAGCCCCCAGTTGAAAACCTGCTCTTGGCAAAGCCACTGCAAGCGGGAAGAAGGAGAGCTGCTCTCCCTAGCGCCCAGCAGTTCTGTGCTCACATTCTGCAATCCAGCACTTTTACCTCTGTTGCACATATCTTGCTAGTTGCAGCTCTCCTCTATGTATGGTGGGGGCTTACATCCAAACTAGCTCTGCACCAGCATAAAGAGGAAATGCCTCCACTGACATTAATGAAATTACTCCAGAGTGTCAAGTTAGGCCAAGTGAGAGCAGAATCAGGGTACGTCAATATGTTGATTTGCAACCACAGAGCAGCCTACCAGCACAACAGACAAAAACAGTGTGTCAGGGAAGAGGTTTTAGTTTCAATTTGTCCAAGAATCACACAAAAGCAGCAGTTATTTAAAAAATGCCTGAGCTGGGTTCCTCAAAATAGTGGGAGTTTCGTTTAGTGCTTACCCCGAGTGGTGTGTTAGCAACGCACGCAGGCCTTCTTCTGTAAAGAGCAAAAGCGCCAAAGGCATAAGAAAAATAAACAAAGCAAATGCCTGGGCTGCTCCTCTAGCCAGCCCAGATGTCAGATTTGCTGTTAATAATGCCGATGATTTGACCTGGTTCCTCGCTTGCAGTCATGTCCAGGAAGGTGTGAGGAGCCCCTGGAGATGCAGACAGCATGTGCTCAAAGTGTGAGATGGTCCCCCAGTGGGTCTGCACAACAGCCTGGCAGCTCTCCTCTACAGATGTGCTCTGTCAGTATAAAACCTCCCAGCCTGCTCCCGGCAGCCTCATCCACTCCCCATTATGCTTTAGGATCACAGAACTGCAAGGCTTTCTTCTGTTTACTGTAAGGACATGTTGCCTGGATCCTTTTTGGATGGAAACTCTCTGCTACTTCGCTCTCTAGCAACCTTGGTCAAGGTTCCCCAGAGCTTTTTCCAGCCCACCGGACAGTTTAGTTGCTCCAAAACAAGACTGGCTTGGTTCAAATCCAGTATTTGATCCAACAGCTCAACTGCATTCCTGCTAGGATATTCCCAGTATCACCACCAGCCTGTTTAGCAAGCAATCCATGGATGAGAATGACAAGTACATGCCAGCGGTTACTGGGTTCACCAAAGCAAACTAACCACAAAGGTCCAGAGCTGGCAGCCTTTAGTCAGGAAAAGATCTGCTCCTAAGGCTCTGCTCTGCCATAGCTCTGGCAGCTTTCTGCTGCTATTGTCTCCCCTCTCTCTTCAGAGATTTATTTTGGTACTGACAGGGACACTGCAAGGACCTTTCTTTCCTTTCTCCCTTCTAAAGCGCCTTCTTTTCTCTCTCTCTCCCACCCTCTGTGTAGACAAGAGAGCCCATTTCCCTGCAGTGATTAATTTCTTTTGGCCCTTACAGCTCAGACAAGATTTTCTGTTACTGCTGGTTTTGTCCCTCTCTGATTCAACTTCCACCTTGCACCACATAAAATGGCTCCAAGCACTTCCCTTTGGGAACATGGGTTAAAATCCAGCCTGATTCCTCACAGTAGACATTCAGAGAAGGACATGGTGGGTAGGGATAACGGAAGGCACACGACACCAGTGTACAGCACTGGCAAAAGCATTACTTCCCTGCTTTAAAAGGGATGTCGATCACTGGGGGATTGAGGGGGAAGAGAGACTCCAATGGCTGAGAGCTGCACGATTTGCCCCATAGTAAGCACAGCCTGTTTAGCCTTTTGAGCAGAAGAAAGTGCTTTTATCCCAGTCCCGGGGAGTAAACATGGGGCACTCAGTCTTTAATCTCCAGAAGAAAGGAAGAATGGGAACCACAGCCGGATGCCATAACCAGGCAATTTCTGATTAGAAATAAAACACTGTTTTGTAGAGTGTGGCTGATCAACCCGTGACCATGGTAGATTGCCTGTCTCCATTCGATTCTGCACTCAGGCTGGTTAACTTCCCAAAAGCACTGCTGGCAAGCACATATTATTGGGTGTGGGACAGGGGTAACTATATGAAATGAAGGGGCCAGTCTTATACAAGAGGTGAGGCTGGATGATTGCCTGTCAAACCTGGGGAGCCTGTGAATTACCAGAGCTCTCGTTTTGCCTGTGGCATTTCTGTAAACCTGCCACTGGTGCTGGTTCAGTGCTGGCACATGTCCTGGAAGCACACCTTCTCCGAGCTGTTCGTTGTTCCAGGTCTGCTGGAGACTGAATTTGCTCCTCCGCCTCTGGCAAGAAAGTTTCAGCTTTCCTTGTATAACCTTGTAGAAGCAGGGGGCATGGTGACCAGAGAGAGCTGGCTGTACCCGTGAGCCACAGACACAAGGCCATGTGCTCCCAATTCAAACGGAGAGGAGGGTGGCTGGTCAAGGTGACCCCAGAGTCACCGGGCACACGGACAATCTAGCAAATCAGTCCAGATGAGAAGCGCTGCAGCGTGGCACAGATGAAGGAGGAGCCCTCAGGGTGTGCAGTTAATCACAAGGATCCACTGGCATCAGTTGTACAGCAGGAGATCATCTTGCAAAACAGAGCTACAGCCCTTACAGAGTAATGCGGTAAGACTCTCCGTAAGGCAAGAACTGGCTCCCGCTTGGGTATGAGGTTGTTTATGCCAAAAAGAACCCCCATTAGGCTGTGGGCCCATGAACTTTCTGCATAGACAGTACCCATGGAAAACTTCATGGGCCATGTAGCACCCCCTAGTCTTTGCTGTCCCATATACCTGAGGCAAGGGGACAGCATATATAGACTAGGCAGAGAGGAATTCCCAAGAAAAGAAGCCATGCCACCTTGGAAACTTGCCAAGAGCTGGTGGGCTGCACCTAAATCCCCCCCCAACGTCCCTCAGGATGAAGGCACCATTTTCAAGATTCAAACCTGATTAAAGAGGAACTTAGGATGCAGCCAGCCAAGTGAGTCTCACACTCAGTGCATGAAGCTACAGAGCTGTACCTAAATCTTCATTCATGAGCACAGTCTAGATTTCTTTTCAGAATTAAGAGGCACAAAAGCTGGTATGGATAAGGACCTTGGAACAGAAGAAAACAGCTGGTGAGCCAATTTCCACATTGGTGTCCTTTGCCTTTGTATGCCTCTCCTGCACTGCATTAATCCTGGCTTCCTCTTCACATCTCTTCCCATCCCCTGCTCTGGCTAGTCCTGATGTGTGTCATACCAATGCGCGCATCCAGCATATACTGGTCACAGCTTCCAAAGCAGGGTCCATACCTGCTGCACTCTCCATGTCTCTCCCGTGGCATGGTGCTGAATTGGCCTGATTCTCCTGTCCACCTGTAGAGTGTCACAAAACCTGTAGAAACATAACAATTTTGGAAATCTCTATTCTTCTCTCAAATTTGGTTGAAACTGTCCGGCATGTTCAAAAGCAGCCAGAAGGGCCCCATGGTAAACAGCACTATTACATAGGATTTGTCACCTTAGGAAACGGGCCAGAAACAGCCGAGAGGCCCATACACTACATCCACAGCCCTACAGGTATCTTGCTGCAACAGGGCATGGCAAGGAGGCACCCCGTAGGCACGGAGCACAGGCAGCTGCTTGCCAGCGGTGCTTTGCTGCCCTTCCAGCTCGCCTGCACGTTGTAACTTCCACCAGAAATAAACTGCTTATTAAGCAGCGAGCCCCAGCTTTGTCTGGTTTTGTTGATGGTGGCTGTCGATCCCCACTGAGATGATTCATGACTTGACACTATTTTCTGTGCTCCCCTTCTGTCTCCAGCCAGAGCGCCCGATATCCTTGGCTCCCAGCCAGGGTGCAGGGTGAGCGTCTCTCACTTGTTTATAGCAGGGCTGGGGGATGTTTAAACGGGGGTGGTGATGGGAATCTTGGGAATTTCACAGCAGACATAACTGCAGCTACAATCCTCCCTGCAGCCAACAAGCTCCGCTCAGGGCAGAGTACAGAAAAATCTTTACCTAAAGACAAATCCATTGACCAGCTTCTTCTGGAAATGAAGGCACTCTCAGGGATCATACTAGTTGCAAAGCAAATTAAAAAACCATAATCACTCATGGCCTGATCTCTAAAAGGCAGGAGTCCAAAGCAAAAGGAAAAGCTGTGCATGCAGCTGCATGCTTAGTTGACACATGCAGCTACCATGATTGCCCGCACAAAGAAACACTTTGATAGCAGAGAGAGGAAAAGTCTGGCCCAGCCTCTGTGGCAAAAGCCCTTTGGAAAAGCAGGTCCATGCTGTGCCACGCAGACTTGGGGGTGATGGTGTCAGAGTACAACCTCAGCTTTATAATAAAAAAAATTTCCAGTCATTCATTTAGTAGGAAAGCACTACAGATTATTACTAAAGCTGAAAGAATTTGTTTAGATCCATGCTGTGTTTCACTGTGAATGTTTATTTTCTTTCAGCACTTTCAGCTTGGACAATGACATCGAGCTAATTAGTTTCACATTTGACCATACTTTTAAGCCCTTCTCCTTTACAGGATTTCATGGCTGCAATACAAAGGTTATAAGCATGACAAGCAAAGGCACATTTGTTTTTTTGGAGAAAATCTTCACTTGGTCTTCATTTTTTATCATCAAGTGATTCCAGTAAGTTTGCTACTAGCTAAAGCCTACACTGGAGGGCCAAAGCTGACCTGACAATGTTTCCTTCCAAAAAACATTTAGAACTGATGCCTAGCTTATGAAACTGAAAAGCTTGCAAGCAGAAGAGCTCTTGCAATCAGAGGAAGAGGAATCAACTCTGACATGTTACAAAATTATTTTTTAATGCTTTATTACTCCAAGGCCAGTGGTATACTTGACACTTGGAAGGGCACCAAATGCCAGGACCCAGCAACACCACTCGTATATTACAGTTCCAGTTCAAGATAACAATCCCATTCAGGGTCTCTGAAGGACTGGCTGTTAAAGACCCTTTTCTAGTAAAAGCATTCAGATTCCTTACAGGACACTCTCAAATACAAGAGTTTGGCAAAAACCTGGACAAACAATGCACTGAAGTGCCTGCAGGTCCTTTTTGCAGGGGCAGTTCTGTCTGAAAGTGCAGCTAAGCAGTGGTTCAGAGGAGTTGGACTGCTCATTTTCTGGGGATGCAGCACCAAGAACAGGAGGCCCAGATCCATCACTAGCCATCAGTTCCTCACACAGTACCACTTAAGAAAAGGAAGAATCTGAAAGGCAGGAGGAGCTGGGCAGCAGAGCACTAACGCTGCAGCATGTTCCCAGCCTCAGCATCACCACCACCACTGGCAGGAGCAGTGACACAGCAGCCTGGGTGCTGAGCCCTGGGTCACTTGCCAGGCTCTTGAGTACACCTTGCTAGGGATATATTGCTGGGGAACCCCTAAAGCAGAGCTGGGCTTCAGCTACCACATGGCACCCTCAAAGTGCCAAAGTGGATCAGGACAATAATGTTCTCAGCTACCTGCTCCTCCCTGAACCCACAGCAAAGGGGTGTACTCCCCATAAAAGTCAGTCACATCTCCCCTGCCCTCCTGCAATTACCCTGTACGATTTTCATTTTCTCTTCTTTCTGCTTCCTTCCCACATTCTGCCCCAGCTTCCATGTCTCATCTTCAGATGATGGACAGTCCTGTTACCCATCAACACCAACCTTTTGAAGAATAAAAGCCCCATACAGCTGTTTTGCAAGCAACCAGAGATCCTACATTGCATACATGCAAAATCCAGGGACCCGGCAATTGCTGCTCTCATTGCACACATCACAAGAGCCGCTTCATGCACTGGCAACAGCCACCTGCCCGCACATCCCAGACATCAGCATGCTGGAGGCTACCATTGCTATTGCTTCACCGAGTTGCCTGGTGCCACAGCTCTGGCCAAATCACTTGACCCAAATGATTACTCGCAACAGCAGCATCAGGGTGATGGGCTGCGCAGGGAGAGGAGTCCAGGTAAATTTGTAACAGCTGAGACTGGGGATAAGTTGGAAACAAAGTCTAACCTGAATGTCACTGTGGTGAGAATCTGCTGAAGCTCTAAAATAAACACAGTGCTGCTGACTTTCCTGAAACCCCCTAAATCTTCCTCCTCCGCTGAAGGCTAAAATTAAGAACAAGAAAGTGGGTTCCCTATAGCAGAGAGCAAGAGACAAAATTCCCCCCAGAAAAAGTGCAGTATTTTCCACACTGGTGGCTGTCTCATCATGGAAAGACATCTGAGACACTTCATTAGTCACCACCTCAGCTTGCCTCCTCAAACATGTCCCCAGAGCAGTAGAGACCAAAAATACAAGGAGGAAAGAGGAATCTCTGTATCTCCTCACAAATGTGGAAATAACTGGAGTGGCAGTTTAGATGCCAGGCAAAGAATTTTCTTTTATATTTTACGAGCCAAACTCTCTTCTCCAGTGCTATTTTGGTCTGTAAATAACTCCTCCAGAACATGGGCCAGGTCCACAACTGCACTACTAAAAAAGCCCAGAAGTCATTTTTTTCAAACAGGTGTCTTTAGTAGTAAGTCCAAATCCTGCAAATAATTGAATGCTGCCAGTGCCCACTGGAGCTTCTCTCACAAGTTTGGAGATGAGCTGTTAAAGAAGCCCATATGTTGAAAGACAGGCTGGATACGAATACTCAAAGCCCTGCCAACTGTCTCCTTAAAGGGGGCTGCAAGTCTTCACTGGCAGGGTCAATAGAGACCACTGGGAGGAGCCAGAAGAATGGAGAGAGGAGGGCTGAAAGAAAGTGCCTGAAGTATTTCTTTGCAACTCTGACTTGTATTTTATTAAAGTGTTAAGAATCAGTAAGGTACAGTACAGATACCTCCCTTTCAAATCTGCCCTGGGCCCTAGTCTGCACACACAGCATCAATCCATACATGAGATAAACAAAAACGCCAAGTGAAGTACGGAAAATGGCTCAGTATCTTTTCTGAACTCCAACAAAGGGCAAAATCATGACACCAGAGTCCTGCAAGCTCCCTGGCATTCTGTGGCTCTTATCTGTCACTCACTCATCACTTCAAAATCAAGCAATAGAATTGGACTTGTCCTTCTAGCTCTGGCAAGGACTGCATGTGAGAAGAGGTCTCCAGAGGCAGCCAGACCTATCAGCACAGCCAGATGACTTGGCAAGGGGGAAGGAAGACTATGGTTTCTACAGCAGGTTAATTCATCTATCCTGGCAGTCGACCCATGATCCTTGCTTGGAGGTCCCGCTCTGTGACTGATATAAGAATTTCCGTAGAAATTCTGCAGAATTTCTTACCCGCTTTTCCCTGGATAAGGTGAGCACAGTGGACAGGAGGTGGCTGGCTCTCTCCATCCCGGGACCCGAGAGCCGGCGCCCTGGAGGAGCTCTAGCCCCAGGAGCGCTCACACAAGCCCGGGCCACGCGTTCGCCCCGAGTCCCCCCGCGCTGCTCGCCAAGGCCAGGCTGGACTAGCCCTGCGCCAGAAGCAAGCAGCGGCGGGGCCGCCCGGGCGGGCTCGGGGCCGGGGTCCCGCCGCCGCCCCCGCCCGGAGCGGGTCCGACCGGGGGTGCCCTCTGCCGGCCGCGGCTCGCAGCCGCCACCGGGGACCGCGGCGGCAGCGCCCGCCGCCCTCACCACCGCCTCCCGGGGCTCCGTGACGCCACTTCTAACACGAAAACGGGCTAAAACAGGAGGCGGGGGGGTATTTCTTATTTCAGAGAACACGAGTGGAACCACGTCCCGGGCATGACACGCCAGGGAAGTGCTAACACCAACACCTCCAGCCGAACCTCCCCACCTCAGCTCGCTCCCCACCCGGGCCAGCAGCAGTCCCGCAGGCAGACCACCTTCCTCCTGCCCGCTTTCCCCCTCGTAGAAGGGCATCTCTCCACAGCCCCAGCTGTATGAGACCAAAGGCACTGCTTTTGTTCTCACAACCGCTGCAGGCTCTTTGCTTTTGTCACCAAATCTTCATTGCAGGGTACATCAAGCACAAAACCCGTGTGACTTGCTAAACCACAAGGCCCAGAGCTCACTTAAAGAGCAAACATCCTGCCATCGGACCAGGGGTGTTGATTTTGGTATGACAGCCTTCACCAGCACAAAGAGTAAACCTCCACTCAAACACCTGTGATACCCTCTAGTGCTTTGCAGCCTCAAAACAGGATCCAAAATGCTTCCAAAAAGGAAGCAGGGCAAAAAGTATTTTACAGAGGGCAAGGGAAACAGTGATGAATCTTTTTCCTGGTGAGCTAACACGTATTACTTGATCGGCTCCAACTTTCTGGGGTGGTGGAACCCCATACAGGTGCACAGCACCCCCCCCACACAGCTGGCAAGCCACACTCACTGCTGGACAACATGCCACAGCGCACACGTTATCAGCCTCAACACAAAAAATTTGCCTTTTTTCCTCACCCCCCTTCTCCCACAGGGCAGCTTGTAATTCCCAGACGCAGCTAACAGCAGAGAGTCAGTTATCTGGAAATGACTGTTGTGGTTTCAGGCTGTGATAGATGGCACCCACTGGTAATCCTTCCCTCCCTCTCTCCATTAACACTCTTCCTCCCTCCACTTACCAGAAAATGCAGCAGTGCTCCCTTCTGCCCGCCCCTCTCTCCTCCCTCCAGGCTACTCCTTTGGAGAATTGGCTCCACAGCTGGATTGTAAAATAATCCAGCTGTTCCTATGACAACGTGCTGGCAGTGGGCAGAGATGACGCCAGCACACAGTGTTGGCCCATTCACTACCAACACCCAACTCTGTTTGTTTTGGTTTGGGATGCATTTGTTTTTCTATGCGGGCAGCTCTGCCGAGTACATTTCTGAAGGCCGGAGGGGCAGGAGGAGCCACAATCCCAGAGACGCCAAGAAAGTTGCTGGCGCTGTGATTTACCTCTTTTTTTTTTTTTCGCCCCAGCTCCATCTGATGTGAGGATAAAAACCCCTCCAGCAGTCTTGCAGCTGCACCCAATCTTTGTAAGACTTGATCCAGAGCCCTAGTTGAAAGGCACATTACAAGACTTTGCGTGTAAGGCTTCCACTGGAAAAAAAAAAAAAAAAAAGCCTTAGGTAGAGTCAATAGGGGCCATGCAGCCTTTATTTTAACATCTTGCCTGTCAGCAGAAGGATCGCAGTCTAGAGCGAAGCAAATGAAAAACTTGCTCCTTGTGAAGCATTAGCCAAACACCTGGCTGGACTCATCCAGCCTCTCCAGCTTTGATAGGAACTAGCTCACGTACTGAGGGATGTTGGCAGAGGCCATTAGCAGGAGCAGAAGGACCTTACCGTCAAGCTCCACAAAAGGATGCTCCTCAGGTTCTGCAGCTATTAGAACTCCTCAGCAAACCCCGGTCCTTCTGCGTCGTTGGGATCATTCTGCAGACACCATCTACAGCTCTGCAACTCCAATGACAGGGAATGTGCTTGACAGTCCTCAGGAGAGGACTGGGACTAACACCCTTCACTAACAAGGAAACCCAGCACAGCAAAATGCCCCTACTCCCAGCATCAACAAAATGAGAGACAGTGTTTGTTACTGACTGTACATTCCACTATGTCTCCACTTTTATTCTGAAGGACTTGAGAACACAGGAGGGCACCTAAGGCAGGAAGGACTCTCTAGCTGCATAACTGCTTACAAACTGTTTCCTTTCAAACCCAGGTAATTAACTATCGTTACAAGCATAACAGTGGCCATTTCTGTTGCACGGCTGACTGCAACAACCAGGGCCCCCACTGCTCTGCTTTCAACATGCTGACCATCAGCAGATAGGGGTAAAGAAAGACGGCTCCCAGCGAGAAAAGAAAATCAAGAAATTAGTTATGTTGTTTTTGAAGAGAGACCTCCATGGGCCACTCTGGAGACTGGGCACAAATGGTCAATCAACCCAAGCAAGTGCAATGAAAAGAATGTATCTCAAACTACCCAGGGCTGGTTCTCTGATCTGGCATGGTACATAGCACACCATCAGGTAGAAGGGAAATCAAGAGACCAGCTTAAACACACAGATGATTAAGAGATTAACTTAAACATACAGATGCTTCTTTGATGAGAGCAAGGACATAAAAACAACTAGAAGCATGACTGTTTCTGGAAATGCTTAGACACTGCAGACCCAAAAAAAGCACTGTAGCACCTATCACACAGTGGCCAGTTGGGTTTGAACAGACCTTTATGAGCTCAGGAAACTGCCCTTCAAATGCTGCACCCAGCATGTCTGTGACACTGATGCTTCGGTGTGCCTCACCTCCTTGGCTCTCCACAGCCATTAACAAGTTGTCCTCAGCATATGTCCCCTGCCCACTCTTCAACCATGTAAAAGTCCTGGCCATCAGAGAGAGCAGCAGCAGCAACAGATCAGTGCTGGGTTCAGAAGTCTTCTCATTTGCCTTTCCTCCTCCACTGTGCAAGGAGTGAAGACAAGCTAACTTTTGAGAACCGGTTGCAGTGTTGCTGCTCACAGAGCAGGCAGCTCTACTGTACACTTTACCCAAACTCTTATCCAAGTCTTACTCCCAACTTCCCTTCTCATCACACAGGGATTTCTGCTCTGGGTTCAAAAGATCAAAAATAAATGCCACGAGCCATATGTGGACAGGGCTTTTTTTTTTTTTTTTGCTATCCGTTTTGCAGCAAGGACATAAGTAATTTAGCAGCAGTGTCAAAAGTTTTGAGGTACTTTCCACCAGGGTTGTATTCTCCTACCTTTTTACTTACTTTAGAAATCACCCTCAACTTATACACACAGCACAATGTTTGAATCCAACAAGCTCCACAGCCTCCTCTATATCCAAAGAGCCCTTCAGCCTCAATGCCACCTGAACATCCTCTGCCAGCCCAGTAATTACAGCAAGACACTCCTTCAAGGATCTGGCCTCTGTCGACTGTTCAGTATTGGGCACTCTCACTGGCTGGAGACAAGCTCAGCCCAAGATCTGCCTGAGTCCTTCCTGCAGAATACAGTTCAAAGAGTCAAAAAACAGACTTCACAAAATAAACAAAATCAAAGCTCTTCCCCTGAGTAGCATAGCCCCTGGGAGTCCAAGCTCCTTGTGTGCTCTGCTTTAGTCTTCAGCACTTTTCACAAGTGCCAGATGCCAGCCCCACCATCTCTGCCAGATCCCAATCCCACAATCTCTCTCAGACTTTTTACTATTTCCTAGGGCAAAATCTGATAAGAGGCTGCCAGGCCCTGGTCTGCGTGGTGTTTACAGGAACAGACCACTCTATCCAAAGTTTCATTAGCTAAACTAGAACTCAGTATCAGCACATGTACATATTTGAGAGGATTAAGAACAAGATTTCATCAAAAGGTATTTCAATTATCAGACTGCACAGCAGATACACAACAAAGCAAAGGACTCTTGAGAGCAAGTCTGGCCATGTATCAACAACCTGTCCATTCCATGAAAAGTCTACCTGCCTGTCTGGTCCTACCCCAGGAAGGGCCCTTGTGAAGCTTGGCAATTGTTGGAAAGCAGATGGGCAAAAGCAAAGAGCGCAGCCGGAGAGCAGTATCACTGCAGGTGGGAGATGGGATCAGGTGAGTGACCGGGCGAGAGGTTTTGTGGAGAGGACTGGAGGGTCTGTCTGGGGCAGCTGGCAAAGCAGGCTGCTGCACTGGGCGTGGAGCATCAGCCCTTTGGTTCTGACTGAGGCAGTAACTTTGACTTTAATGAAGCTGTGAATGCCATCTCCCCTAGTATTCTTATAGCCAAATTAGTGAGGTAATCACTGGGTACATGAATAATGAGGTTGGTTGAAACTCTCTAGACCACCAAGCTCAAAGCTGATCAGCAGTTACAAAGTTCAAGTGACAACCAGTGGAGTTGAGCAGCATCTCCGAAGGGTCAGTATCAGGGCCAATACTCTGTGATGCCTTTACTAACACCCTGGATGATGTGACAAAGCATATGGTCAGCAAATTCGCACACAAAACCAAATCAGGGGTAGTGGGTGATATACTTAGAGTAAGGCTCCTACTTAGATGAATCCCAGCAGGCTGGATAAAAGGCTGATAGGAACCTCATGAAATAATAATAAAAAAATAATCAAATGCAAAGTCACCCAGCTGGGAGGGAATAACTCTATGCAACAGCACAGGGTGCCACCTGGCTGAGGAGCCAGTTTGCTGAAAAAGTGTTTGGAATTTGGAAAAAGGTTGGGAACGCAGTGGGGGAAGTCTTTGAAGCACATCCCCAAGATCCTGATTTTTTTACCATGAGAGTGGTCAAACACTGGACCAAGCTGCCCAGAAAGGCTGTGGAACCTCCACTCCCAGCAACATTCAAAAACCCAACTGGACAAAGCGGTGAGCAACACGCTCTTGTTCAATCTGCTTTGAGCAGGGAGCCAGAGTAATGACCTCTGGAGGCAGAGTATCTCGATTCAATACTCCTCAACTAGAACTCATCGCTTCTGCTTTTCTCCCCCAGTGTTCAGCTTCCCGGAGACCAGCAGGGAGCAGTGAAAGGCGAGGAATGAAGACTTACCCACCGGACCAGCAGCATTCCTGCAAGGCTGTAAAAACATGCTGGGACCGCCCAGGGCTGCAGTTACGAGTGCCCAGCCCAGGGAAGCGGGGCAAGGACCCGGCCAGCCACCGGCCATCAGAGGGCACTGCGGGATGCTCTTACCAGGCAGGGATGAAGCACAGGCCAGGAGAGCGGCTCTCAGGAGGGGACTTTTAGGGGGACCTGGCCGAGGCGTGGAAAGGCTGGGGGGCGATTTCTTCAGCCAGGGAGTCAGGTGGAGGAGGCTGCCCACCCACGGGTGCCAGCCTACGAGCCAGATCCCCAGTAACTCCTGAGATCGGCTGGATATTGCTGCTGTAAGAGTTGAACGTTGCTTGTTGCTTCAGGCATCTGAGGCTACAGGGTTCATATTGCCCAACTCTCCTCCTTGATCTCAAGATCTAAACACACACTTAACAAAAAACGAAATTTAAATTCTTACATAACCACATGACTCCAGGCACTGGGATGATGAAATCCTAAGTAGCACCAAGACTCTCCCGCTGACACAGGACCAGCAAGGGACTGCAAAAACCCAGGAGACACAGGCAGCCATTTTACTGGATGGCTTTGCTACAGCTCAGGATCATGCTCACATCCATCACGAAACTGAACACTGAGGCCACAAAGACATCTGCATGCTTCTGTCAGTTCCAGTAAAAAAACCTATAGCATATTGGTTTAAGCTATGGCACTTGATCCACAGATGACGTGTAGGAAAAAATCAGACATGGGGGAAAGAAACCCCAGTGAATGGAAGTCTTGGGACCCCAAAGACCTGGGTTTAGAGGTGGCTGAGTCTGAAAGCACTGCCTCAGGGGTCTGGCTTGTGCGTTGATGCAACCGGCTGGGGTGGTTTCAGGCATTCCCATGCCAGTATCTCCACCCTCCTCTCCTGGCCAGGGTTAACACACCCATTCCAGGGGAGGCAGAAAGGAATGGGAACTTCAGCTTTTGTCACTGGGCATTAGGGAGCCCTGCACAAGCCCCTTTCCTCAGTCACTTGGTTAGCTAACAGCACTGGGGACAAGGGAAGCTACGCACAGCCTCCTTTTTGTCACATGGGAGAGCTAGCAACCCACTACAGACAGCAAAGATGGTATTTTAAACTGCTAGTTACATCTGTCAGAGCACGTCATCCAGATCTTAGAGATGCTCATACATATACATAGAGACATTTCATACACCTGGAGTAGCTGTTTGCCACAAACCCTGTGTGTTACCACTCGACTGCTTTCACACAGTCCACCAGTCCATTACTCCTCTACTCTCCCAGACTCAATGTTTCATGGAGGTTGGAAGGGGCCTCTGGAGGTCACCTTGTCCAACCCTGCTCAAAGCAGGGCCACTTAGAGTGGGCCGCTAGGGCCTCGGCTAGTCAAGTTTTGACAGCCTTCAAGGCTGGAGGTTCCACAACCTCTCTGGGCAACCTGCTCCTGTGTTTGACCACCTTCATGATAAACATTAGGATTTTAGCACACAGTCTGAAGAGTCAGTACTCCAAACTGAATTTAGGCAAATCCCTTATGCCCTCAATATGCTGTTCCACAGGAGTTTATACAGCTCTGACACCTACAGGGTCCGCCTCTTCTGTCACTTCGGTATTAGCATTTGACTGTTCCTGCAGTAACTTTGGTCAGGGACTCAGATCAGTTGGAACTTAACCCTCCCACATAAATACATTTGTTGTGCCAGTGTAACTTCCTGAATCATTTCATTGAGAGGTCAGACAAGTACCTCTATGGAAGCCAGGAAGGAAACAGTCACATGAATGGGAGCAGAGAAGATAGCAGGACCACATATGTAGACTGACTTAAGCTATCCTGAAACTGTAGTTTCAATGCCTTGATTTACCTGGCTGTTAAGATGGGATCACACTCTCCACCTGTTTCATATGGTTCTGGAGGACAGCTAATTGAGTCAGTGAAAAGCCAAGGTTGACACCTTCAAAGCACTCAGTGGCCTGGCACCAGCACATCAAAATAATGGTCTCCTGAAACACAAAGATAGACTGTAAGCAACAACTCTGACCCTCTGGCACAAGAAGAGTCTACAATAACGTAATGCCTGCCTGTGCAAGAGACCCCATTTTCCAAGGACCTGGCCAAATTTGGAGAATGAGCTCCCTAAGGACTGAAGACCCTTCAGTACCTGCCCCTCCAGACTGCAAGCTATGCTGTTTTCACCTGTAATGCAAACACACTGCAACACAGAATCTGCAGGGAAGGAAGAGGGGAACAAACCACACATTTGCGTATTACTCACATTTGAGGTTAATGGGAAAGTACTCAGATGCTGCTCTGAACGGCTCATGGTAAGCTGCAGAATAGAACAGAACACTTCAATCATTAGCGCCCGTAAGGAGCTCCAAGATCCTCAGGTGAAAATCATTCCATAATAAATACTTTGTCCTCATAAACACAGATGATTATTTCAGTGCATGATGTATCTTAAAAGGAAATGCAAACCTTTGGTTAAGAGTCAGAGCTGGTCTTTACCACATTCTGTGCCTGATCACCTGCAGGGCACAATCTGTCATGCAATATCCAGTAATTAAGCTATATTTATGACAAGATTGGAAGCTGTGAGGTCATTCCCTGTGCAACTACACGTGCCTTAAATTAGCTGTGATAATCATTCTCACATGCACACAACAGTTCAGGCCTTTAGCAGCAGCCAATGTCTGATGTTACAACAGTAAGTGACAATGCAGCACAAAGAGGAAAAATAATGCAGACTTTGGTCATAAAGTGGTTTGGAAAAAGGAGATTTTGCTGGGGTTCAAATGCATGGCATTATAATCAACTCCACATATCTAGCAAATGGAATTGTTGGCACTTTGATCACAAACACATAGATATTGCCAAATCCAGAACTGTTGTCTTAATATCTGCTCTCTATAAGGAATCAGCAAATAAGCTGCATTTATTTTTGGCATGAAAATACTTGCACAGTAAGATGTTTCTCAAATTACAGGTTCTAAAAATTATGAAAAAAATTTAAACATTTCAATTCTGAAGTGCTAAAGCCCTCTTGGCAAAGATTATTTATGTTTACATTGTATGGCAGGTTTATCAAGAAGCCATGTTAATCCTGCTCTGGTGTAACGAGCAAGAGCCTTGCACCCCTTCCTGCAACACAGACTACAGCTACAACAAAATGAGTTTCATTAGGAAGGTGATTACAAGTTCAGGTCTTGACTAAATGTACTGGAACTAAAAGCCAGAAGCCATACCCAGTGAAGCATGTGCCCTCAGTAGGGTCCCTAGGAACAGAGAGGTATGTGGAGTACACATAAAACTTTTCTCTAATAAGTGTTCCTAATCCAGAACATCCCTTCTGAGGGAAGTACCTTATATAAGTATCATTCCATTTTTCTTTAAGCTGTGGAAACCATCCCATCAGCTTGCTATGCCCCTCAGCTCAGCTTGCTGACTGAAACAAAGATCTTGAAGACAACCAACCAGATAGAGTAACATGCTTCCTCATGTGTTATTTCACTGTATTTGTCTCCATTTACAGTTACATATCTACCTTTCAGTGAAATGCTTTAGTTCATGTTTCCCTTAAATCCCAACCAATATTTAGGATGATTTGGGGGTAGTTTACCAAACACTGCAGTCATCAGGATGCCTTTTGGAGCACTGAACACCTTACACAACCCTTACAGTGAGAGGTAAATCCTCCTCTAAGCTGCCAGAGCTCATTTATAGAGTGGTGACACAGGCAGCATCTACAATACCAAACGAAGCAAGGCCAGGAACGGTTCTGTGGTGGATGGGCCAGGCCATACACTCACCACATCCACACTACACAGACTTGGCTGTGGTCACCTCCAAATTACATGTGGTGTCTCCGTAGCTGTAAGTATTATTTGAGGGGTGTTATGTCAAACATTCAGAATTGAAGAAATGAGGGCTGTGCTGTAGCCCAGAGGGGTGATTTACAGCATGCAGCTAAAGGACTTGTTGTATGCCAAAGCAGAGGTGTGTTTGATAGGATGAAACCTGTTAAGATGTTACTGGACCACCCTGCAGAGTGGAGGGAGCCTGGTTTCACATCACCTTGCTTACTGCTCATCGGACACATGCTACTTCTGAACTATGCCCATGCACCGTCTTGGAGACTGCTCGTTGACCCAGGCCAAGATGGTTTCAGGGACCAGGGTTATTACTGTGTAGCAGAGCAGGGTGGAAAATCAGCAGTCCTCAAGCAAGCTCAAGCTTGCTGCTTACCCACTTTGATTTAGCAGCACAGACATAGCCAGGCTTGGGGCACCTGGAACTTGCTGACGAACAGCAGGGGGAGGAGGGGGAGAATGGGAGGCCCTGAGCTGTGAAGAGCTGAATTCTTTGAAAGTCTCAGAGTAAAATCCTTATCTGTGCCGAAACTCCATTCTTGGCTTTGCACTCCACTCTTATGTAATGAGAGCACACTACTTTGGTTTATCTTCCTTAGTGTCCTCGAGGTTAGTGACACATCACCATTAGGTTACGTTACTATTTTAATTCAATTGCCATATCACATGCTTAAATGCTGTAACAGAGCTTGTCCCTCTTTCTACCGTGTGCTACCGGCAACTGTCATTTCTCCTAACAATTAGAGTTCAAACACTTCATAGCAGGAATTGCACCATTCTCATGCTGAAGCACCCACTATACTTCAGAGCAGTGTCAAAATAATGTTTTACTTAAAAACCCCAATAACCTGGCAATATCTGAATCCTGTATATTTTAGATTATATGCTTTAGGACTGACACTACTATTTTATGTTTTAGCCTTTGCAATACTGTTACCTATTCAAAACAAATATTTAGTTTTGCAAACAAAACCAGATAAATACTGTATTATGAGTTAGTTTCACTTCCCTTATACCCTACCATGAGAAGATTTAAGACGGACTATTTAAAAGGAACTAAATCCTTACCAAATGGAAGATGCGATGCAATCAGAATTAAAATGACTCCTTGAATGCTGCAGCTGGTTGTCTTTAGCCAACAGGATCAAGTTACAAAACATTTGTATAAAAACAGAGCTCAAATATAATCAGCGAAGAGGAGCTAAAAATCTGTTGTTCTGCAGGCCAAAGATGCAGGAGGGGGAACAGAACAAGAGCTCCATAATTGGAAAATAATAAAGATACTCTGTCCACATGCTAGTTATGACCTTTTGTTCTCCCATGATATCCTGTTGATATAATATCCAGGTCCCTTGTGGACATCCGCTGTTTCCAAATGAGAAGAATGAGTGTTGTTAGTTTCACTTCAGCACCTCACCGGGTCACCAGCCTACCTACTATGTCTGGAAAGCCTGCCGGAAGCAGCGTCAAAGAACAACCTTATCAGCAAAAGATCTGAACGGATGAGGAGCACGGACATATGAGATCACATCTTCTGGCAACTTAAACAATTTTCAAATACCATTACAATAAGGAAGCGCAGAATAAGAGCAAAAGTTCAGCTAAATACTTACAAACCCACATAGGAATAGTCATAGTTGATCAGATCAAGCACACCTTTCCCCCCCCACCCTGCTCTCCACCACGCTCATCTGACACTACCTGACAGCAACCAGCTGAAGAAAGCTGTAAGGACAAAGTCAAGGTGCAGTGCTGCCTCCCTGCACTATTCCCCAAGGCCCCAAAAATTTACAAAAGCCAGGATTTCCACAGCCAAAGGGATTATTTTTGTATTTAATAGTCCTCATTAGCTTTTTCTTCTGTTCATTCTCTGAACTTCTTTCAGCTCAAAAAACCACCCCACCCTTGTAGCACCCCCAAAATCACAAACAAGGTTTTCCACAAGTAACCACAATAAGGAATGAGCAACCTCGTCAAGTTTGGGTTTATCCCACACGTTCCCCAAGTTTCATTATATGCACATCGTTCTCACGTTGAAAGAAACTTGCCCTCACTCGTGTCTCTGTAAGGCTGAAGAGTCCTAGTTAATTTGTCTGTTTCTCACCCAGAAGCTGTTCCACACCTCAGAACACCTATTTACTTCTCTGCACCTCTTTTAGTGCTCTATGTCCTTCTGAAGATAAGATCAGAACTGTACACAGCATTCAAAGCACTGGCACACCGTGGATTTACCCCGTGCCATGATGATGCTCTCTGCTTTGTTCTCTAGCTCTTTATTACCTCCTAACATTTGATTTACTCATTTACCAAGCCTTGAGCTGAGATTTTCACAGATCTACTATTATGCCAAGATCTTGTTCCTAAGTGATAAATCAGCTTCTAGGCTGTTCCCAGGTATTTGAAGTTAGGATTGCTTATCTCCCATTTGAAACACTTCACATTTATGTACATCAAATTGCATCACCTGCTCACTTTGTGTTGTGAAGTTTTACTACAGTTCCTCTCAGACCACAGGTTCCAATTCAGATGCTTGTGGAATTTCACGTATTGATTCCTTCCACCGAGAGATTTTTGCTCTCTGCAGCAGCCTGTCTTTAAGCCAGTGTCA
>KZ505750.1:328133-368122 GCA_002844005.1 Limosa lapponica baueri | reverse complement strand
AATCCTCATTTATTCATTGGGTTCTTACATAGCTAGGTTTGAGTTTTGAGCTCCTGTATTCCTCAGGAAATTTAAGAAACAGTTTGTAGTTGATATGGACCATCTTGTCAGTAGGTTATTCCATGTTCTGCTAGCAGTAGAAGGTGGAGGTGGTTCTACTCTGGTGTTGAAGAACTGTTCAGTGGGTAGAGAGAAAATTTGGGGATGTTGTACTGAAGATCTGCAGGATCTTCCTAGCTCCAACTGGAGTGACCTGGTGTAACCTGCACATTGAATTTGTGTGTGGACTGAGGGAACGTCACCTGGCAGCCTCCTAAGGCAAAGTGTGAGTGTTGGACATGCTCCTGGATAAAGACTGAAATTCATAGTATAAGTGAATTCAGACCTTGTGTTTTGCTGGCAGCCAGCTGAGGACAACTGTATGGCCCAAAATGCTGGGATTTGGGAATGTGTTATGTACAGACGTTTCCTTGGTGGGTGGTATAGTAGAATATGATACTTGAGTCAGCTGACGTGCTGCATTCTTTAGGGTATCTTATATGCCTATTCTATATATTTATTGTTTTTCCTCTCATGAATGTTCTCAGATGTGGCACTTTGTAGCAGTTAAAAGAAGGTTTTGGCCATAGGTGTCCCCAGCCGGGGGGCTACAGCCTTAAAAGGCTACTGAGCAGTTGACTGCAGCCTTCTCCTACTCACTGTTTGTGCGGCTCCGGCTGGCAGTTCTCTGAAGTGGCGTTCTCCCGGCTTCAGAAGTCTCCTGCCCTCTTGGGGTTTGCATTAGCAGTGTGGGTCTCGGACATCCGAGCTGCTCCTTCCCTGAGAAGAGACGTTGGTAAAGGCATTGCCTTCGCTTCTGCAGATGCCGCAGCGTGTGAGGGTCGGTAGTCGCCATATGCCACATTCCTCAATTAGAGCAGTTTAACTTGTGCTCCTCTGAATGTAAGATCGTTTACAACCCCAGTAACCTTCACGACTTGCTGGTGCGCTTCCTGCTAGGAGGAACGTGGGCTTCCCAGTTGAATATTTGTCCCTCTGGTGACTTGTCTTTTGCCAGGCTGTCTCATAGCAGCTGGTATTCATCTTCTAATCCTCTGCAGTTTTTACAGCGATTTGCATCCTACACACACTTAGCGCTTTTAGTTACAGCTTGTTCTCATTATCTTTGGGAGGCTCTCCTTCAGCCAGGATTTATTGTGAAGTCTCTGTATTTTTAGGCCGGACTGTGCTGCCTCCGCAGTTAGCTGCAGACGTGGAGGGAGGGGAGGGGTGTTGTGAGTTCTTCCTCAGTGGTGGGGAGAGCTGGTGATTTCCTGGCAGCCTGAATGTTTCGCACAATGAATCCTTTCATTATGCTTCCAGGAACAGGGAGGATGCCGGACCAGCTCGTGATCCTGGATATGAAGCATGGAGTTGAAGCAAAGAACTACGAGGAGGTATGTCCCCTGGCTGCCTGCACTGCAGGCTCCCCTTTCCCAGCACTCACGTGATGCCGTTTGTAGATCTCGGGCTCGTGATGGGAAGCTGTTTTCCCAGCGGTGATGAAAGCCTGTCTGCAAACCTACAATTCCAGTGAAGCTTTGTGTGTTAGGAGAGAGAAAGGAAAAAAAAAAAAAAAAAAGACAAACATCAGCTAAAATTAATTCTGTACTCTGGGAACTGGAGCCTAACGTGTGAATTTCTTTGCTAGGACAGCGTGACCCAGCTTCTGGGCATAGGCATTAGAGGCAACAGGAGACTGAGATGTGAAGTTTCCCCAGCCCAAGCAGCAGAGGGCATTTTAGGTTAATATCAGATCGTCCTAAAGGTCAAGTTAACGTGGTTGCTGTTCTTACCTTCCTGACTGTAAGATGTACTGGCTCATCAGCCCTGAAATGGCGCTTGTGCGTTTCTAAGAACTGGCAGTATATCAGTGTAAAGGTGTTTGGCAGACTATTAGCTGGTGTGAAATGGTTTTTTGGTTTGAAGGTGTGACATTGCAAATAGGCATAAAGCCTAAACGTTTCCATCTTAGGAGGACATAGCTTTCTTAGACCCAAGAGCCAGCTGTGTGGAACAGCAGCTGCTTTGCGGCTGGGACAGTGCTGGCTGGTTTGGATGCTGAATTTTGATGGCCGCTAACCTCCAGGTTTCTCTCCTGGAATTGCTACCTTTTTGAGCCTTTTGCTTGTGATATTCATCTGCTGTAAGGTCCCAGTGACCTGTGTTCCCCTCAGTTCTTGTTGAATTGCTGCAAGAAGACTTGATGCAGGGAGTTGGACGGTATCAGTGACTCTTGTTCTGCTTGTGCATGGATATATGCAGTGGGAGGAGGGGTGATGTCCAGGTCTGGCTCCATAAGCTTTCATAAATCCAGACAGTCTTGGAGGAGAGCAACTGGGAGAATGAGCTGGGTTAGAAAACCTAACTGCATGGCAGTGTCATGCCTTAATTCTCTAGGGTAGCGAGGAGTGACTTTCTCCATTCAATAGATAGAAATGAAGGTAGCAAAAAGTGGAAAGACTTTTCAGAGGGCAACAAGAAGGCTTGGTGATCTAGGTTTCTTTCCACATCAGCTACTCCTTGTCAATTCTTGTCTATAGCATGTCCCTTTCTATGCTAGGAAGAGAGTCAGGCTTTGACAAATCTTTGAGTGGCCCCTGAGAAGTTCAGTGGGGTTGTTGTCTTGGCTGTTCTGGTAGTCCGGATGTTCCTTCTAGGATGATGGTGTTCCACAGTCAGGGATGCTTGGTGGGCTTTTTACAAGACCCCTTGGAGCAGCTGGGCATATTGGCTTCAGTAGGGATGAAAGAGGTTCCAGGATGTGTGTCTCAGAGTACATGCAGGACTAAAAGTAGCTATCAGATGTTTCTAGCTACACCTATTCAGCGCAGCTGAAGGGATGCAGGAGCAGACAAGCCTTGTTTTTCTTTTTTTCCTAGTGGAACCTTTGTATCCTTCTGTGAATGAGGAAAAGTACCCTCCAGGAAGATAATGGAGCCAATCAATGTGGGGTTTGCTTGTCAGTAGAGCTGCCTGAGATCTTGTGTGTGTTACAGACCTGCTGCTCAATCTGTGTCAGCATAGGCACTATTACACTGGTGCCAGTTTTTCAGCAAAGCTCTGCTGGCAGATATGTGTCCAGGTCACAGGATTTTGTCAGTACAACCTATTGGCTAGAAAGCAGGAGGAGTTTAACCTGCTGTTTCCTACCCTTCCTCACAAATGCACTCGGAATTGGCGCTGCTGTGCTGGCAGAGCTGTAATATACAGCTCGCCTCAGCATAAAATCCTCAGATGACTGCTTGATGGCCTGCAGCTTGCCAGGATACTTGTGTCATGTGAAGACCCTTCAGTGAAATGGGTGATTAGCTACCACTGGCCTGGTCACGAGCAGCTCTTCAGATGGGCTCTGACACCCAGGCAGCTGCCTCTGGAAGCGGTGTTTTGGGAATGCCCGCACCCTGGGCACCCCGTTGCTTGCCTGTCGGCACCTGAACCACTGAAGGATGTTGTCCTGCTTGTCCTTGTGCTTTGTTGTCCTGTTGATGATGTCTGAGTAATTCTATGTGGCGATGAGACCGGTGGTGAGCTGCAGATGCTCCCTGTGTTTTCTGTAGTGCATCTTTCTTCTGCTGCATTGCCTGGGGACATGGCATCTGGCCTTCGTGGCAGGGGCCTGTTGCTCGCTGGTAACAGCGACAAATTCTACGCAAGAACCAGAGTTACCCAAACCCTGTGCCGTAGCAGGAATTTCAGTTAGCTTCTTTTGAGTAATGTCCTTGTGTCACAGATTTTACATAACATGTAGTCAGGTTACAGCCAGGGCTGGGACAGGGACGTGTGTTTATGCATTCAGCTTTAAATAGTTGCTGTTGTGGGATTGTGCTTTATAATTGAATTTCCTGTGGATATTTCTTTTTGGATACAAGTCTGTGACTTGTAGGACTGTGGGTTGCATGTTCTGCACAAAAATGATTTCCTATAAAACCAGCTTGTATGGGAAGAAGTGTATTTTGCTTTTTCTTTCCAACTGGCTCAGAGGCAGCTGGTCCCGTAAGTGTTCCCGCAGCGTCACCTGGTGGCTTGAGGCAGAGGGAGCACTTTGTAGCTGCCTGGTCCTTACCAAGAGCGTATTCTGCCCTTGAGGCTATCAGTCTTAGTGATAAAAGCCCTGAGCTCTTGTCGGTGTGATCAGACCACTGCTACTGGGAATGGGGCTGCCCAGGCTTTCTGGGGCGTGTGGCAGCCATTGGCAAAGTGAGTCTTGGCGCTAATTCCCTGTGTGCCTATAGAACAGTGCCGTATGCGTATGTAAGTTAGTCACCTCTATCTCAGTCTGTGACTTCTATTCACTGGAGGTTTAATCATGTGGCAAACTCTTCTACCCACTCCTCAGAAACCAACTGAGAATGAGTTAACATTAGGCCGAATAAGGAAGAAATGTGCTTGTATGCACACAGCGCTCCTCCGTTGTGTAGGAGGGGTAGTAGGAAAGTGTGTTTCAGAGAACAGGTGGGAGAAGTGATAGTGTTTTATGCAATGGTAGTTTCTGGCTTGTAGAGGTGGTTCCCTAGGGGAAGGATGCCCCAGATCTGTAGTATGTGAGGAGGAGTGGTTCAAACTGGCAGTAAAAACCCACATGGGAGCTTTTGGTTTTGGCTCAGTGCTTGCCTGACTCTTCTGTTTTCTAGATTGCGAAAGTGGAGAAGTTGAAGCCTCTGGAAGTGGAATTGAGGCGCCTGGAAGATCTTTCAGAGTCCATTGTTAATGACTTTGCCTACATGAAGAAACGAGAAGAGGAGATGAGGGACACAAACGGTAAGAGACTGTGCACTCCTTCAGAGGGATGGAGCTCTAAGACCCCTTCTGCAGATCATGTTATTAGGACAGCATTTGGAGATCAAGCAATTATAGCCGTCTCTGCCTGTTCTGTTCCTAGTAAGGGAAACATGCTGATACTTCTCTCCCTCTGAAGCAGGCAGTCTTGTGTCCCATCTCTAAAAATCATTTTTTTCTGTCTCCATTCCTAATGTGAATTACTCTGAACCATTTAATGTTGCCCATTAACCACAGTTTCGCCTTGTTCCCTCTCATTATCCTTCTCGTTGTTCCCTCTGCTTTTATTCTCAAGTACTGCTGGTGCTCCGGTGCCCTTGCCTTCATGCTGTATGGTATCTTGCCTTTGAAGTATCCCAGGAGTGGGGAAAGAAAATCCTGGGAACTTTGCCCTCTTGAGGTGCATGCTGTGATGTCAGACTCCCGTGCAATGGTTTGTCGTCTGTTTCAGAGTCAACAAACACCCGGGTTCTGTACTTCAGCATTTTCTCCATGTGCTGTCTCATCGGACTGGCCACCTGGCAGGTTTTTTACCTGCGTCGCTTCTTCAAGGCCAAGAAACTGATTGAGTAAAGGAGCAAGTCTTCCTCCCCCTCCTCTCAGACCCAGCTGGACACCGCTGGGACCCAGCCATGGCCCCCCTGGAGCCATCTCACAGATGACACCTGCTGACTGGAGCTTTTCTGCAGGAACTTGGACCCTAAAGGGGGAGGGGAGCCTAAACAGTGGAGGCAACGGGGGACTTGTGAAATCCTGTTGGATGTTGAGGGTGGGGGAGGTTGTGATGGGTTTGGGGATTCCTGGGGCAGCGATTAAATAATAATAATAAAAAAAAAAGATATTTCCATGACAGCTGCAGCAAGTTTTTGCGCTGTCTGTTCTCCTTTTATAATCTTGGCTTGATGATGTCTCCCATCTGTCTGTGACTGTAGTGTTACTCTGAGCCACTCTGACCCTGCTGAGCACTGTGGGTGCCGCGCAGCAAGCACCGGGGCAGAGCAGGGGGCTTCCCTGTTCTGACCAGCTGGGATCTGAGCCTCCTGCAAACAGAGGTGAGTGCAAAGCAATAGGATTCATCATTCCAGCAGGGCCTGAGGTTAGAGGGAGGTCCAAGGTTTGGTTCCTGTCGTGGACCTCTGTGTTTCTCCCTGTGGGAGCTGGTGTCTTTGTGCTGACAGGTCAGGGCGCTTGAGCATACGGTGGTTCAGTCTGGAGGAAGGGAAGCCTTGGAAGGAGGGCTTGGGAAGGAGAAGCCTGCTTTGCTCAAATAAGCTGTCCAGCCTTGGTCCCGCCCTTGCTCCACGTGTTTGTCTTGGATTTGCCTCTCTTGTTCTGAAATGATGCAGCAGTTTTCCTGAAAGCCTTGGTCAGGGACAGCCTTTTGTGCAGACAGGAGGCCTCAGTCAGATACAGTCACAGAGCAAATAGGAGCAGGTTCTGCTAGGAAAATTGATTTTTACAGTGAGCAGGAGACTTTTTTTTCATCTAAGAGTGTAGCGTTTATCCAGCAGGCAGTTGACCGAATCTCATCTTCTGAGACCTCAAAGCAAGGTGGGCTGCTGCTCATGCAAAGCATACCCTGCGTTGAGGTCTGAGGGTGCAAGGGGTGCTTTGCAGGTTGGCAGACGAGTTGGAAGAATGTGGATGAACTCAAAAAAGCAGTACAGGGTAGGGATAGGCTAATTCTACATCTGGGGGGAGTCTGAACAGTGCCCTCAACAGAGTTGTGATTCTCCTATGGGGTACTACAGAGAGAGTGAGCAGCTTCTCGTTGTTTCTCATCCCTCCAGATGGCATGATGTTAAATAAGCCAAGCTGGGAAAAAACAGGCAGGTTAAATCCCTGGACTTACTTGCTGCAGTTTTTAGGCAGTGATTAAAATTCTTTCACCTTCTCTGCATTCCTTCAGAGCAAATGGTTCAGCAACGCAGCATGTTTTTCTGGTGTCATGTGCCTAGACACTTCTGGCTAGGGAAGGGGTTGTCATGGCCATGGGCCTGGCCTATCATTTTGGAAAAAAGCATGGTTTTATAACTTCTGACCTGAATCTGATCTGTTGGTGGGAAGGAAACGGTTGTCCGGGATGAGGCAATGGGAAAGAGGATGAAAAGATGACCTGCTGTCATCTAAATACATTATACTTTGCCTCCCCTCTGCCATTGCCAAGTTCCTGGAGTTGTTAGTTCCACTGGCAAGTGCTTAGATTGCTTTTAATTTGTTTCTTTTTTGATAAAGCCATATTAAGAACTCAAGTCCACTCCTCTACCCTTGCATCCATTTTATCCTTGTACGTTTTTGAAAGCTGTTACAGTGCAGAACAGCGGTGATGCCACAGGACTGAATTACAGAAGTCATTTGAAGGTAGTTTTAGGTCCTACAGTTTGAAGCCTGTAGATCTGTTAAAGGTTTTGCTTTTGGTTTTATATAACTTGAAAAGACAGTACAAGAAATGGGCTTTTCCAGTCTTGTCTGTTTTGATATCCTCTCCCTGTCCTTACCTGCGTACAAAGATACCTTTATCTTAAAAATGGTGGTGAGGCCTTAAGTTCCCCAGGTGACTGTTACACTATCATCATTCTGGCACTGTGTTTTGATCTTCACTGTACCAGTATGGTTACTGGGGAGCAGGTGTGGGGGACTGGTATGGATTTACCTGTAATGACTGGTTGGGGGATTTTTGTCAACTTTGTCAAATAAAATTTCTTTGGGGAAAAACAACCCACCTCAGTTGTCCGTGTGAGTCTCGTCCTCTTTGTGCGCCTTCCTACCGACTGCTCTTCCCTGCAAGCTGACCTGTTGCAGGAAGCAGCAAGTACACAGACCCCCCGCAAGCCTTTGGGTTTCTCTAGCAACAGTTAATTTCTAAAGAATTTGAGAATTCTGGACTTGGGAAAGGTACCAGCTGCACAGGCTTCTCTGCGGAGTGGGATCTCACAGCAAGTGAGATGTCTCTAATACGGGTTAGCATTTGCTGACTTTCTTCCTGTCCCTTCCTAATTATATCCCTCTATGTGGAAGAATTTTGAGACTGATGGTGAAACGGGGCTGGTGCTCTAGAAGACAAGATCCAATTTTTTCACTGTCGGCTCCCATGTAAACTTTAGTTCATTAAGACAATTACTTTCAGTTCTGTGCTTTAGAGGAAATTTTAAATTGTTGCAAAGATGAGTAGGTCCTGTGTGAGTGTTGATGTTTACTGAAGAGAGTGGTTGGGTATTTACCGAAATGCTGTCAGATCTCCTGCTGAGCCTGCAGGCCTTTTGTCAAGCAGTAGCCAAGTGAGATACGCCACAAAACAGGGCTGGGGGCACGTTAAGTGCTACATAAGTAGTTAGTATTATCAGGGAGAATTTCAAGAAGGGAAATTCCCAGACATTTGGATAGGGATTAGCTTCTGCAAGTTCTTGCCTGGGTGAATATTTGAGTGTGTGAAATCGTACAGCTGTTCTCATGCGGTAGGTTGGCGATGGGTCTGGGCTGTTGCACAGCAGTGGGATGCAGAGCTGGTGTCTCCGTTCTGTTTTACCTCTGGGAAGTGGGGTAAAGTTGAGCTGTTGCAGATACTTGGGCGCGAGCCCATCTCTGCGTGTGACGGATGCATCGCTGGTAAATCTATAATTGCCTGTAGCAAACTGCATCAGACGTTTCCAGCCTCTTCCACCCACTTGTCAATGTGACTAACGATTTAATTATCGCGCTACTTAACACAATGTGTGAGCATTCCTAAGTAAGGTATATCTTTGCGTATTCCTTCCCCCCACCCCTCCCCGGCTCTGCCAACGTGGGCTGTGCAAAGCGCCTGCTGCAGCCACCGAGCGCGTGCACCGGGAGGGGGTGAGCGATTTACACACTCTGATGCTGATTTCGAATGAGCTGCTCAGGTATGTGAGAAATAACCCACGTGCACGACACCTGTGTTGCCTCCCAACTGGCGAATCGGGGACTTTCGACTCGAACTAGTTTGGCAGCTGGTTGGTGAGATCATTAGGGGATTCCTGCCTGTGCACTTGACGGGGTCCTACAGCAGAGGTTTGGGAGAGTAACGTGGCCTCTCTTCACCCCTGACAGCTCATGTGGTGTATTTCTGTCTCTCTCATATCTTTAGTTGTGTTCCTCCACTGTACTTGTCTTTCAGGTGCCTGGGATGACCTTGCCCTTAAGTGAACAAAGTCTCTGGGAAATGAACTTCCCATACATTGAAAGCGGCTTGTTGGGAAGGAGAGAGCACAAACCTGAAACGGATACGTCTTTTGCGGAGAACAAAAGTTGAGGCTGGTGAAGACTGCAGGAGTTCAGGGTTGGTAGTTTTGTCTGCTGTCCCTTCCCCACCTGAAAAATTTGTCAGGCTTGTGCCTGTTCTGTTGTTCCTCCCCCAAACCGCCGCTGGTGGTGGCTCTGGTGGGCCTGCCTCTCTCTGAGGAAGGTGGGAGGAGCAGAGGATTTAGGAAAAAATGCGTGGTGGCATTTCTTGGACCTTTTTGTAAACCTGAAACAGGCGAGCCCAAGCTTTTGCTGCAGCACTTAAATACTTGTATTTGCTTCGCAACGTTTGTAGGAAGCCTGGTTTGCTTTGCACCGGCAGCAGGTGGGAGCTGCTCTGTTTCAGCTGCAGCTGAAGTGACTTCAGCTTTCTGCAGAATGGCAGTAGTTGGTGCCTGATTACTCCTCCTGTTGCCAGAGATCCATGTAGTTTGTCACCTTAAACAGCATATTAGCTTCTGCACCTCGAGCATGCTCACACAGCCTGCCAGAGGACCTGTGGTCTCCAGGTGTCTGGCCCAGTGATTGTAGCTACAAGGATCGTTTGTTTAGCTCATGTTTGGAGAAAGCTGCTGTGTCCTGAAGGACCCACCTGCCTTATTCTGTTTCAGGTTTTGCAATAAATGTATGTGTTGAATAACTTCCTTGGGGGGCAGGTTACTCAAAAAAGGCAACGACAGCCGCACTCTTGTTGCGCAGTCTCACTTCTGCGGTTTCCTCTTCCTCGCTTAATTTCCTTTCATGGCTGATATTCCTGGGGTACCTTTTCCCTGAGCTTTTAAATGGGTTGTGTTGTGTCATCTTTGCATAAGCCGCAGCAGGAGGTTCTGTTGGAATGGTAATGAGGTGAACTTGGGTTTTCTTGGTTACGTGGGGGATGTTGTTGCTACAGCAGAGGGGAGGGTGTGCTTGTGTTTGCCAGCTGTACCCCATTGCAGCCCTGGTCTGACCTGCTGCCGAGTTTCACACTCTCGGGTTTTCTCACCCATGCCAACTGCTTGGTCTTTTATTCCCCCCCGAACATAATCTGTTTGGATAATCTTCTCCCAGATATAAGACATTTGCTATACTTAATGTAACTGGAATCTCATGGTGTTGGCTTCCCAATTATAATTAACCATGTAGATGCCTTGTCATTTCTTCCTTCTCAGTGTGGGCTGCTCTACCCGTGTGCTAATAACGTAATCAATGTGCTGTCTTGACTCTGAAAGCCATGAATGAGATCTTTGAATGAGGCTGATCCTTGCCATGATTTGGTTTAAATGAGAGTGTTCCTACCCTTATGCAAATTCATCCTTCCAGAATGATTTCACAAGAGGCAGAGTGGCACGTTGTCTCGAGGTGGTATGATTTCTTTAAATGCTTGAGTAAAAAATTCAGTGCAAAGTTGGGTGTATATTCTTCAGTCATATCTTCAGTAAACCTGAGTGGGCAGCGGCTGTTACTTCCCTTAGGGGCGTCTTGCTGTGAGAATTACTGCCCTGCTTTCTAAAGCGTAGTAAATGCAACACTGCGGGGTGGCTAAATCCGATTGTAGCTACTACTGTGATCGTTTTATGGAAGAATTTGTGTGATACTGTAGATAATAATGTGCAAGATAACTCTACTTTTCAAGTCGGAAAAATGAAGATTGACTTTTTTGATTAGTCTTCTGGTTTTCTACAACTGTTCCAGATTCCTTAATCCCATTTCTGTGGGATTTTGCCATCAATTTTTTTTTTTTAACTATTATTATTTACCAGGTGACATTACTCCCCTTGCAGTGGAGGGAGTGAATGATCCTTAGCAGAACATGTCTGAACTTTTTCATTTCCCACGAGCTCCTTTATTCTAAAACTGACGTGCTGTCTTTACTGCTTGGAGGGACAACATCTTTGTATGGAAATAGTCACGATGCTCAGCAAATAAACTTTGACGGGTAAGTTACTCGCTTTAAAATAGGTCTGTATAATGCTGGACGGCTCTTTAACCCTCACCACGTTGCAAGGAACCCGTTGTTCCTCGCGTGCTCTGAGCAAGAAAGCATTTTCCCAAGGCAGAGGGATATGAGCTCACCAGGATTTGCTGTACATGGCTTTAGGAATTTGTGCTTCAGCTCCTGACGTCTCCCGTAGGTGTGGGATGACCTGTCCTGAAGTGAATGTTCCCCACCCTTCAACTCTGCTTTCCCATCCAGGCTTGTGACTGCTCAGCTTTGGGAAGTTCAGCACTTCCACACTAATTCACCAATTTCACACAAAGCACTGAAATAATGATGGTGGTGTGCATTATCTATGAAGGAAGTAAATCACATAAGGTTGCTAATACTTCCTTATGACAGGGAACTAAAATGTTATGTATGAAGCTTTCAGTTTCTCTCATTGTGGTTAGAGAGAAACGTCGTTAATGATGAGTGGCACCACACGGGACACTGCTACCTGTAATTAATGGTGTGAAACGTGTCTCCAGCGGAGATGCCCTCATCTTTCCAGCAGATCTTTGAGCCTGGGACACAGTTGTGGTGTTTATCGGTGTAGCAATTATTTTTCAGTAACGCGTATTATGAGTAGGATCATTAAGGAAAAGAGAAGCTCCTCTCTGTGTGGCAGGAAACAGTAATGACTCTCTTTGATATGAACGGGTTACTTCGGCCAGTTTTTTTATTACCAAAACATCACCTGAAAGGTTTTTTTAGGGAAATAACCTCGAAGCCCTGCCTGCTGGGGAAGCAAAGCGACTTCTCCCCCGGGGCCTGAGGCACCTTCTCCTTGGGGGGGGGTGGTTCCACGCCCCGCCTTGCGCTGCTTTTCACCGGTTTTGGACCCGCTGCGGGGGTGGCGGCGGGGCCGGGGCCCGGCGGCGGCGGGAGGCGGGAGCGGGGAGGTCGCGGCGGCGGCGGCAGGAAGCGGTTCCGGGTCGTCGTCGGGAGCCAACATGGAGCCCGTCGTGCGCGCGGGGCCTCGCTGAGGGAGAGCCGGGGCCGCCGCCGGGCCGCGCCGCCGCCATGTCGCTGGGCGAGTACGAGCGGCACTGCGACTCCATCAGCTCCGACTTCGGCAGCGAGTCCTCGGGCAGGGGCGGCTCCCGCGGCGGCGGCAGCCTGCCCGGCGAGCAGGAGGAGCTGCACTACATCCCCATCCGCACCCTGGGCCGCGGCGCCTTCGGCGAGGCCACTCTCTACCGCCGCACCGAGGTAGGCTGCCCGGGAGGCGGCGGCGGGGCGGGCAGCGGCAGAGGGGCCCTCTCCTCCTTCGCCGCCGCCGCCCCTGAGGAAGGCGGCTCCGGGGGCTGCTCCGAGGAGGGCCGGGGGCCGCTGTCAGGGCGAGCGGGGCGGTTTTCGGAGGCCCCAGTGCCCGAAGAGCCGCAGCAGGGCTTGTCCCCCCGGGGCGACTGACTGTGACAGCCCCCTCGGGGTGACAACAGCCCCCGGGACGACTGACTGACAGCCCCCCGGGGCGACAGCAGCCCCTGGGGTGACTGAGAGGGTTTGAGCACGGCCAGTCTCTGGGTCCCCTTAGGTTTCGTAGGGAGGCGGGGAGACTCTTCTGACGCTAATAGATTCCTCGTTTTTTTTCTATGTTTTATTCCAGTCACAGAGGACATGGGGGCATCTCATACAGGTAACTCTCTCGCGGGACCAGCATTTCAGCACAATCAGGGGAAGCTGGCCGAAAAGCCACTCCTCCCCTTGCTCCCAAGTCGCTTAATCCCGTCCAGCTCGATGGTCGTTGTGCTTTCTAGCGGCTGTCAAAGAAAAGCGCTTGACTTGGTTCCCAAGGGAAGTTCTTTGGTGGTCTTTTTTTTTCTTTTTTTTTTTTTTTTTTCTGGGGGAAGGCCACCCCGAGGCATCACAGCTCAGACAGTTATAAGTGAAGGCAGTTCACTGAGCAGCTCACGGTGTGCCTGGCAACGTGGGTGGGCCTCACAAGGGCAAAATAAATTTGTTCTTGTTTCCTTTTATTTATTTATTTATTATTTATTTATTTATTTTAAAGAATACCTGTATATTTGTAATGGCTTATGCTCTTGTATGATAACCTGCAGTTATGGGATCGGAAATACACTGTTCTCCCTTTATTGAACCAGAGTACGTTTAGTCTTTATTGAAACAAAACAAACTCTGTGTCTTTCCCTGGAAACCTTGTAGTATGTTTTCTTTGTTGTTTTGTGGTTTTTTTGTTTTGTTTTGTTTTGTTTTTTCTTTTTTTCCCAAAGCAAGTGCTGGCCAGCTAGAAAGATGGCTTCGGGCCATCACTGTAACAGACAGAAACCCTCAAAACTTATTGTTGTGAAGAATCTTTGTCTGAAATCTGCAAGAGGCAGGAAAGTCTTTTTACCTTTCCTGAAATTTTAATTTCCTGCTATAAAGGCACATACCGTTCTCTTCATAGTAGTGTGTTTTTAATTAAAAGATGTTTTTGTGTTTCAGGATGACTCACTTGTAGTGTGGAAGGAGGTGGACCTTACCCGGCTGTCAGAAAAGGAGCGCCGTGATGCTTTGAACGAAATCGTTATCCTTGCCCTCTTGCAGCACGAGAACATCATCGCGTACTACAATCACTTCATGGATAACACCACGCTGCTGATTGAGCTGGAGTACTGTAACGGTGAGATCCCTACTCCCAGTTACACGCAGGCAGCTGCCACGTGGCTGAGTCACCCTCCTGCAAGGGGTATTCCTGGGGTGTCCTCTGGGAAGCGGAGGTGAATTCTGCTGTGTTGTTTCTCAAGAAGAGACTGAGGAGCCACCTGATTGATTTATGTCTCGGGTGCCCAAGAAAGAAGCCCAGTAGTTAGCGCAGGCAGTTCAGGCAGAAGATGACTTCTCAAGTCTTCCGAGTAGCTGGTGCAGTGGAAGAAGTGGGTTATTGATAATGTACACTTATAATGCACCTTGCTATGCTCTTTTAGAAGGACAGTGGAAAAAGACCATGAGGATGTTCGGGTCTCTGTGCTAGTCCAGAGCAGGGCTGTTTTTCAGTAGCATCTCTTAAATAGACCTCTCCATTCGGCAGTTTTAAATCAAAGCTTAAAAACCTAGTGGTACGCTGCAGTCAGGACTTGTTTCCTGCCTTGTGCTATCAGCTTCTACATTTGCTGTAAAAAAATAATCTTGTTGTTCTGGTGGTGGAGAAAACTTCAAAATTTCATCCAAGAGTAGATCAGGTGGTATTGTTTGGACTTTGCAAGGGATGGAGAGGTGGAAGGATTTGATATGAGGGTCTGAATTGCAGCTGCTCTCAGGCAGCTGGACGAGAAGGTCATGTATAGCTGACACTGTGGGACAGCTTCCCTGGCTGGGTGTCCTTTGTGTGTTTGTGGATAGCATTAAGCCTTGGCTTATCAGCAGAAACTTTTTTTGTTTGATGGAAAAGACTATCATCATGTTGTCATCATCTTGGACAGATTGCTTTCACTGGGACAGGTTAGGGAGGACAACAGAGCTGTGCAAAGTATTTTTGAAAGGTGTCAAACACCCGGTTGGCAGGTTGTCCAAAGCTGGTTTTGGTTCTCTGCTTTTTGTTCTTATACAGGGTGGAGTCAAGTGCAAGAGTAGGGAGATGTAGCTCTTTGATGCTATTATTATTTTAGGAGTACTCCGTGTGAGCTGTTTACCTGCCCTGAAAAGACTGCGTGCTTGGGGCCATTATAAATTCATTGCAGGATATAGAGAAGTCACGCAGTACTGATGTCTGTACATGTTTGTTTCTGTCTCTAAACTGCTTGTTTTACTGTGGGTCAATAATCAATCACCTGCGTTGCCTGCATATGTCTGAGTGGTATAGAACTAAGGACATGAGAAAGAGGGAATCTCATTTAGACTTATGGATGTTGGTTTTGCCAGTGTATTAATAGTTGTTTCTGTGGCTTTTGTTACAGAGTACAAGTCTGAGATAATTTGTGAGTAATTTTTAAATTAAGGCTGGACTAATTGCTATCAGACACCCCTCAGAATCCAAAGGTTTTACTGTTTAATTGGCCCATGGAAATCATACAACAGAAAGCTGTCTTGCACCGTACCCGTGGTGTTCCGTTACTATTAGGACATAACATATGATAATTGGGGAATGGAATAGCAACAGGATGTGATCAGAGATTTGGGATTTACTGGTAGGATGCTAATCTGACTTGGAGTCTTACTGCCTGCAGCCCTCAGCATCATTTCTATTAGGCTCTCCTTGATTTTCAGTCTGCTGTCTTGAAATTCTGAGGTGACCTGAAGAGTCTGCTGATTCCAGGCTCCTGTTGGTGGAGCTGCTGTTGTCAATGGTTTGTGAATTCTGCACCCATGTATTTGGCAGGGCAGATGGAGAGAGGCAGGTCAGAGCTGGGCAGTAAGCGGGGAAAGGCAGTAACTTATGCTTTCAGGGGCTACTCTGAACTTGTAATTGCCTTCTTTCTCTTTTTCAAACGTATTATTTATTTATATATAGTGCTGAGGAGGACAATCTCACATCATTTGGTGTACAGGTTATAAATGTTTACATATCCCAAGAAATGCTTACAGGTTCAAAATGTGTAGGGACTGCTAGCCTATCCTACTGATTCACTTTTCAGAGAGTAGTAAATGGTGGTGTTTAAAAAGAATCATCTCTGCTTAAATGTAAGTATGCTAGTGAAGTTCTCAGATGGAAGAATAACTTAATTTTGTGAGTGCCTGACCAGTTTAAGTGAAGAGTGCTGAGGGAGAGCTGTAGTGATTCATCAGATCTCTTAGGCGATTGGAGTATTCCCAGCAGTGCCTGAGCAGAGTAACTGCTGCCATTAACTAACATGAACCTCTCTGTCTTTCTCACTCACTTACAATTACAGGAGGGAACCTCTACGATAAGATTCTGCGGCAGAAAGACAAGTTATTTGAAGAAGAGGTAATTTGGAGTGGTTTGAGGGAGCAGTGGGGCTGGCCTAATGTTCAAGGGATCCGTGTCATTATCTTAGTATTTATACGACATTTTTTTCCGTAGTGCTGGTGGGGAATTTCTGTGTATATCTGGGGACTGGTATCCTTCCTCTGCTGTTGCATATCACAAGCATTTATGGACTATCAGAAACTTTTTATTTTCCTTTTTGGCTGTCTATCAACAGTATAAACTTCCAAGGGAGGAATAATGAAGGAGAGTGCTCAACTGACTTTGGTCACCTTATCATCTTGGCTAACATTTAACTTTAAGGCCTCTTTCTGTGTTTCTTCCTGGTTGGTACTCAATTTCTCGCTCTTCTTAACGATTTTGTAGGTTCTTTTCTCAGTAATTACCTTTAATCTGTCTCACCGTAGATTATTTTTTTTTGGTTCCTTTTTCTTTAAAATTATTTTCTGCTGTCTGCTTCCACCTCATGCTGAGGTGGTTAATGATTACACTTATTTATCTTATATAATGACTTTTAAGGCCTTCCGGTTCATGGTGGATATTAAATGGTCGCAGTTCGTATTCCACAGAGCCCAACTGTAGATCTTTCCCAGGTGGTCACTAACTGTCACTCCTAAGTCTTTTCACTCATTGAATTCTGTGACGCTTGTCAGGACAGACACCATGAGCAGCAGGAGAACAACGTACACTTTGGAATAGCTTTTCAGAGATTTCCAAAACAGGAGATTCTAGGTTTTCATACTCTTGCTTGAAAGAGCATCTAATTGGTATGGCCAGGCCCTCTTGCTGTGCCTCTGTGTGACAGGGACATACGGAGTTTTGGAGGTGTTTGTTTGATTCTCACATGAGGCTTTTATCCCTACCTTTGCAGATGGTGGTTTGGTATCTCTTTCAAATTGCATCAGCTGTGAGCTGCATTCATCGAGCAGGAATTCTTCACAGGTAAGCGTGGCGTGTGGTAAAGCTGAAGTAACCAGTACGGTTCCTGGATGTGAATGCAGAACTCCTTTGGGTAGCCTTTGCTTCTGTGTCTAAAGCAAGCACTGAGCTTCTCTCCAAAGCGTAGCTGGACTGCCCGGATTTTAAGTATCACTTCTGTAAAGAATTCTTATTGGGCTACAAACCATCTTGTGATAAACGTGCAAGAAATTTTGTATCTGAAAATGGAATTGCTGTCTTTGATGCTGCGGCTCTGTAAACAAAGAATTAATCTACGTAGGAAGGAAGTAAATTTGCCCTTTATTGCCATAGCACATAAATGAAGTGGGTGGAAAGAGCAGTTACCACAGGCCAAAGGTACTTCCTACCCACTCCACAATTAGTAGCTTCAAACCAACACGTACGTCCTTCTGTAACTCCTGGAGGCTGGCAGTGATGGAGACTTTGCATTGGTCCGTTGCTGTAATATAACCCGGGTGAAGGTTTGTCCTGCATTTGGCTGAATCTCATTTCTTTGGCCTGTTATTTAAGGAAGTAATATAGCTTCTTGGCTGGCAGTGGTAATTTTGACATTGACTCTGAGATTTTAATGAGTAGCTAATGACCTTTTTCTGTTGCCCTTTTCTGTTTGAGAGGGGTAAATTTCGTGGCTTATGTGTGCTTCACGGAGTCTGTGTTGTCCTGGGGAGTACTGCACATGTAGACAGCTGTTCCCAGCGTGGTTGGGTCGTGTGCTGCACAACATCCTTCTCTAGCTAATGAGCATAGCTGTGTGAGGGTGTTTGCTGTGGGACGGCATCGTGGTTGCTGCTGTGCTGAGTCTTTGGTAATTGGCAAGCCTTGCTAATGAAGGGTTCGTACCCTACACTCAGCAAACTGTTTTTGACCTAAAGCAGATGTCGTGTCTTTCCTGCTTTGCAGCGATTTCCTGTTTACCACCTCTGTTGCCCATCTTCACAGCAGGGCTCACAGTCTAGGAACACGTGGCCACAAATCCTTCCATGATAATGAATTGAACAGTTATTTAAATGTTTGCAGTGATTTCCTTCTGCTGCAGACATTGTCAGAGTGACCCAGGACTTTGCGATGCCCCAAGTGGATGAATGCAAAGTGCTGCTTTACTTGCTGTTGTCCTGATCTACACTGGGAAGTTGTTGATGGTACGTTAGGAAAAAGGGGTGATGTGAAGTGTTGGCCATGAGAAGCGTATCATACTGTGGGGGCTTCCTCTCTGTATTTACAGCCTCTTATATTGATCTGTGAAAATACATATAAATTATTCTGTGAGAAAATGTTTTCAGTGAGTTTTGGAATTCAGTATTTTTGTGGCCATCAGCCTTTTGATCTTCTGGGCATAGTTTGTCATGTTATAAAGAGTTGTACTTGAGGCATAAGGTAAAGGGATGTTGTGCTTAAGATCTAGAGTGGCATCTGTTTCACACCCTCTGTGTGTGTGTTTGTATTTGCATACATACATATCCTTGCATACATTTATGTTTTCAGTGAGCTCAGCGACTCCTGGCTTGGGTCTATTTATAAAACTAGGAAAAATAAGACCTGCTCAATGACCTTCATACGAGAAGAGACTCAGAGGGGGAAAAGAACTATCTTTGATCTGTGGCCTTTACATAGGTGTCTGGAGCCTGAGCTTTTAAAACTGTGTTGTGTTTTTGTGGGGATGTGATAAAACATGGATAACTGCAGTTATGCCCCAGTACTTGGAATCAAATTGCCTTTGGAGAGCTCTGTGTGTGTGAGAGCGCTGGCGGAGTAGCAAGCACCTAATTTGGGGGGGGAGGTATAGTGATGTGTGGAAAACTGTGAAATCTGGAAATATATTAAATATATTTGAGTGGCTGCATTTCTTTTCTTTTTTTTTTTTTCCCTTTCAGAGATATAAAGACATTAAATATCTTTCTAACCAAAGCAAACCTGATTAAATTGGGAGACTATGGGTTGGCAAAGAAGCTGAACTCCGAGTACTCTATGGCTGAGACTGTGAGTATCTGCCGCCTTTGTGTGCAAACTGAGGTGTGTTTTTCTTTCCTCTCTGTGTGCCTTGCAGAAGGCTAGGGATGCTGTACGTTCTTGCTGCTTGTTTTCTGTGGTTTTCCTTTCCCTCTCCTCTCAACTTCCTTCAGTGTTATCTCACTGACATTGGCATGTTTGCTGGTGTTTTGCATCCTGCAGTTATCCTTGCTCCCAGGTTACCTATTGAAGGTCTGTCTCTCTGCAGAGCAGCAGTAGACTGAAGACAAGTGCCGCTGTGGGCATGGAATTATGTCAGAGCTGGTACAGCTGTGCTGGGGAGCACTGCTCTTATTTCCCTGGTACCTGGGCACGGTACTTCCAAAGGTGAATCTGTGTAACGTGGAGGCAGTGCAGTCCGAAGGTACAGAAAGAGCGGTATAGCCACATCAGTACAGCGCTTTCCACTGGGCTAGTTAAGTCCAGCTTAGCAAGTTAAATTAATTTGGTCATGCTACTGTGCTAAGCAAGAAAGGTGCTTGTACTTCTTATGGTAACCAGGTGTAGGGTTTATTGGTAATGCTCTTGGAGGGGGGGAGGCAAAGCTTTGTAGGAGAGATTAATTCTACCAGAATGCTGTCAAGCCTGGCTTTGTTCCAGACCCTTCCAGAAAGCAGTTTTGCAGCTGGAGTTACGACACAGGGTAAGCTGTATTGCAGGCACCTGAACGGCTCAGCTTGGATTTCCCAGCTCCATTAATTTCTGCGGTGAGCACTAGGCTTGGAAAGGGAGACGTTATCTGGAGCTCCTATCTGCTAAGGGCCTTTATTATAGTTTGGGATGCAAGCCAGCTTGCACTTCCCCTTAGCAGGCCGTATTATTAGATTTAATGCAAGCTATTGGTGTTCTGTTCGGATGTGTAGTTAAATACTTGCCAACCTCCTTCCAGAACAGGAGCGCTATTGTGCAGTTGCACAGTGAGTGGGAGCTGAAGGCTACTGCATAAAGCGCCCCCCCAGCTCGGCTGGGCTGCAGCAAAACCACTTCTGTTTCATCACATTTTTCAAGGCCTTCTGGCTTTCAGAGGAAGTGCAGTCCGTGCTATGAATTTCCAGGGGTTTTTTTGCCTGTTGTGTGTGTTCATCTACACCTGAGAGCTTTTTATTCCCTTTTCACATCTGAAAAATTTTGAACTACGTACTTTCAGTCATATTTCATTCTGCTGGCTGTGCTCCGGGCTAGTTGCTCAATTTGTGATCTTAATGACCAGTGGTGGTCTGGTAGTAATTTTTTTTTTTTTGTGAAATGAGTGCAAAACATGTTATTGTCAGTATTTGTAATGGTAACAGATTACAATTTGGTAAAATGTCTTGCTTACTAAATGCTGATTTCTGAATTCTTTCTCCCATTTACCAAGGTAGAAAACACGTTCTGTGTCTTTCTTACAGAAAGCTTACATCAAGGTGTAAAGAGGTTTAGGTGCGGCATCCTAGTTCTCCATGTGATACTCCAACTAGGTGGGGTTGTCCTAGTTCTCCCTATGGCACTCCAGCCAGGTGGGCTTCTAAACCTTCCCGCGGCTGGGACTCGCCTGGCTCTCCAGCTGTCACGCTCGGCAGTGGGAAGTGGAGGGGAGAAGGGGGATTCTGCACGTGCCCGTTAGGTACCTAGTGCACTGGCAGGGCCTAATGAAAGGCCACCTTTGTACTCCTTGGAGCTTTGCCGAGAGAGCTGAAAAGAGGGCAACTATAAATATTTCCCCTTCTTCTAAATTCCATCTTTCTCATTTTATTTTGCTGTCTAGTTGCTTGCTAGGGAATGAGCTCCGTTAATCTGGAAGCTTCATTCTTACACCTTTTACCATGTTTCTTCTGTGTCTCCTTGTTGTGACTCTGAGGTATGGCGGTATTTCTGTTGTAGCTGGGAGGCCTGCTGTATTTAGTGCTGGATTTGGGGATTTTGAGTGTGGTGTGGGGTGTTTGTTTTAAACCAGTTGTTCAGGAAAGCCCATTCTCAAGTGAAAGCCGTTCAGGTGGGACTCATGCCAGCTTTCTACTTACTGACCACAAAGTAATACCTCTTTTGTTGGAGACAGTGTAGCCTTTGTCCTGGCAGTAGCTTGGGATAAGACAGAGTGACTCCATAGCCATGGGTTGGCATCTGTGTTTGGAAGCTTTGCTAGATCCCTTTTCCTTGAACCTCTTATGAGGGTTTACATATGCCTGGTCAGTATGTGATCCCCTGAATACCTCTAAATGGAGTATATGTAAGAGGGGGGCAAGTCGTTGCTGTGTTCGCATGACTATTGAGAAGTATGTTCCACATCAGGATCTGAGCAGAGAGGTGGTCTGGGATCTTCTAAGAAACTCAGGCACAGGCTTGTGGATGAGAAGGGAAGAAGCGTGCTTGTTGTTCCCATCCCTCCAGCACGTTGGTGGGGTGTGTCATCTGTGTCCCTTCAGTGCTGTGTCACATCTGCGTCTAGCTCTGATGCTCATGGGCCTGTGTGAACACGATGGATACGGAGCTCCTGAATTCAAGGCTGCTGGATCATTTCTGATTTTCAAATGTTCTTTTTTCCTAGCTGGTAGGAACTCCGTATTACATGTCCCCAGAACTCTGCCAGGGTGTGAAATACAACTTCAAATCAGATATTTGGGCTGTGGGCTGTGTCATCTTTGAGCTGCTTACTCTGAAGAGGACCTTTGATGCTACTGTAAGTCTGCAAACCAGGATGGGCTGAGTAACCTTATTTTTTATCATCCTGAGATTCACACTTGGCTCATAGCTTTCTTAACTCATGTTTTTCTTTCATTGTTGTCTATATCTGCTGATTAAGAAAATAGTGGCCTGGGAGTGCCAGCGATAGCCAGAGAAAACATCTGCACCATTTCCCCTGCCCTGCACTGCAGATGCCTCTCTGGCTTCTGCCAAACCTTGTCTGCAGCCCTGGGTTTACCAGATGCAGAATACAAGCTGTGCTAATTTGTATCATGGTTGTGAGTGAGACATCCTTTTCCCTACAAGGAGGAAGTTTGTGATTGTGTAGTCTGTTTTTTTTTTCAGCGTTACTAGCTGTGAAATTTTTGATGCAGCATTCTGTAGCAAAAAATTCCAGCCTTCGGATTTCATAGGATTTAATCCTGTTACCCTGTCTCAAAGCTTGGGTGCAAGGGAAGTGTGGTCAAGCTGGCATGGGGAGGGTGAAAGGGAGCATTGCTGGCTGGCACATGTGATTTGCCAGCTTGTGCCATGAGATGGGAAAAGCTGCTAGCTGCTATGTGCAAGATTTTGTAACTCTTAAAGAGACAATGTGAAAATACCATCCTTTCCTGACTCTCTCTCATCGTGGCTACCGAATCCTCAGTAACTTTGCTGCTATGCGGTGTTTCAATGGCAATATGCTGCATAGGAGATTCCATGCAGGGAGAAACCTATCCTCCCTCCACTGTTACGGAATTTGGCGAAAAGCTGGATATTGCTACCAAGTCTTAGCCATTGGAGGTACCATTTCTGCAGGAATTATTGGGCTTCTGGAGAAGCTGCTAGGCAGGGAAGAAGGATGTGTCCTGATCAGAGAAGGAGGAAGAAAATAATGGTGGCCTGTAGCATCTCTCCCCATTGGACACATTGTCCAGTTCAGTTCCCTTACAGCTGGTTTCTGTCTAGAATCCCCTGAACCTTTGTGTGAAGATTGTACAGGGAAATCGAGCCATGGAGGTTGATTCCACTGTCTACTCCCGGGAGCTGATCCAGATGGTGAATTCCTGTCTTGATCAGGTTGGTGAGATACTTTTTAATTTTCAGACACCCTTTCCCAGTTGCCTAAGCTGTGAAATTCGAGGGTGAAGGGGAATGACATGCCTGTTTCAGCACGAGGGCTGCTGATGCAGGATAATTTCTGTGATGCCTGAGGCATCACTAAGGCTGGGCTTCCTCCAGTCCTCTGACAGCATTGTCTCAAGATGCCATGCAGCCCTGCAGGCTCTGGAGGGATGCTGGGTTTACTCTGATGCCGATTATTTAATGGTCTGGAAGAAGCAATTGTTTTCTAATGCAGTGCTGCGGAGGTGGGAGCATTGTCTCAGTACAATCTCTTAAGGTTCTGGCTTTCTGACTGTGACTCTGAGTTTCTGTAAGGCGTTAATTATTTGGAAGCAAACATACTGTTGATACCTTCAGAGCGTGGAAGTGCCTCCCGCACATCCCTGGCATTTATCCCTATTTGTTCCAAAGACTTGGATTAATTTCTTTCCATTCTAAAGGGAGTCAGGGAAGGAAGTCCATGCAGGCTAGAAATCCGGCCCAAGATTTTATTGTAGAAGATCAGGATTTCCCAGAGAATGACTTGTTGCTCGCTTCTTTCAGGATCCAGAGAAGAGACCCACAGCAGATGAACTGCTTGAACATCCCCTTCTCAGCAAACGCAGGAGGTAATCAGATGGTCATGCCTGAAGCCTGGACAGGTGCCAGGGAGAACAGGAGGGTTTGTGCAGACTGGTGGCGTTCATGCTTTTGAAGCAAAGCCCTAAAGTTAATTTGGCCTGATGCAAGGCAGTTGTTGAAGTACACTTCATCCTCTTTAGGAGAGAAGTGCAGTCTCGTCTTCTGATCAGTCGCTGTGCCCATTGGTGCATGGCTACCGTGAGAAAGGTCTTTGCATCCTTTGGCTTAGAAGCTGCTGTATTGAGAACCATGAGGCTGCTTTGAGGAATGCTGGTTCCGTCTCTTCAGATCTCTGAATGAAGGGTTACCCTTAGATCCTCCTTTGGTCATTGGAAAAGACCTTTCAAAATCTACTTCTCATGCAATATAGAGACCTGTGCTTTCTCCCTTTGTTGCCTCCCTCTTCTGGAGAGAGTTGCATTGAAAGTGGTCCATTTTAGCTTAGTTTGACCATCGTTCTGCACACACTGTCTTTCACACCTTGAAAGGTGGGCCAGAGTTCTTGGGGGCAGTAGATGTAGTCCTTTATACCAAGATTCTTTTACTTGCTAGTCAGCAAAGTCTGAGCTTTGTCTTGCTGTATGTATCGGTAAAAGCCCAAACCGTGATAATATTTAGCCACTTAAGGTCATTCTTGTGCGATATGGGTATTGCTTGGCCACATTCTGGTGTATATGTATAGTTTGTTGTCCTCAGCTAGCCTGGAAGTTCGTTAGCTATATGGTACATTACTTCTGCCCTACTTACTGTGTATTGCTGGAGCTGGTAAACAGCTGCCACGTTTCCTCCAAGAGGGAGCAGCATTTTATTGGAAAGGAAAGCAGCCTGTGTGTGGTGCTTGTCAGTAAATTGCTTTGGGCGATGTTGCTATTTCCTAAAACGTTTTTTCTCCTTTGGCAGGGAGATGGAAGAGAAAGTCACACTGCTTAATGGGCCAAATAAGCGACCAAGGTAATTATTTGGGCATGTGCTTGAAAGGAAGTCTGGAGAGAACGGCTCCCCAGAGAGGAACTTTGCCCAGAGTGTTAGTCTGTGACAACCGTAATGAAATAGTGTAGTTTAAAAGATTCCTAAATGCCGGGAATTTGATGTAGTTGTTACAGGGTTATTGTCCTGCGTTTTACTCTGCCTTTTATATCCTGTATATATGAATGGCTGGAGCCTTACCTCAGGGGATCCTGTGCAGCTCTGATCTGTCCTACTGAGGGTGTAGTCTTTACAGCTTACATATCTGAGGGTGTAATGTAGATCCCTCCTTTCACACAGATTCCCTTGAGCAGGAAGAATATCACTGAATGTTGGAATATTAAATTAATATAAATATCTTTCATAAAAGTGGATATATGCAGAGGTTCTCCACAGTCCTCAGTAAGCCTGTAAGTGGGGTTGCTCTGTGAAGCATGCAGCTTCCATGACATGCATAGCTGTTTTTCTGTGGATTTGTCAGATAGAGTTTGACCTTTTTTTCCTCATAAACTTGGAAGTACTATCTGAGCACTTTATGTGAAGTTGTTCCAGTTCATGGTTTGCTCACAAACAGTTTGCTTTGATTACAGCTTCCATTTTGCAATCTGCTTGTGAATTGATTCTTACCTGCATCAAAAAGTTATATTTTTGCCCTCAGATGGAAGCCTATAATTTAAATAAAGAGGATAGAGGGAAGTTAGAAGCTTTTGGATGCTTCTGTATTTTGAGCAAGATTTCATGACTGTTCGTAAGGCTTTCATTTTTCACAAATGAGAACAGCTCCATGGCCATTCAGTGAAAGCCCGGTGTTTTTAAATGACATAAAATTGGATTGTAGGCTTTTAAAAATTATTCCTGGAGGCTGCTTTCTCTGCTGCTCTGAGACAGGTTTGATCCTGAATCTCTCTGTAGCAGTTGAGGCCTCACAAGTGCTCAACAAAGAGAACAGTTCGTGAAAATAAAAACCATGAATGGTTGTGAAGGGCAAACTGGTAGACAACTGTAGCAAAATGAGTGATGACAGTGAACACAAACTCATTATTAAAAGCATGTGTGTTTTGCTGGGGGGGGTCTTGTGCAGGTCAAGTACCATGAATGAGGCTCCCATTGCAGTGGTGACTTCACGCACTAGTGAGGTGTATGTTTGGGGAGGCGGGAAGTCCACCCCCCAGAAGCTGGATGCCATCAAAAGTGGCTGCAGTGCACGCCAGGTGTGTGCTGGTAACACTCACTTTGCTGTGGTGACAGTGGAGAAGGAGCTCTACACCTGGGTGGTAAGTGAGAGAAACTGCAGGAAGGGGTAAGGGTGGGAGAGGAGAGTCCAGATCCACTGCTGGCTGCTCGTGAGCCTGTTAGAATCAGATGGGCGAGCAGCTTGGAAAGAGTGAAATCTGATTGCGGTGCACACTGTGTGAGGCCACGGGCTTTGGGGCTGATCCAAGTCTCCCAAGGGAAGTGTGGTTTTGGGAGAAGTTTTCCATCATGCCAGGAAGTGTATTGGAGACTTGCTGTGCACTTGAGGATTGTAGGTGGTGGGTCTGTAGGCCCAGACACTGAGTCAAACATCTCTTCTTCCCCTTCCTGTCTACTAGAAACTCACTGAAGGCTTTCTGATGCTCTGTTGGCTTTGTGTATTTTTGAGGAAGGTTTTCCGAGATCAGAATGGGTGGGATGAGTGACCTTGTTGTAATAGTCATCTGTGAGGCAGCTTGTGGATGAAAGCAGAGATGTCTTATACTAAACAACTCTGCTTTTTATGATGAGTGGAAATTCTGAAATAGTGTAAAGTGAATGAAAAAATGTTGTCATATAATGCATTTAAAACAGTTGAATCCTGTCTTCTCGGGCTTTGATGGTCAGTGATGTGGAAGTATTCTGCCTCTCCGGGCTTCCACAGGCTTTTGTATTGATGGTATAAAATCTGTTAAGACAGATTAGAAAATACTGGTAGGTGGCTGAGAGAAGAAAGAGTTCCAAACGGGAGGAGAGTCGTTTGCTGGATGTTCCTGCAAGAATAGCCACTGAAAACTTTCAGCTGGCTATTAATATTTTAGTTTTAGCTTCAACACTACTCAGAGTTGTGTTGTTTTTCCTGTAGAACTGGAACGTCTGGCCACTTCAGTGACGTTTGTTTCATGTTATGTTTTTTTTTTGCAGCCATTAGGAATTAGAAAAGTAGGGCAAAACCGGTTAATTTCAGTTCTGAGTCAGGCAGCGGGTCCTGTAGCCTGGCAGATGAGCAAAGAGCAGGGATTCCTCACCAGCTGGTGGCCTGAGACCAGATCACTCCTCATTAGTGCACAACAGCCCAAAAGCCTGTGCTACCATTTAGAATGTTGCTTGCTGTTATGCCACATAGATAGCATTCCCTTCCCTGGAGTAGGTGACACACTTTCTCTTGCTCTTTGCTGTCTTGTGTTGATTGTTTGAGGTGCTATAACTGTTGGCACCATCTCTGAAGTTGTGGATACATAACCTTACCAGATGTTTCTGTCTTGCAGAATATGCAGGGAGGCACAAAGTTGCATGGGCAGCTGGGACATGGAGACAGAGCCTCCTACCGGCAGCCAAAGCATGTCGAGAAGCTTCAGGGAAAAGCCATTCGCCAGGTGTCCTGTGGAGATGATTTCACAGTGTGCATCACGGGTGAGAGCTGGAAGGGGACCTCTCTGCTATGGAGATGTTTGCCTTCGCAATCAGATTAGCAGAGCAGCTGTGTGCAAAAAGGAGAAAGTCCTGTGTGTTGCTCACCCCTCAGTTTTGAGAATATTAGGTGTGGTAGTGGAGATAGATCAACATTATTACACAGAGGAAGATACTGACTCCCAGGAAGGCTAGGTGTTTGCTAAGGATGTGCTCCTTTTTGGTGATGAAGCTGGGTGTTGAGCACAGCTCCTTGGGGCTGTGCAGAGTCCCTGCTCTTACTGGTGCATGTGTTGCCTCCATATGTGCCTGCATTAAAGGCAGAGGAGCCTGAAGTCAAGAATGTAAATGTGTTTGAAGCTCTTTTTGGACTGTGTGGGGAAAGAGTCACCCAATGATAAAAGAAGATGTGTATCTGAGATTTGTTATTTAATTCAGAAAGCTTGAGACCTGGTAGCTGTATCTAGTTCTAACCCTGCTCATACTTTTAAAGATGTGCTAACTGTGGTGGTGTCTGTTACAGAAGAATTTGAATCTCACTTTACCCATGGAAACGTAATTCTCAACAAGCTTCCAGCTTTTTGTCAGTGCTGGAAAAGCAGAGGTTTGACAGAGATAAGCTCAGAACCTCAGTGTGCTGGAGGAGTGACTTTGGGAGCCACAGGATCAATTTATGTGTTTCTGTTAAAAAAAGTGGCAGCTTCAAGATTTTTTTTACATTGGTGGCCTGAAATAGCTGCAGATTGTGGTGTAAGGTCATCCATCTTAATGTGAACAAGAAAGGACTCCATATTCTCCTGATGACATTCTTCTGCACTAGAGAGGAGTAGGATTACAGAGAAGAGGTTGCTGTGGCCCTGTCCTGAGAGGTTAATATGCAGCCTGATACAAGCTCTGTGTGCTGACTGAGCTTCCCTTGTGTCCTTCAGATGAGGGCCAGATGTATGCCTTTGGCTCAGACTATTATGGATGCATTGGTGTTGACAAGGCGTATGGCTCTGAAGTCCTTGAACCGCTGCAGCTGGATTTCTTTCTCACCAACCCTGTGGAGCAGGTCTCGTGTGGAGATAACCACGTGGCAGTGCTGACCAGGAACAGAGAAGTCTACACGTGGGGCTGTGGAGAATATGGTAGGTAGTCTCCCTGGAACCTAAAGGTACTGGGGCCTGTCTGCTCCAGAGGGTGGCTTGGTGCAGGTGTGTAATGCAGGGTCTGGGTGAGGGCTGTCCTGGGGACAAAGAGCATTGTTTCTTTGGGGCTTTCTTTCCTTGTAAGAATGGGGAATTGGGGGCTGAGCCCTTGGGACTTCACTCTGGGAAGCTCTAAGATGCCGCTTGGCTTCCTTGTGGGTAGGAGTTGTTCTGTGAGTGGGGTTGGATTACCTTGAGGATTGGCAGGCAATGGTGCATGTAGGGGAGCAGGTTTCTGGTTCTGTAGGGAAATTCCTTTGGGACTATGGAGAGACAATACCATTTCTTAGGGATGGGCACCTAACCTTTTCTAACTGAAGTATTTTCACTGATGCAGGGCGCTTGGGCTTAGATTCAGAAGAAGATCACTACACCCCTCAGAAGGTAGGGCTGTGACTACTTCTCAAAATCTGCATGGGCATAAATCTAAATTAGTTGCTATTTGGAAATAATAACTATCTGAGGCTCCAGGGTTGTTTGTTTGGTTTTTTTTTTTCTGAGGTATCACAGAGTTTGCAAGAGTTTTAACTTTACTTCCTCACTTTATTTTGCTTCATTTGTCCATAGAGATTATGGCAGGGGACATGCCACTCTCAAACCAGTCAGCATCGTGACTTGGAGCTTCATTGCTCTGATCTCCAAGCTAGAAATGCCTAACTTAATGTAGAAATCATAGTAGAAAATACCAAATTGCATGTTGGGTCTGTAGAGGAAATTCGCAGCAGTGCAAACAACTGGGAGTCTTTGACAAAATGAGTTAAAGATGAGTTGAAAGTAAAACCCTCTTGAAATACAATGCTAGGGGTAATTGAAGTAACCTAACCCATTGGGGGTTAGAAACCAAAAAGGATGTGCCTGGAAGCCAAGTATCTGTGATCACAGAGTATCATACCCACACCGCACAGACCCAGCCCTCTTCACTAACTGGATCTGGTGCCTGTAGACCCCAGCTGGCCAGGATACCTGTGCACCACATTTCTGGTTCTTGTGCTGGCTCACTGGTGTCTGGACGCAAGGTCAAGAATGCCTTGAATTTCTGCATTGTGACCGGAGTTTCAGTGTGCTATAGACTTTGTGATATTCTTCCACCTTCATTCAAAATAACTGGATCGGGTATTGCCAGTGCCCAGACGAGCTGAACCACTGCTCTAACCCCCTATGTTTTCCATGTGCCAGCTTCTGTGTAGTAGGTGTTGGGATTTTGATTTTCTTGGGATATATTTCTTCCACGTAGGTGGATGTTCCGAAGACCTTAAACATTGTGTCTGTTCACTGTGGCTGTGATGGGACTTTCCTGCTCACCCAGACAGGCAAAGTGTTGGCATGTGGACTCAACGAGTTCAACAAGCTGGGCCTGAATCAGTGCACTTCAGGGATAATCAACCATGACGTAAGTCCGTTTGGGTCCCTGGCTCCAGCTCCCAGCTGTCAGTAGTATATGGGGAAATGGAGGTCCTGTGACAGTGACAAAGCGTTCATTAGCTTTGTGCCAATTTGTTAGTTCCAATCCAAGACAATGGATAGTGGGCTTGTGGGAAGCAGCAATTTGTTCCTCAGTTTCCTGCCTGCCCTATGGACTTATGTCAGATCTGAGTTAGTGAAACTGGTAGTGAGCTGCTCCAGCGTGACTTGGCCAGTGACGTGGATTCTGGCAGTTCTTTACCATACCCATGTTGGGACTGTCTAGGTTAACGTGGCCTGCCAAGACCTGCTTAAGTAGGTTGTAGCTGGTGAATGTGTGGTTGTTCACTCTGTGCTTACCCACATGTCTTTTCTCAGACGTACTGCGAGGTGCCATACGCCACTTCCCTTACTTTGGCCAAGCAGCTGTCCTTCTACAAGATCCGTACCATTTCTCCAGGGAAGACACACACAGCTTCCATTGATGGTGAGCCCTATCTATCAAGAAGTGAATACTGGTTGCTGGATGACTTTACATCAGCTTTGCCCTTTCAGCCTGGCCCTTGACATTGAGGGTTGTACTCTTGGTAGCAGGGCTCATGCCTGCTCCAGGAATCCAGCATTCGTGTTCCTCAGCAGTGTTGCCTCCTGGCCAGCTGAAGCAGCAACATCAGGTTCTGGGTCAGCCTTCCCTTTTTTTTAAAGGGACAAAAAAACCCCACATTTGGGGAAGAATCATGCTCTGGGATAGCAGAGCAATCATTTATGGCTGAGTTAGGCTTTGCCCAAGTGACATCATTCAGAAGGCTGTGAGGAGTCCCAGTCCCCAGCATCAGAAAAGGGGAGCAACGGGAGAAGGAGGTAGGGAGATGTTTCCAGGCTGAAGCCATTCCTCTTGGCTGGCACTATCCCCTCCCAGCCTGGCTGGCTTCTCAGCAGAGTCCTTCCTGGTCATGGGCTGTTGCTGCTAGTTCTCTGCATGCATGGCTGCTTCCAGAGTTGGGCCCTTGCTGTGACTGTCTCCTCCTTCCTCCTCTTAGAGCGAGGCCGCCTGCTGACCTTCGGCTCCAACAAGTGCGGACAGCTTGGTGTTGGGGACTATAAGAAGCACCTGGGAATTAACCTGCTGGGAGGCCCCCTGGGGGGTAAGCAGGTGATCAGGGTTTCATGCGGAGATGAATTCACCATAGCTGCTACTGACGGTGAGTGGGTCTTTGCGAAGTTGTGGCGGGTTCCTTTGAACTAGATCTGCAGGGCGGTTAACGGGCTCCCACTGAGCATTTTCTATACCACCCCCACAGCACTGCACTGAAATAAAGAAATCCTTCTAGACTGGGGCTGTCTGGCCCCGTTAGTTGTCCCAGTGCGGCGCCAAGCATTTGCTGTCCCTGGGGCTGCAGAGTGCTGTCTTGGTGGCTGCCTGCAGGTTCGTTACCAGTTTGTTCTCCCGCTGGCAAAATGGAACTGGTGGATTAGATAAGATACTTTGGGATACCAGTTATGCAGAGGGGCTGTGATCCTTGTAGCAGTTACAGGCCGACAGGGAGGGAGCAAACTGATGCTCCTGAATCTCTCTTTCCTCAGACAACCATATCTTTGCCTGGGGCAACGGTGGGAATGGGCGTCTGGCAATGACATCGACCGAGAGAGCTCATGGCTCAGATATTTGTACCTCATGGCCTCGGCCAATATTTGGATCGTTGCATCATGTTCCAGACCTCTCATGCCGTGGTTGGCACACCATCATCATTGTCGGTAAGCGTAAGTTTAGGATGAAATTTTGGGATCTTGGTTGTGATGATGTATTGCTTGCCAGGGCCTAGGGAAATCCTGCCTGGGAACAGGCCAGCTTGTTGTGCGGGAATGTGGCAAGTTGCTCTGAGCTCTAGGCCTGCAACGTTGGCTTTGTTGTATGCCTTTATAGGAGTTGTCCTGCTTTCCATGTGGCGCTCTAACTGAAAGCATGTTTCTCTTCTTGCAGAAAAGGTGTTGAACTCTAAAACAATCCGATCCAACAGCAGTGGCCTGTCCATTGGTACTGGTGAGTAACCTGTCCAGAGAAGCTGTGGCTTAAGTCCGTCCAGTGGTTGGTTTGAGTGGGTGCAGTTTGGTCCCGCAGCATGGTTTCTGTGTTTGAGAAGCCTCACAAAATTGCTCAGAGAGAGGAAATCTAGCTGGTGATGTGCATTGGAAGGGATGGCCCAAAGCTGGGAAAGAACTGAAGCAGAATGCAGCGAGGCCTTTGTAGTTGAGAAAAGGACAAGGAAAAGCTGAGAGGAATGAGGAATTCACTGAAGGCAGCTGAGAAGGGAAGGGGGGACATGGGGCAGCTGCTGGAGAGATGAGTCCAGTTTCTTGGACCTGTGGGAGGGCTGGGGCCACGAAGCTGCAAAAGACTTCTGCACACAAGCCCTTTTGGGGAGGCCTGCAGGGAGTGGTGGGGGATAAGCTGTCGAGAGAGATGCTGTAGCATGTGGTCTCACCATGGCCATACAGCCCAAAGTTCTGCATCTTCTCTGCTCCAGCTGGGGTTTGGCAACAGAAATAGCAGAGGTGGGGAAAGTATAAAATTTTCACTCTTGTTTGGTAGTGGCTCAGAGCTGCACAACTGGAGGAGGAGAGGAAGAGGATAATGAACAGGAAGCAGAGACTCCCAATCCCAGCGGAGGCTTTCGGGGAACCATGGAAGCAGATCGTGAGTTGGGGGGCTGGATCAGCACCACAGAAGCTAAGGGAGGCAACAGTGGTGACAGCAGCTCCTGCCCTGGCTGGCTGCGAAAGGTAATGTGATGTCTCAGGAATCCCTTAAAATGGGGATCTAGGCTGGGGAAAACCAAGTGGCCCCTTCCACCTTTAAGGGATGCTCTGAAACGTTCTGAGAGCTGTGCTGGGCGGGAAGCTCTTTAGGCCTTGCTGCCTTTTTTACCACAAGAGGGTGTTGGTGCATTGGTTGAGGAGATGAAGTCAGCTGCAGGAAGACAGGCAGGCCTGACAGTGCTGCTTTTGTCTATCCAGGAGTTGGAGAACGCTGAATTCATCCCCATGCCTGACAGCCCCTTTCCTCTGAGTATGGCATCTTCAGATCCTGAGAAGGAGACTCTCCCTTACCAGAAACTTCAAGGACTCAAAGTGGCCTCTGAGGAACCTGTTGGATTAAACAAGCCCAAAACAGAGCCCTGGGTAATGTTATCCAAGTGAATTCTTGGCCAAAAGCTGTTGGGGACCATAAATGGCAATGTTTGGATTATGGGGAGAGCTGAGAAGAGGGTGTTGGGTTGGCCTAATTGATCTGGATGAGGAAAAGAGGGCTGTTGATAATAAGAAATGATGATGCAGAAAAGACAACAATTCACAGGAATCTAGAACACAAAGCTGGGGCTTGATCAGATTGAAAATAATGAGATCAGTTCTGTGGAAAAATGTAGTTAATGCAGCTGGGAAAAAAAAGAGAAGCCCAGAAACCTAGCAGAAGATAGAAGTTTAGAAAGCAGAAATTGCTGTGAGATAGGAAGAAGAACTGATACAGGAAATCACTGAGAAATTACAACCTGGGAGTATACCTTATTCCAGGAGTTCTCTGTCCCAAGAGGAGGCACAGATCCTGGGCTTAGGGAAAGGGGGGTAAACCAGATGGATTTTGGTGATAGGAGGACAGGAGCGGCTTTCCTAGAAAAAGGATGAAGTTAGTGGCTTTGTATTGAAGACTTAATGACTAGTAGCTTGCTGACCTTGGCTGCTAAAAGTTTGGGAAGTCTGGAAACGAGCTAGGGTGACACGTTCTGTGCATGGTTTCTTCTTGTGGCATATGCAACTCCGGGCCTTGCGCTCAAACCTGGCCTGACTCCCCTCTGTGTCTCTGCAGCCTACTTGCCTGAGTCCGACCCTGCCATGTGGTGAAGGGAAAGCCGCGTCTCCTGTTGCGGGCTGCATGTGCAGCGCTCTGCAAGCGGAGGTGACGCACCTCCGAGGCCTGGTTTTACAGTGTCTGGATGACCAGAAGAAGCTGCAGCAGGAAACTGTTCGTCTGAGTGCCCAACTCCAGCGGTTCTGCAGGGGGACAGAGGCGATGCAGCAGGTGAGGACCCATCTCCTGGGCGCACATCCATGCTCAGGGCTCACTATGCTGATTCAGGCTCCTGTGTAGATTGTGGAGGCTGTGCAGAAAGAAGCAGCTCTTAACAGATGTCTGTCTTGGAGCAGAATGGGGGCACTGAGTACAGCGCCCGTTTGTGTGAGCTGCTGATGCAGGCTCTGGCGGTAGCAACAGGAATGAAACCAAGACAACAGTTTCCTGTGAGGACAGCCCAGTCCTTGAGGGACCTGGGATTTTCCTTTATTTCTCTTGGTGAGAAGGTATTGGCAGTCAGATGTCACAGAGAGTCCCAAATGGTGGTGGAGAACAGGAACTGTGCCTCATGCGGCTCCTAGTTTCTTTGCAGCTAGTCCTAGAGCTGTTTGGGTAACTGCTGTGTGTTTTGGCAGGTTCATTCCAAAGGAACACAAACAGCCAAAGAGGAGATGGAAGTGGATCCGAAACCTGACTTGGATTCAGATTCCTGGTGTCTCCTGGGAACGGACTCGTGCCGCTCCAGCCTCTAGTCTCCTGAGCCCACTGGGATCCATCTAACTTCACAGCACACTAACCGAATGCAGAGAGCGGCTTTCCTGGCTTCAGGTCACTCGCAGACAAGGAGCGAGGCCGGAGGCTCCAGAGCAGCACCCATGTACGTTTGATATGAACTAGGAGTGAGTTTGAGAGGAGAAGGGCCCCTGAGCTCTAGGCCAGCTCAGTGATTGAAGCAGCAGCAGCTCCTCTTTGTACCTTATCTGTCAATTCTGCATGTGAGGCAGAACGGCCCCATTACGGCGATGGCTCCAGTAGCGGCTTGTGGCCCTTTCATTGTTTCACTGCTTCCTGGGAGCTGCCTTTGGGACCCCAGTATTCATCACTGCATCTCTAGATGAGAGGAGGAGACGTGTTTTGTACTGAAGCTGGCTGAACCCTAAGACTCGCCACCTTCACTTCAGAGGGGTGAAGGACTAGGATCCTCTCCCTACCCCGTGGTAAGGCCCAGCCGGTGAGGCTGCTCCCCTAAGCTTAGGGGCAGAGGGAGCAGAGAATGTCTCATTCTGGAGGCAGTGGAGATCTTCCTGTTCAGGAGACAATGGTAGACAGCATGTCCCTGGCCTCGAGGCACAGCTTCTGGCCATATGGCTGTGTCCAGTGGCCTGTATAGACAGAGTTTAAAGGCTTTATTCTGGGTGCCTAGAGCTTTCCAACTTCCAGGCAATGCACCGAGATGAGTGAATCGGGTGGTGTTTCCGATAGCAGTAGCAGGGACTGTCTGAGATGGGTTCTCTGGTTCTCAGTTTCAGACCACCTGCTTCCCAACCAGATGACAAGCGTCTGGGCCTCAGACTAAGTCACCCGCTTCTTGCTCCAGCTGCTTGGCTTGGTTTGGGTGCCAGAGCTTCTGGTTTCTTGGCGTAAGCCTGTAGCTGCTCCCTGCTTGGCTTCTGTTCTGCTCAGCCCCTGGTGCCCACGCTCTGCGTGGGTGTGGGAAGAATCAGTGTTTTTCCACTCAGTGTTTTGATGAAGCTGGAATGCAGTTTCCTACCCAGAATAGGTCATTAATGCCGTGGTCACAGGATGCAGCTTTCCCCGATGACCATGAATGATCAAGTCTCTGTCCGGAATTCACCATCCTTCTAGAAGCGAGAGGCTTTCCCAAGAAAATTGGAGATGGGAAGAAGCATGGTCTGATGCTCAAAATTTCCTCATTTCCTGTTAGAGAAAGAGGTTAATTTTATTCGCCTTAAATTTATTAGCAAACTGACTTTGAACTAAGCTTTTGAGATGGTAGGATCCCTGGGAGCAGCTAGCCTCCCCTGCCTTACATGAAGCCTCTAAGGAGTCCTGAGTCCCTCTCACCTTTGCTGTGAGAGTGGGGTTGTGATTTCGTTAGGCTTAAACCATCCCCATGGATGGCATGTCACTAGAATTGCCTTAGGTCTGTTGGAGTTGGGTGTCCTGTCGCCTCTCCTAGACTTCTTCTTTTGAGAGACTGTTCTGGGGGGGCTGGCGTTCCCCATTTGTCTCTAGAGGTGGATGCCAAACCATTCTGCTTGTAACTTACGCTCCTGAAATACTTCTTCAGTGCCTGTTGCTAGTATCTTGGAGCTGAATCAAGTGCAGTCTCTCCAGTGCAGTGTCCAGGGCGAGGATGGTACCGGTGTGCCCATCCATCCTTACCGAAGGAAGGCTAGGAGGACAGCCCTCCTGGGAGGTGATGAGCGTCAGGCGCCCTGGCGTGGCCACGCCACTTGGTTGCCCTTGTGACCCTGCTCTCCTTTCCACCATGTGCGTCGGAGCCGGTTCTCGGGTTAGGGTCCCGGCTTGAGGGTTGTTGTTGCGGTTAGAAATGATTGAGTTGGTCACGTCGCGGCAGTGCCTTTGAGGGGTGAAGAGTTGAGCCTGAGCCATGTCCAATAAGCAAGCACCAAGCTGATGGGAGTCGCTCTCCTGCAGTGCACTGCTATCCTCATTTCTCAATGCTCTGCAGTTGGGAAGCTGGGTGCACAGACTGGATTCCCCTCGGATCTAGCGGAGGATTAGGGTCCCTGACAGGAGGGTGCCCTGTGCTCCGCAATCTCATATGTGCCTTAGAGGATTCACGCTATCCAGGTTGTGCCTGTTACAGACCACAGATTTCACACCAGCCAGCTATGCAACCAAAAAAAAAAAGCAGTTTAAAGCCAGCACCTTTGTCTTGGGCTGAAAACGGAAGGGCAAGTGGGCAGAAGTGCCTTTGAGCAGTTTCAAACCCTTTTTACTTCTCCCCTTCTTGCAGTGCTAGCTCCGTATGTGTTGGTCTCCTGCTAGTATTGCTACTGAGTTGTTATAGTGGAACACAACTTATGCCTGCTCTGACACTCTGGCTGAAAACTAGTTTGTCGTTGTCTTTTTTTGAAAGGTTAAAGGGTGGAGTGGTTTGGAGTTTCTGTTTAAATAAATGTTTAAACTCACTCTCCTGTGTTTGGAGTCTTTTTTCTTTCTTTCTCCAAGAGAGGAAGGGGAAATATGCCTGTAGTCAGCTGGCTTCATGGTATTCTGTTGTTTGATTTATTTTTTTGCTTACAGAAAGAGGGCCAAGGGGCTTGCAGGTTCTTTGCTATGGGAAAAAAATGTCAGGGTCTGTGTCCCTTCATTAAAAAAACAACCAACAACAACCAAACAACAAAACAACTTTTTTCTTCTGCTGCTGCATCTCCTCCTAGTGACGTCAGGGGCCTTTTGTGTGTGTGTTTATTTCAACAGTTGGAGTGCCAAGTGGGAAATGAGTAATGGGAAGAGAGAGGCTCAAAGGGAAGAAGTACCTTTTTCTCTCAGAACAGCTTCTACTGAGCACTAAGGCCTACGGAAGGGAGAACCTGCCTGACACCTGCTCAGCCAGCTGTTCCTGCACACTGTACTTAATGTCTGGCTCTTCTAACTTTTTATCGGGGTTTTTTGTAAATTGTGAAACGTCTTAAGAGGCAGAGCTGGGTTAAAGACTTAAAATCACCAGAGATCTAGATACTGAAAAGGCAGCGTGTGTCTGAGAGGGGGATTGTACTGCAGAGGCAGAAGAGGAAGCTTGAGTAACACAGCTCGAGTAGTGCCAGGGTAACACTAACCGCGATAGCAAAGCAGCTGGGTAAATCTCTGCTGAGCCTGGTGCTTTGGATAAACTGCCACTAAGTTTTAAACCAGTTACCGGAGACTTTGTGGATACTGGTGTCTGTCTTGACCTGAAACAATCGCTCAGCAAAGAGGGGTGAACTGCCCACCGTTAGCTCTGAAACAAAGATAACGAGTGAAGCTGGTGATTTAATTTCAGTAATTTTTGTTTAATCTACAGTTTCAATCTCAGCGTTAGCCATTTGCCTGTCAGTTAAGAGAAGTCTCCAACAGATGGATTTATTTTATGGTACCAAAAGCTTTTCTGTGTGTATCTACCCCTGTCACCATTTACACTCTGCTGACTCTTAGGGTCCACTAAACACAGTCAATGAAACATGTTGCAAGAGAATTGGAGTTAATATTACGAGACAGGCAGTGGTACTGAATTTCTGAACTACGCTTTGTTTAACTCAGTTACACCTGTCATTAATTGAAGGAGGCTGGCATAAAGCTTCCAGTTTACCACTTTCTACCTCTTGTCACCTCTTGGTATCCTGTATCTCGAAGCTCTGAAGTCAGAGCATTTGGTCTTGCTTGTCCGATCAATTTGGACAGGGCAAATTATTTTCCCTTGTTTCGAGTCTGTTTTTTCTCTCCTCTCTATGTTTGTGCTCTCTTGTACCTGGCTGGCACTGTGCAGCGCTGACCCTTTCTGGGACCTTCATGCTTTTCTAGGATGTGCCAAGGGATTGGGATTTCTGCCCCACGTATCTGTAGGGCAGAAGCTCTCCAGCTTCTTTCAGGAGTCTGGTCCACCCTTTGAAGGCTGGAGTGTTTCTTCATATTTGGCTTCTGACTAGTCCAGTTTCATCTAGTCGCTTTTTATCTTTCCCTAGGTTCCCATGAGCTGCTGCTACATTAGTGAAGGACTTGGAAAAGGAACTGCTGGAATTTTTTTGTTCCTTGTTTGCTTCCTGTTGCAACTTTCTCATACAAAGTAGTCATTCTTACTTTGAGAACACAAACCACTCTGTGACTATTTAAAACAACTTTTACACAAAGAACTAGTCTAAGATATTAAAAATCAGAATCTGGAAAAATAACTGACTTGGAAATGTGCAGGAACTGTCACCAATTAGAAGCAGGTGATTCTCTAAAAGGGTCTGTAGGACACCTGTTTCCTCCAAAAGACCCTTTAACAGTGTGTTTTAGAGGACCCTAGCAACTTGGCCTGCAGAAAACCTCGGGTTTTTTATATTAAGTCTAATTGTTGATTTAACCCTGAACATAGGAGTGAAACAGCAAACAGGTTTTCTGATGTGAAGTTCCTTAATGTACCGTCTGGGAGCAGGGGGTGCTTGGCTTTTTTTAGCTGTAGCAGTTCTTAAACATTCTGGATGGAAATTAAAAAATAAAAGTAATCAGAAGCCAAGTTAGGAATTGAGGGAAGGTTGCCGTGGGAAGAAAATTCCTTCTCAGCTCCCGAAAGTGATACACTCAGGCACAGAACTGTCACTGTTCTGTTCTTCACACTTTATACAAGACACCTGGAGGTAGAAAGAAATGCTCTGTATTGCAGGTCTTAATTTCTGATTCCTGCCGTATGCTGCCTTCCATGATCTCCAAGTCCACCCTGAAACAATGTCGGTCCCTTGCCTCTGCTAATCTATTTGGAAGGTTTTTCAGTGACCTCACTCCTGTCCTGGATAGAAACCTAATTTCCAGTCTGAGCTTATTCATGACCTATTTTTGATCTTGTGTGGCATTATTCTTTAATTAAGTATTTCTTCTTCCGCCCTTTCCCGGCTCTGAGTTCCAGCTATTGTATGTGGTAAGTAACGCGTTGGGATGGTTGTTCTGTTGCTTCAAGGGCCGGAGTATCTCTGCTGTTCTGTGCACCTGAATTGACATACGGACTCAAGCAGGAAGTGCCTGCTCTTGCTAGCTTCTCTGACCCCCTGGATGTCTCATCCTGAGCTTCTTGTGTTGAGGAAGCATTTAATAATACTCCTCCCAGTTCTTCTGGCCATCCCAGTCTTTTGTAGGTAGCTTCACTAAGAACGCTAGGCCAGCCAGAACCACTGTCACCGTTAGCATATTCAGGGGCGAACATCTGCACCCACAGACCAGGAAAGCAAACAAGAGGCAGATGCTCTGTTTGGACCAGCTCTTCTCGTGACCAGCACTGCTCTTTGCCTTTGGAGAAGGAAAAAAAACCTGAGTCTGCAGGCACTGATGAGCTAAAGGAGAGCAGCTCTCTTCACATCAGACATCACTAGATGTCAAAAAGCCATCTCAAAAAAGAAGAAAAGAAAAAAGCCCAAGCCTCCCTAACTTACAAGCAAAATATGATTCTGAAGAACAGTCCCTTTCTGATGGCTGGTTTGCTCCTTGCTGCTGTCCTGTGACAGTCTGTAGCAACAGCCTTTCTTCCCTGCTCAGCTGACTGAACGGCGACAGCTTCACACCTACACTGAGACTCCACGTTGAGCTCATTGGATGGGAGAAGCATCCCCCAGAGGGGCATCCCGCGTGGGGCATCCCAGGGCACAGGTGAAACTACACAAGTTCTAGTATTCTGATTGTACGTCCTGAGCTGTCATTTGCTGTACACACACAAGCTCAACACTCACAGCCAGTTTAAGACTAGGGAAAGCACAAGTGTCTGTGGCTGGAAACCTGGCAGAAAACAGGCAGGGAATCACGGCAGCGGGTACAGTTGGACACGGCCTCAGCAGCGCCTCCTCTGCGGTGGGGGCGGGGGCCTATTCTTGATGGTTTTGCATTTGGGAATATGTCTCTCAGCTGCTTGGGGAGCAAATCGGCGTCCGCAGTACGGGCAGGCAA
>KZ505750.1:304439-322331 GCA_002844005.1 Limosa lapponica baueri | reverse complement strand
CCGCTCCGTGCCCTGCTGCTGGGTGCTGGTTTTGATACAAATGGAAGCCGAGGGCTTTTTGCTTGTGGGTCCTTTGAGCTTCACCTTGTCGTGGTGTAGGTATGTTAAGATGGGGAATCACCTATGTTTTTACTAAGGAGCGTAGATTCACGTTCTGGCCATTTACTTTGAAGGCACCAACGATGTGCAGTCAAAGCCTGGGCAGGAAAGCAATCACAGAAGAAGTCTCTCAATAGCAGGAAAAGTTATTTATGAGGCTGAATGCAATAAATGAAGGTTTTTTCAGGCCTTTAACTTGTATCTTTTCTTCTTTTTTTTCTCTTCACCAAAGGAGTTGCTTTAAGGAACATGGAGGAGAGAGCTCCCTGCAGTTTCTTGTGTTTCTTACCTGTCTGATTTTGACATGGTCAAATGTTTGGTGGAAGGCGTGTGAGCCAGGCTGCCTTCTGGAGTGACTGTCAACTCAACTGCCTTTAACTTGTATCTTTTCTTCTTTTTTTTTCTCTCCACCAAGGGAGTTGCTTTAAGGAACATGGAGGAGTGAGCTCCCTGCAGTTGCTTGCATTTCCCACCTGTCTGATTTTGACATGATCAAATGTTTGGTGGAAGATGTGCGAGCCAAGCTGCGTTCTGGAGTGACTGTCAACTCGCTGGGGCAGTGTGTTGAGGAGCTTGTCCTCAACAGCATCGATGCCAAAGCAACATGTGTAGCTGTCAGGGTGGACTTGGAAGCTTTTAAGGTCCAGGTGGTGGATAACGGCTCCGGGATGGGGAGAGAAGACTTAAATGCAATGGGAAAGCGGTACTTCACCAGCAAGTGCAGCTCACTGGGAGATTTGGAGAACCTGACGTTCTATGGCTTTAGAGGGGAGGCTGTGGCAAGCATAGCCAACATGGCCAGTGTAGTAGAAGTTTCATCTAAGACCAGCAGGACAGCAAGCACATTTGTGAAAATATTTCACAATGGGCAAGCACTGGAAGTCTGTGAAGCTGAATTGAGCAGACCAAGTGGTGGAACTACAGTCACCGTATGTAATCTGTTCCATCAGTTACCGGTGAGGAGAAAGTGTATGGATCCTGTATTGGAATTTGAGAGAGTGAGACAGAAAGTAGAGGCTATTTCACTGATGCATCCCTCTGTTTCGCTTTCTTTAAGGAACGATGCTTCTTGTTCTATGGTGCTTCAGCTCCCTAAGACAAGAGATGTATACTCTCGGTTTTGTCAAATTTATGGACCAGGCAGATCCCAGAAGTTACGAGAAATAAATCATAAGTCTGGGGGATTTGAGCTAAGTGGTTATATCAGTACTGAAGGACATTACAACAAGAATATGCAATTCTTGTATGTGAATAGGAGGCTTGTTTTAAAGACGAGACTACATAAGCTAATTGATTTTTTATTAAGAAAACAAAGTGTCATTTGCAAGGCAAAAAGTGGCCCTGCGAGTAGACAGGCTAGTTCAAGTCCTGGTCGCCATCGTTGTGGCCCAGAGTTGTACGGGATCTTTATTCTCAATGTGACCTGTGCATACAGTGACTATGATGTGTGTCTGGAACCTGCAAAAACTCTGATCGAGTTCCAGAACTGGGATGTTCTTCTAACTTGCGTAGAGGAAGGAGTGAAAATATTTTTGAAACGAGAACATTTATTTATTGAACTGTGTAGTGAGGACATCAGAGAATTTAATGAAGATAATGACTTTTGTTTGTATAACGCTCCAGTTCTGAAGCCCTTGCTCTCTGATGAGAAGAGCATCCAAAACAATTTTAAGAAAGCATGTGATGAAATTGTGGATTCCTATGAAATGCATAACTTGCAATCAAAAGATGTCAAAAGGAAATCTATGACTGGAAAAAAATCTTCGAATCTTACAGAGTCAAGTAAAAATCTACAGGAAACAGAAATTGCCCCAAATCAGAAGATTGTTGAACCGTCTGATCCATGTAGAAACAACCAAGTGGGGATTCCACTGCCTAGCAAAGATGACACAGTCTCTGATTTCATTATATCAAATATCTTGGAGAAGGAGGAAAAAGACACCAGCAGTTCCCAAAACGTGTCTGATACTCATCTGAAACCTTCAGACAATCTTTGTTCCTCTTTTAGTGGAGGGGCCAGATCAGAAACAAAAAAAATAGACAGCTGTGGTGACCTGCACCATTGTGCAGAGAATTACATGAAAGATGTGGGAAGCCGGCAAGGCAAAGTAGTGCAGAAAAGCAATACGGTCCGTATCTTAAATAATGATGTTATTGAATCACCATCTGAGAGAGAAGACCCTACTGAAACAGCAGCGGAACCTGGAACCGTCTCTGGAAGTTCATTGATGAGACACTGCAATGTGAGAAGAGGAGACAGGGAAACAGCTGAAGCGATAGATGGTGCTGGAAGAGGGGCTGTTAGTTCAGTACCATTAAGATTGTGCTTGACAGGCCCCGTAACACATGTTACGCAAAATGACCCCCCACGTGAATGTGAACAAACAGAAACAAATCCTGCATTAAATGTGCAGTGTACACCTGGCCCTCTCAGTGCCAAGGAGAATTTTGGCCACAAAGTGAACTTTCCAATTCAGTCTTTAAATGCTAAGGATACTTCCAGTAATACAAATAAAGAATGTGCACCTCCTAACACCAGAGAAGTATGCATGGCTGATGGTAATGAGTGGTTGGAGAACAAAACTTTGTCAAATCAGGTGAGTGAGGGGATAGCTATGCCTATTGCCACCAGCAAAAAACATTATGAGACATTGAATATTACAGAATTGCCGCTGGCAACTTCTTTGGATTTTCCTCACAATAAAGTTATAAAAAGCAGTAGAAGACAAATAGCTGTGCCAAGATCTCAGCCCTCTAAGAAGCTGACCTTGTCCACACAGCTGGGTTCATTAGAAAAGTTCAGGAGATATTATGGGAGAGTCAAGTGTACGCTACCAACACCATTGTCGGAGAGGAGTGAATTTGATCTTCTGGTATTTAGTTCACAAGGTAATTGTGACTTTTCAAAGAATGAGAATGACAACCATGGTAGCTTGAGCACTTGTGAAGTTCCAGCTTTGGAAGATACAGATTCTAATAATAGTAGCCAAGCGTTCGGTTCTTTGGAAGAGACTTTACTTTGCAGTGGAGAAACTTCACAGGACAAACGAGCCCACTGTCAGAGTCCTTTGACGTTGTCTGATTACTCTCAGGTTAGTAAAAAAAAAAAAAGTTGTAAAAGATCTCCAGGATCATTATCATCCAAACTGTCCAGAATGAAAAGTGACCACAAAGAAGTCGAACAACTTGGTGAACCATTCCAAACGGATTCAAGTAGAAAAGATGACTACTCTTTTGATCTTGAATCTTCAAATAGTGACTTTTTGTACAATGCTTCTCAAACATACAAATCCTCAGTGGAAAAAATGAAGGAAAGTCATTACAGCATTTCTAAGGGGGATGCATGCTGTCAATTGGATGATAGGAGAGCAGAGTCCGTGAAAGGTACTGTCAGCCCATCATCACTCAGCAGTATAGAAGGGGAGCACACAGTCTCTCCGAGTCGTGTTTTACCATTACCTGCTAAAAAGGATTGTACTAACATCATGTGTAAAGATAAAAGTACGTTGGACGAATCTTCAGAACAAAATTTGAAAGATACTGAGGTTCCCCATATGACCTTCCCCAGTAGCTTGGAATTCTCTGCAGACAACACAAGCACAGGCGACCCCAGGAATGATTTGTGGTGTTCTGACTGGCTGCAAGATTTTGATGTTTCGTCGGGTAAGACAATATACATCAATAAAGCAACTGGACTGAGCACCTACGGCACTCCTCCCGCTGAAGGGTTTCAGGCTGCCTGCGTTCAAGATATAACAACAATGGCTGTGAACGTTGTCTCAGAGAATGGTAAGAGGGGTGGTGATTGTTGTAAAAATGGGATGAGGAGAGCAGTTTGTGCTCTGCTAGGTGCATAAAATATCTTGCTGACAGCACCTGACAATGTGTACTGAAATATCCACTGCCTTACACGTAATAGCTGTATGGAAAACAGGAAAGTGTTGGAGAATATGGAGGCAGTAAAACAAGATATTAAAAGACAATTTTTAATAAGACAGTACAAAGAAATGCCAACACCTTGTTAATTAACAAGGAGCTGCCTGGGCATCATGGTATTTACTGTGATCACAGTTATATATAATTGTTGTCATAAAGACAGATTTACCAGCTTTGGTTGCCCACAGTGCTGTTTAGTAGCCAGCCAAAGCATGGAGCTTGACCTTCTATTCAAAATGTTTAGATAGTGCATTCGTGTTTATGAAGAGAATACCTCACGTACCCTTACGCTTTCAGGTTATGTGGATAGTCTGTAGTCCTTGAAGACGTACATTGTGTTGCATCTTTTTACCTCCAGTGACATTGTTCTTTCTTAGCCTTATCATTGGTGTTACTCTCCATTGTGTCAGTGGTGCCACTCTTCCTTAACTCTGTTAATGGCGTTAGTCTTTGGCGAGATGTCTATCGCAGCTTTTTTGGTTTTCTTAGGTTGAAGGTTCGACCACCCAAACCTTCACAACATGTTTGGATTTTGGCTAGACCCTATGGATCTTAGATTTTCAAAGTTCAACAATCATGTTCTGTCACACGTTTTTCAAGCAAAGGATATTCATTCTTTGTAGTCATAGTAATAAACATAACTGTGTCTTAACACAGCATTCATGTCTCTCAATGTTGAACACTGTTTTGGGCTGCTCTTAAGACCCAAGAGTGGAATAATTTCTTCACTTGCTTTGTATGCTTTCATTTTGCTTTTTAGAGTAGTGTCAGTGAGCCCATGGTGTTGACTTAGAATTTCATAACCCCATGATTTATTAAGAAAAGCACCTCATACACAAATTCAGGGAAAATACACTGGTCAATGGCAGGTGGAAGGAGGGAAGAATAATCCATATCTTCATTTCCATGACAGCAGTCGTCATCAGCTGTTTTTTCCAGTCACATGCCATGTGCACAACAGAAGTGCTAGATTTTATAAGTTAGACTCAGGCATCTTTGTACTGATTTAACTGATTGCTACCGGAAAATTTATCAAGCTTTATTTCACCATCTGATGCCTTTTTGAATGATCTAATGCTATGCATTTTTACTAGGTTAACATCCCAGTTCAACTTGGTCTTCATTGTTATGCCAGCTACGTTTGCATTTTTTGTTACTTTCATTACACTATTGACTGGTATGTCATTACACCAGTATATTTTAATAACCTAATTCAGGCAACTGAAAATGACTACTCAAGTATAGTAATTGTATGTGGCTTGCCTGTATAAAGTATATACGTTATTACCCTCAGCCTATTTTCTGGTGTTACTTGTCAGAAACATCATATTAATAATATCTCTGCCAGCTCTGAATTCTCACTGGCCTTTGGGCAAGAAAATCCTGGCTTTATGAAAAATGTATGTCCTGAACAAGGATTTTCCCTGCAGCAAGAAGCAGGGAAATGAATCTTTGTTTATGGTTCTATGTATAAAATACTGGACTTCTGTTCACATAGATGATAGATGCTTCTGTGAACTTCAGGGATAGTATCTTTCAGTGATAATAGCTATAAAAGTTCTGTCAAAGTCTGAATTAGGTGAAGTTCGCCAACTCACCACAGTTCACCAGGAACCATGTCACGCCATCTTGTCCACTGGGTTTTGTGAGAGTGGGATGCTGAGCTACTCTCCTGTACTGGGCTGCCAGTCTGGATTCTTGAAAGGATTCTCAGTCCCCAGGGTAGGACCGTCATTCGTCCTTACTATAATGGAGGAACAGTCAGGAGTCCATGGGATGGCCTAGGATCTCATAGAGCCTTTTCATACTGAGCTTATCAGCATGCAGCTGGTTTTCTTTGGCGTTATCACTCTGCCACTTTTCCTGAACGCACACCCTGAATTTCTTAGTAGAAAGGAACTTTATTAATTCATTATTATTTCACAAAGAATAGAAGTCTGAATTGTACCAAAGGAAGGGTGAAATGTTTACCACTGTGCTGGAAATCTGGGCTGCTTTTCTCAATAATCTCGATAACAGTACTGGTTTGTAATATCATTAAATCATTTCTGGGTGGGTAGGAACATGTTGTTAGGCTTACTCTGATATCTCATGTGGTCCCACTAACTTGTAGTTTTCAGTTTTACGAGTTCCTGATAACTGTATTGATAGGAGTGTTGATAGACTGTCAGTTCTTGCCATGCCCTAACAGAGGGAAGCCAAAAGTGTTTTGATATCTGTCAGACTTTGCTATATGCCTCCTCTTTCCTTTGGGGGTAACGCTTCTGACTGCACTAATTCTGGAAATAATTCTTCGGTGATTAAAGCAGCAGCCAATTTTTAAGGACGGTCTTGCAGAAGCCATGGTAGTATTTTGAAATAATACATTTCATCGTGCAAGTTTGTCTGATAATTATCTGCTTTTTACATATATACTGTTACTTCTCAAAGTTAGATAACAAAATCTGCATGATACTCTAATTTGTACAGGGTTAAGCCCTGTATTATTTATGATAATATAATAACTGTATGTACAGATTTTTGTAATTTTGCATGCTGTTGAATCTGCAGCAGTAAATTTGTATTGTGTTTAGGGATTCAGTTCAGGTGCCATCCCTTTAGAAGTGAGATTGTGCTACCCTTCCTTCCTAGACCTCGAAAAGAGAAGACTCTAGCAAGCCAGGATCTGAGAGGTAGGGCCAGCTTTCCAGGACACAGTGTTCTGTGGTAAAAAAAAATAATAAAAAAATCAAAGAATTCTCCCAGATGTCCCAACAGGAACCCAGAATTACTCAAGGTCTGTTAACAATGGGACCGTGTGAGTCATCTCAAATCTAGAACTGGAAAAAAAAAATCTTTTAGGGTTGAAGGCAGGTTAGGGGATACTTATTTACAGGATGAAATACCCAGTTCTTTGTTGAATTATGTCAGTAGTTTAAAGAATAATTACCTACTCCCTTCTTTGTACTTGTTCCAACCTTGGAATGTGAAAAATAGCTTCAATCCTCACTTTTTTTTTTTGCAGTGGAAAGGGTGAAGTCATCTTTTTGGTATGTGGCTTTGTCCAGAGGGAGTGGGTAGCTAAACAGGTCTTGCTTTCCCTCGTTCCACTCCCCCCCAGCCATTTCCAGGGCCTGTTGAATAGTGGTGCAGCATGTTTAGAAGTCAGAAAGCTGCACAGTGGCCTTCCTAGTTAAAGCAGACAATAAAGAAGCCCAGTCTCATGTTCTATTATTTATTTTTACATTCTCTCCTTTTTATGATGGAAAAAAATAAAATAATACTTGTGTGAGGTAAAAGTACCCAATGCGCCTTCTGTTGACGGATGGTGGTAGTCCCTGTATTATCTATGTGTTCTTTCCTAGATGCTGAAGGGGAGTCTCTCCAGTCATTGCTTTCAGAATGGGATAATCCTGTTTTTGTTCCCTGCCCAGAGGTAAGTATTATCTCTCATGTCATGCTAAAATAGAAGTCAGTTTAGCCTTCTCTTATTTTCTGATGCGGGGACCAAAATTGCACATATTGTTACCATTGCATGTAAGTTATTCAGTGGTTATTCATGTTAGACTATAGACCAGGCAGTTACGTGTTTTTATAGACTGTTTATATGTAAGTAATTGTTGTGGAATTATTCAAAATCAGAGAAGCAGGTATCAGGCTAATCTTTTGCCTTATGTCATTTCAAAAGCAAAACATTATTGTAAGATGTCTTTCTCTCTACAGAGATAGTAATCTTAAAATTGAAAGTTTAAAGGATGGCAAGATTATAATACAATGTCTGTCCTCTTTCTGGACAGAGTTAAAATAACCCAGCTTTCTTCTCTGGGATGCAATGGGTCTTTTACTATATATATACGTATATATAAAAATAAAAAAAGTGTGGTTTACTATACTTGTTTTTATAGCCTGGCAGGATTATAGCATGTGAGAGGGAAACAATGTTGGAGCTTTTAGAAAAACTTCCTTTGTTGTCATGAGGTAGTATTATCTTAAATCATCATGTTGTGTGTGTGTAAACATATGTATGTAACCATTTCCACCTGCAAACAATAGGGACGGAGTAGCAAACCACGTGCTGGTGAGTTTCTGAAAAGGAACAGTTCTGTTCAGTTGTTGCTGTGACGTGTACTCTGACTCATTTCAGGATAATACATCTTTTGTAAGGCAATCCACTGCGAGCTCACGTAGGCTGATCATTAACTTCAGGTTTTCTGATAGATACTTGAAATCAGCTGAATGCATTGAAGCTAGCAGGGAACATCCAGATGGGAAACCATTTGAGGGATTGCTGGATAGTATCTTTAGCTGGTGCTATTCTTGTGTAGAAAGCTTGGTTTGTCAAAATACAGAATTATTTCCAGTTTTTCTTAAAGCTGGTTTGTTGGGGATATTTTGTGTGTTTGGTTTTTTTTTCTTTTTTGCCATATCCTTTATCCCCTGCTTGATCTGTAATTCTGTTTTTACAGATTGCTGTTGATGTGACCAGCAGTCAGGCTGACAATCTGGCTGTGAAAATTCACAATATCTTGTATCCTTATCGTTTCACCAAAGACATGGTTCATTCAATGCAGGTACAATATGATCTATTACTAGATTCACCCCTAAATTCCCACACAGCAGATGGGATTTGCTGATGTTTCTGCCTGGTGGGAAAGAGGTATCCAGGGAAATAGTTCATATCCCTAATTTTTGCAAGCACAAACAGAATTCTTGGTTGCTGTGTGATACCAGCAGACACGTATGTCATGCCGGATCTTAGTATCATCTCATGGTTAGTCAGCTATGTGCAAGTGACTCTCAAATTCCTTGACTGTATGGTTAAATCAAATCAAGAGTCAGCCCTGTTGCTGCTGCTTAGAAACACTATTAACTAAATTAACTATTAACTAATGGGCAGGTTTTTGTATTTATTATAGGCATTTGCTTAGTTCCTATTCCTCTGATATCTATGTCCTGTATATTCCATTTTTATTTACCTTAGAAATTTAATTCTTCAGCAGAGTGGTTTCAAAAGCAAATCCCAGATTTTGTGGAAAGACTTGAAATTTCACTTTAAGATTTACGTCTGCCCTGAAAAGTGATTCTTAAAAATAGCATCATAGCATCAAGTTTAACTGTTTTAGTGCTTTATCAAATGTTTTGAATGTTAGCTTGAAAGCTAATGTAAATATATGGCTTCAACTTAGATTCTTTGATGGTTTGCCTGGATAGAAATGGCAAAGTGGATTCTCCCCCTCTCTTACATCCCAATGACAAAAGGCCCAGTTACAGGCCCGGTTAGCATTATTCTCATGCACTCAGGTTGCTGACTTTGAGATTGCAGGTTCTGACTGTGTGGGGCGTAGTGATGTTGATCTCCAGTGTGGATAAGGATCCAAATGATTCCCTTGCTTATGTTGTATGTGCAAGAATAACAGGAGTAAACAAAGTTACTACAGTAAACAGATTATGTTTCAAAAAGACAGGACAGGAAAGCTGGTAAATGGAAGGTACCATTTTTCTGTTCAATCATAATAAGACCTGTTCTTTAAAACTCACTGAGTGGTTCTGTGATTAACTGTACCTGCGTAATGTTTTCCTTTGTATGTTTTTAAGAAGGAAAGCTAGAAGCAGTTACCACGTCCCATCTCTGAAGAAGCCAAATACTGCCTTCAGTACCCTATAGCAATTTTGAGAATCCCTGTAGACCAAAAGCACAAAATGTTGCCTCATGCCACAGGAAAAGAACAAAAAGAATCATTAATGTCTTGCATCCTTGCAAAAAAATAGGATCATCTATTCATTTTTACCCAGGAGGTGAACAATGCACATGTTGTGAGACAGAGAATTCAGAGTGAGCTCTATCTATGTGACTTGGGGAGAAATTCCTCCCTAACACCACATCTGTAAATTTAAATCTAACAGTAAGGTACTGGAAGCATTGTGCATCCTTGCTCAGTATTCCCTGTAGCTCTAGTTGATTTCTGATGCTTGAGGGGAAGGTGGAATCAAGACACAGAGGCAAATTCTACATCAGAAAAAGGCAGGGGGCAAATACTTCCTAGCTCCTACAGGTGGTCAGCACAAGTCCTTAAACACAGGGCAGGTTAAAAGAGATTGTTTACATTCTGTTTTGGTGATATCAGCAAATCAAATACTTGGAGTTGCTGAGCACAGCTTTCATTCCCAACTCAAGGAGGCTTCTACACAAGCATTTAATCCATTCTGTAAGTTTCCAGCTCCACCTTAGAACAATTAGAGTTCTTGCCCTTATGACTCTTTGAAAAAATTGATCCAGAATTGTTTTCTTGGATATTTTGAAACTTTCTCTTAGTTCCAGAGTAAACTGTTCCATGACTGAATTATGGTCGTTTGACCTTCTGCCAGTATTGTCTTTTAGCTAAATAATTTATGCCTTTTCCATATTTGGTCCCCCACTGTATTTATAAAGAATAATTATATACCTTCTCAGTCTCAGTTTTGCTAGGCCAAATTCTTTGAGCCTTTGGGATTAGAAAACATGTGGTTTCCGCTTGCCTAATCGTCCTACTAGCTGTTTGTTGTGCTTGATCCATTTTGATTGTTGTCTTCTTTTGTTTACCTTAATTTTAAAAATAATTTTACCACTGGGTAATGATTTTTTCTGAGTATCTTATAGGTTCTTCAGCAAGTGGACAATAAATTTATCGCTTGTTTAATCAACACTAGGAATGAAATGGATAAAAAGGCAGGTGAGAGTGGTTATTAACATGAAATTGAGGTTGTTGTGAAGTGCAGTTTGACTGCAGAGGGAACACTGTCCTGTTTGTATTCTCTTCTTGCCTTGGGATGATACTGTGAATAGAGGAAAATTTTAGTCTTCACTTGAAATTTCCTGGATCTTCTTTATCTTTATTTTGGATGTCGTTGAATGTTCCTACTGCCTTCAGATCAGTGTTATAAAAATAGATTGTACTCAAATTACTAACATCTTTCAGACTCTATTCACAGTGTCTGGACGTATTCATTGTTGAAGCTTGCTGAAGCTGTACAAAAAAGGCATTCAAAACCAGTAGTTTTTGTAACATTTTTAAAGGCTCTATTAAACAGAACAGTTTGTGAGTGACCTCAGCTCTCATTCTGAAGTTAGATGAAGATGTCAATAGCAAGAGTTTCTGACTCAGTCTAATTACCTTAATTTAAATGCCAATTTGGATAACTAAATTTCTGTTCTGTAGTGACTTTATGTTCTGCCAACACAGCCGCCTCCTCACTTTATTTCTGTAAAACTGGCTGATAGTTATCTTCTAAATGTGGGCTCTAGAGAATGGTCATTCTTCCCAACCTGTGCAGTTGTCTGGTACAAAGTTGCCCATTTCTTATCTTTTGTGGTACGTTTTTAGATGGAAACCTCTTGATTTTGGTGGACCAACATGCAGCTCACGAACGGATCCGGTTGGAGCAGCTTATTGCAGGTGAGGATTCAGATAGTCTTAGGAAGAAGGATAATCAGTGCACAGAAAAGTACAAACGAGCTGCCTGAAAGGTCACTAAGTAACTTATTGTAAGGATGAATCTGGGATGTATGGAACCAATAGGATATTCATTTGTCATCTTTATCCTGATCCCTAGGAGAGTGCAGACATTCAGTATCTGTAGTAGTCATAATATTGGCAGCTGAAAATTGTTACAGCTTTTCCAAAAATAGAAGATACACTCCCTACCCACAGAACTATCAAACTAAAATAGTCCTGACATAATGAAAGAGCAGGAAGACTGATAGGAAAAACAATGAAGAGGAAATAGAACAACATCAATAAGATTATGTGGTTATGCTGTGAAGAATAAGACACGGGATGCAGAGTAAAGAGCATAGTTCATTTGGTTCCTTTTTAGCTGAATGCTCTGCTTAAAGCCTAAAATTTCCACATTCTGAAACTGTTTGCAAAGGGATAATGGTCTTCTCTGTAAGCTCATTAGCCATTGGTTTCAGTGTTAAAAAGCACAATAGCCATCCGTCAAGTACTTTAAAATCATTGACCTTCTCTTTCATCAATAAATACTGCGCAGTTCCTGCAGAGAGGGTTCCAGGAACTCTGCTCCTTTTGGTCAGGTACTGAAAAAAGTTAAAGACTGAAGGGAGAAATGCTTAATGAATAGTATTTTAATGCCATTTATATCAGACTTTTCTGTGGAAAAATTGCTCTCTGTGAGTTGGACTAAATATATCAGTGGTTTTTTTTGCTATTTAGGGTGACTCTTTTTTGGAACTGGTGGGAAAAAGCAAAGTGGCATTAACCAACCCTTCCCCAGAGACTAGATGTCTGGTTTGTCACATTCCCAGTCCTCCACAAGTTTCAGGAGAAGGCATTCTGTGGTCACTTTTTAATCCAAACAGAGGATTACATGCCAAACCATAGGGTCATTAAGGGTAATGCCTGCATAAATATTCTAAGAGAGGATACTTCTAAACGATTCATTCACAGATTCCTATGAGAAGGAAGCTGCAGCATGTGGCAAGAAGAAATTACTGTCCTCCTCCATCTCTCCCCCATTGGAGATTGAAGTTACAGAAGAGCAAAGAAGATTTCTACGGTTAGTAATGGTCAATAGCTCTAAACTTTTGGGGACAACTCTGTTGACCAGGAGTATCTCTATATATTGCTAGATTACCATGAAGCTTGGGAAAGAAGCTGTTGATTCTTTCCTGAGCCAAGACCAATCAGCTATATTTGTGCTGAAGAAAATAGGTGTGTTTCTCAGGCACATCGTTACAACGTCTCAAGACAAAATCCTGTGGTGTGCCACCTCTATGCCTCTGCAGCCTGCTCTGGTTTCCCTGGGAAAGTGAACCTTCATGTGTGGGCCAGGAGGGCACCAAAGCAGTCTCCAACAGATCCTACTGTCTGGGGCTCGGGACTTGGGGGTGCACACTGGGGTGCAGTGCCCATGGCGTCGGTCTGGTCACTGATTTAACAGGCACTATTTGAGAAGAGCAGGATGGGGTATGGAAAGTTTGTATTGTGAATCCTTCAAAAATGCATTCCTTAATCCTAGGTGCCTGCCAAGAGTAACTAATGAATACTGTTTCCCAAATGTTTCAGAATGGTGCCCTACCTACTATTAGGATATTTAACTTTTGTACTGCAATAGTTTAGATACAGATTTGTTGTTGGACTGTTGCAGACCTACTGAATGGTAATCAAACTTTTTTTCCCCCAAAGTCCCCGTCTGTCACCAGCCACATGCATTTGTGTTTGTTCTTCTCTGCGCTGTTCTTTGTTTTCAGGTGAAGTTCTGTCTTAACATTCACAGGACTACCTTATTATTCTCAAACTGCTCTTTTTTGCAATGCCTTTGGCAAACTCGACAGCTTTTAAATCACTCCTTGCTGAGATTGTTGCCTATTATAGGGATACACTTTTTGGGTGTATTCCAATCATAACAGTATCACTGCTGTATCCGTTTGGTAACTCTTTTGTGTGACAGTGGCCAATACCAGAAATTCCAAAGGAAAGCGTAAAGCACTATTATGTTCCACCTGCCTTAGGGAAAAATATGAGAATGTAACCCTTGCTGTTCATAGTTCAGTAATATTTGGACGCCTTTGTTGTTCCCACCTCTTAATGATGTTCTTGCTAACATCAGAATATTTGTAATGCCTCTTGTTCAGCTTTGCATTATTTTTGCACTCATATTTGAATGTCTTCTCTTTCTGATATTTCTGCTTTTGAGACTGGATGGCTGAAATTGAATACAAGATACCAAGTGAGGGTATCACATTGATTTGTACAGTAGCATTGCAGTTGTGTCCATATTTTCTGTGCATTATATCCACACCTGCTTTTTTTGGCTACTGCTGCTTGCATGAATGGCTTGTTTCTTGAATAGTCACAACAATGAAACACAGAGTTGTGGGGTATCTTTACATTTTTGCTATTTGTGTAGAAGTCAACAAAATGTACAAATAGATCAAATTATTCCTAATAATTTGCATTTATTTGTCTTTAGGAGCAGTGAATTCTGTTTTTCTGTCTCTATTTCATTATACCTTTTTCATTCATCCTACTGATTTCATTCATCATTTTTCTACTTGTTTTAAGTTCTGATTGAGTTCAGTGTCGTCTTTAGTCTCAGCTAACATAAATAATTTTGTGTTTTCTACAAATTTGCCTGCTTGACCATGCCCCTTCTTTTCCACATCATTAATAAACAATTATGAAGATACAGATCAGGACTCATGTCATGTTGAACACTGACCAGCTTTGCCACCACACCTTTTTTCTGTAGTTTCTAAATCATGACAGATGTTACGTCTCTATCCATGTCAGCTTTTTGCATTTGCATTTCTAGGCACTTTTAAGAGGCGACATCAAAGGCTTTTTGAAAGACCAAATAAATTCTGTGAGCTACTTTTTTTCATCAGCTAAATAACAAACATACTACAAAAATCAGTAAGATAAAGTAAAGCAGAGAGGCGTGGTTTTCTTTTAAGGACACTGGTTAAATTATTCAGCACAGTAGGATGTCAGTTGTGATTTTCAGTTATCACTTAAGATAATTGATTCAAGAAGCTTACTGGTGCTGGCTTACTGATGCTTTTATTGTGTTGCTCTTTAATTTATCAGTATTTATTGGCAGTTCTTCTCTTTAGTGTCCTTACTAAAGAGTACTATGTAAAAATCTAAATCCTGTTGTTATTGTTGCTGGCAGAGTATGAGGGTATTCTGTGGTAAAGTTTGATGTAATGGAATAAATTAACTTCCCTAAAAGATGTTTCTCTTCAGCTATGCTTGCTATTTAATAGTTCAGCTGGACCCGTGGTTCACCTGCAGCTTTGATTCTGTTATTTGTCGTCTAAGCATTGTTCTGTTGACTCTCTTGAACTTCCTTTTTTTTTTTTCCCTCTTAAAAAAGAAAAAGGCCTGATTGACTTCAATAGCTTCTTGGATTCTGTCATTTCACCACAATGGGCTTTTTCTGTCTTTCTCTGCTCTTGCTGAAGGCTATACACGTCTTCTTTTTTTGGGTAGAATTACACAAGTCATCTCCATGTGGAGGCTAATAATTGTACTAGTCTCGTGACTGATTTTAGTAAGTTTAGATTACCTTCTTTTTTGTTCAAATAATCTTTTCTGAAATTGACCTTCCTCACCTTTGTTTTAAGTGAGTATTCCCTGAGTTAATAAAATAAACTATATATTGTTACAGTTGTTTTCATTTTGAAGAGAAGTTCTCATCTGACTGTGAAGTCCCATTTTGTGTGTATTTTTGTATCCACAGGGTGATAGAGGTTGTTCTTTCCTGGGTTCTCTTTCCTTAATGGCATATAAAGTTCATTAAACCAGCATAAATTTCTTACAATATTTTTTTCCATTTTAAGCATTTGCTATTACGTGTCAATTGAAATCACATTTTTTTAGGTTGGACTTAAAGGAGTCTGTATGCTGCATAATTTCAGTATTTGGAGTATTTGTGTGTTGAACCAGACACCTCGTGCATCTTTAGAAAAGATAGATTTATAAATTTAGACTTAAAAGGTTCTCTCCACATAATACAGGAGCTCTTAGATCTTGTAGTTGTGGAACATGAAATATGCACGGTTGATTGGAGTGAAAAAACATGGCTGAACGTAGGCTGAAAGGGTGAAATTACTTGGAATCTCATGATGCATGGATTTTGAGGTTGGAAACTACTGCAGGAAGAAACATATATAGGGAATACAGAAATACTTCTGTATGCTGTGGAGGCACAGCTACTGTGGTTGATGTCTCATTTCTGGTATTATTTTTTTTCCTCAGATGCTGCTACAAAAATTTGGAGGACTTGGGTCTTGAATTGTCGTTTCCTGAGACCAACAGCTCCTTGATTCTAGTGAGGAAAGTGCCAGTGTGTTTTATAGAAAGAGAAGCCAATGAATTACGACGGAAAAGACAACCTGTCACTAAAAGCATTGTGGAGGTCAGCTGTGGAGATGGGTGAAATTGTGATACTGAGTCTTGTTCTGTGTTAATGGCCCAAGGTATTAGAGGTTCTCTGTTATGAGAGAGACAAGTCCCTTGGCAAATGTGGGTGCCATCCTTTTTTGTAGCTAAATAGTCCTACAACTGAAATCCCTGAAGTATAACAGAAACTATAAGACACTGTTTCAGACTTGGACTAGCGGAGAAGCTAAAAAAATAGTATATAGTGCAGATATTTCAGTACTTTGGGGCTCATGAATGCTTGAATGAAGAGTAAATGCTTGAGTGAACAGTAAAATTATAAATATTGCTGGTACAGAAATATTATTTGTTAGGATTTAAAGTTGTTTTCATGAAATCTCTACACGGGCAGTGCAGCTTTCTAAAAGCTGCTGTTCCAGATGTTCTTCAGTTTGAGGAAGGAATTGCTGAGCTGATTACTTGCAGCTTCCATTGTAAATAATTCTCCACAATCATAACTGTTTCAAGGACTCCTTAAAAATTATTTCTGGAGTACCCTATTCAGCCACTAGGCTGAGCCATTGTGAATTGGTCCAGTCATGCCATACAGCTCTTCTGATACGAAAAGAAGAAACAGAGATGATTAATCTGGTTAAATTTTCTTTTCCAACCTTGTTATATTCGGGTAGAACTCAAAATGCGCTCTCCTGGTGTGATTTGGGAACCAAGAGCATTAAAAGTGCCAGAGGAGGGGATCAGGTCTTTGCCTCACGAGCACTCATTCTTAGCTGGTGCCACAAGATCTCATGAGCATTTTGGTGGATTTAATCTCTAGTCCTTTTTATTTTATTTAAGACTGGTAGCACCTATTCATGATTGTTTATGAATTCATTGCATTTTAGACATCAGAAATTAAATCCACATGGACTATTATCCAAAGAAGGGGCAGCTGTTCAAAGATAACACACGTTCATTTCACTCTGATTTATAAGAATTCCATTATATCCATCTACAAAGAGGGAACCGACGCAGAGAGAAACCGAGTGATTAGTCTAAATTCCAGTAAGACATTGTGAGAGGTCAGGACTTGCACCTCTGTCTTTCACACTGTGGTCAGTGTAGTATCAACACCATCATTTTTCCTGGTTCTGACAGTTACACATAAATTATACACAGATGTGGACAAAGCGGGTATGGGCAATAAAAGGGAGAAATAGCAACTGATAATATTACCTTTTTCTTTCCAGGAGCTCATTCAAGAACAAGTTGAGGTGAGTTGCTGTGTGCTTCTAAAGTTGACTATAACAATGGAAAACTTACTGCAATGAACCAAAGGGAGCAAGTGTGTTAAGCCTCAAATGGGAGAGGTGAACTATATAATCCACTAGCTTGTCCTCATTTTTAATTTCCTTTGTGTTACAGTTTTTCCTTTTTCTCATATTAAATGGAAAGTAAGATGATGTTCCCTTACTAATTTTAGCTAGTGCAGACCACAGGAGGAGGAGCACGAGGGACACTGCCTCTGACGTTTCTGAAGGTGTTAGCTTCCCAGGCCTGTCATGGTAAGAAAACTGTACTTTTCATTTGTTATTCTTTCTTTTTTTTTTTTTTAACCTTTCTGTCTCTACACAACATCCTCCCTGGGACAGTGGTTTCAGAATGCGTTTGCAGGAATTCCAGGATTACAGACTGTGTGTTTCATAGGGATGAGGACAGCACTGTCGGGGACAAGCAGCACTGCTGTGATTTATTCCTGTACAGGCCTAACGTGCTTTCAAACCTTCACATGAAACACAGATAGAACACAGTTCTGAGATGCACTCATCCCTGTGAGCTCTAAACTATTCGAGTAACAGCTCTGTGAAGGGGGAAGAGGAGTTGTTGGAATCGGCTTGAAAGCAAGCAGGAAGTAAGACTTAAGACACTCTTCCCAAAAACCATTTTTTATTTCCTATAAGTATCAAAAGTGCTAGTTTAAGTGTGCCTGTGACCTTTC